>JACEEZ010023598.1:375309-430309 GCA_016584305.1 Chionoecetes opilio
GCCGGAGAGAGGAGGGGGATCGCTCTGAATTTCCATAATACACAATTCTTCCACCAACAAACTAAGGGGAAAAAAAAAAAAAAAAAAAAAAAAAAAAAGACATTCACCCCCGCGAAAATAAAACACATACAAAATTTTTCTAATCTACACAGTTACAAAACATTGGGCTAAAATTGGATCTCCTTTTGGCTCGCCTTGTGATGCGCGTACAGGGCGATTAAGAGACGACAGCTTGAGTTAGTACGGCAAACATTACATAACATACGAAAAGAGAAGACCGAGAATAATCCTTACAAGAACCACCACATGTCTTTCCAGGTCCGCGAAAAACAGGTGCCGCCAAATCCAAGACCGCATGGAGTCCTATTACGTTGCCAAGTTTTCTCTTATCAACACAGATTTCCAGATTCCCTAAAACTCTTACGAGACCCATTATGCCTTGCACGCAATACATAGGCATCACATAGACACTTACATACTAAATAAATCATTATATTAAGCCCATACACGTGTCTTTACGTATCTCCAAAAAGGGGCAGTATTGAATATTTGGCACCCACCGTAAGGACGTAAGCAACAACAATTATTGTCAACAGTCAGACAGTGTTACCAACGACTCCCGAAAATTAACCACCTTGTGTAGGATATTCAGCTAAATTCCTTGCTTCTCAAGGCTTCAACATTAAAACTTGGTAAGTATTCTGGCTTTTAAAGAAAACAAAACCCACTCACGTTATATAACGGAGAGGAGGGCGGAGGCGCGGCGGCCTGAGCGAAAAAGTATTAAAAGTGTTCCAAGAGAAGAGAAACAGAGGGCGAGGAGAGCATCGGAGTTCGCAGGAGGAAAGGAGAGGAGAGGAGGTCAGACTGACAGCTTAACCCTCACTGTGGCGGCACACACAAACACACACATACACAAACACACACACACACACATACATACACACAAACATACATACACACTGCCGGTAGCGACATCCTCCACTAGAAAAAGTCTCGAAGCACAAATGGCATCATGTAGAGGTTCATAATTCATCGGGTCTGAATAACACACCATTTCCCCGTAACGCACCCTGCCGCCGATACGGAGGTGGGCACCGGTGGGCAGGAGGCCGGCGGGGAGGATAGATGGCTAGGGAGGAGCTGGTTTAACTGCTAGTATTTCATTGTTCTTGGATTCATACCTTCTTGATCGCCGCCCGCCTGTACCTTTGTTGATTAGGACACTTTTGACACGGGTGCTTAGCGTGTCAGGGTGAGGCGGTAAGTTCTTGATCTGATAGCCCGGGGAGTTAATGGGCCCCGATGAATACACTCCCAACAATAGATTTTAATACTGTGGTGGGGAAGTGCAAGAGGGGAAGAGTGGTGGTGATTTAAAGTCTTGAAATATTACTTTATAAATATATTGCGACAGTTTCTAACTACTGTTGATGATGGTGATTTGTGATGCCTGTGCTGGCGGCTAAGTGTGTCCATGTACGCGTATGGGTTGCTTATGGTTAACTTAAACTCTTTCTTTTAATAACACTTTGTAGATAGAGGGGGCAGATCCCCATTTATCGCTCCCTTACTTCGTCACGCCCTTTTAATGAGAGAGAGAGAGAGAGAGAGAGAGAGAGAGAGAGAGAGAGAGAGAGAGAGGAGAGAGAGAGAGAGAGAGAGAGAGAGAGGGGGGGGGCACAGCCAGACAAGTGAAATTGAAAAGTAAGCAAGTACCCACACACATATCTTTCTCATATATATATACAGAGAGAGAGAGAGAGAGAGAGAGAGAGAGAGAGAGAGAGAGAGAGAGAGAGAGAGAGAGAGAGAGAGAGAGAGAGAGAGAGAGAGAGAGAGAGAGAGAGAGAGAGAGAGAGAGAGAGAGAGAGAGAGAGAGAGATTGTTAGCAGAACAGTTCAACAAACAGTCGTCCTGCTGAGCTGTTATATTAGTGTCAACAGGCAGGTAAGGAGGCTGCCGCTGCCTGCTGCCTGCCACTTACCAGGCACCATCACTGCAATCAGCGGGGAGCACACACTGTCTGCTTGTCTAAGGGCTGGACTTGCTATTATCATATCCTTCATACACAACAACAGTGATTTAGCATGCCTTAATCTGGATCTGCATTAGTCTTTCATAACTATTCATATATCATTATTTTTACCATTTTTTCCTCTCCGTATTCTTGACTGGTAAGAAACTCGGTCTTAGTTATTTTTCCCCCTCAAAGTATGATGTTATAAGTTATAGTAAACGAATCTTAGTACAGTATATAGTAAAGTATATAGTAAAGTATAAAGTATATATAACGCTATAGTAAAGTATGATGTTATAAGGAGAAGGAGGAGAGATAGAGAGGGCAGTTTCACCAGCAATGTTGTCAACGCGTGAAAACAACAGGGTTCTTGAGGGTTGGTTGCTGGCGCCTGATCAAGAAGTTAAGACAGGCTACTACGGAATGTGAATCAATAGTCGATATCACCTTCCCTCCTCTACCCTTCCCTTCCTCACCTCTCCATAGCCTTCCTTACCGAGTTGCCTGCTCTAAACACCGCCTAAACACGACTGCAAGATGTCCACCACTCCTGTGTGTGGCGGTGTATGGAACTGTCGCCGATGGGAATTCTCGCCGAACCAACAAACTAAAACTCTCGTCGACGTGGAAATTTTAACCTAACCTGGACAATGGCACCTAATCTAACCTAACTGATCAAGCTAACGATAGTATTTCATCCCTGAATGCAGAAACACGGGTAACACTTGATTAAATGTATATATTGGCTCCTGTAATATCAAGAATTGGAACACTCGACGACGGCGGCGAGAGTTCCGATCGGCGACAGTTCCAGGTACCTGTGTGATATGTGACGGCAACACTTATCACCGTCACTATCGTCCGTCACCATCACTGTACACATCACTATTACCATCACTACCAGAATCAACATTACCACCACCACCATCATCCCCGCTGTGACGTAATCTACCGAGAGAGAGAGAGAGAGAGAGAGAGAGAGAGAGAGAGAGAGAGAGAGAGAGAGAGAGAGAGAGAGAGAGAGAGAGAGAGAAATTGACAGAAAGATCAGTGCACTAGAGCGGGGAGAGAGAACGTTTATCGCTCCTCTCTCTCTCTTCCTCTCTCTCCCTCTTCCTCTCTCTTCCTCTCTCTCTCTCTCTCTCTCTCTCTCTCATCCAAGACCATTACTTTTTCTCTCTATCACCACCATCAGTAACAGAATCACAACATCTTTCCTATAACACACACCCTCCCCCCTTCCCCTGCCCCTAAAGGAAGATGACGACGACAAGCAGCTTCAAGAGAGTTTGCTGAGGTGTCACCGTAACTTAATCAATAGTAGTGTGACATCGTGGTATGGAGCAGCAGCCAACAGAGGCACCGGCAGAGATGTTCCTTCCCGCATTCACACTCAACTCCTTCAGCGACCATTTAACTCCCTCGCCTCCGACTGTGTGACACTAATCGCTGCGTCGAGTTCACTCCCTACACGGCAATGTGTCAAGTGCGGGGGTGATGAATACACGTGTGTGTGTGTGTGTGTGTGTGCGTGCGTGTGCGTGTGTGTGTGTGTGTATTTACCTAGTTGTAACATACAGATAAAGAGTTATGCTCGTACTCTCCCGTCTCCAAATCTACTATTATCCAGTTTGCCTTTGAAGTCCTGAATACTTCTTGCATTAATCACTTTTGCATCAAGGTTGTTCCAGGCTTCTAGGCTTCTATATTTTTTGGTCCCTTTTGCTTGTTGTCCTTTTCAATTTCTTCTCATGACCTCTTGCACTTCTATCGTCCCTTGTGTGTGTGTGTGTGATGTGTGTGTGTGTGTGTGTGTGTGTGTGTGTGTGTGTGTGTGTGTGTGGTGTGTGTGTGGTGTGTGTGTGTGTGTGTGTGTGTGTGTGTGTGACTGTGTGAGAGAAAGAGAGAGAGAAAGGATGGGAGAAAGCAGTAAAGGAGGATGCGGCGGGGAAGGAGAGAGAGAGAGAGAGAGAGAAGAGAGAGAGAGAGATGAGAGAGGAGAGAGACGAGAGGGGGAAGAGAGGAGAGGGAGAGAAAAGAGAGAGAGAGAGGGGGGGGGGGAGGGAAGGGGAAAAGGTTGGGGGGTGAAGAAGAGGAGGGAGGAAATGGGGGAAAGGGTGGTCTGGGTGGACTGGGAGCGGAGAGAGGAGGAGGGGTTTTGAGAGGAGGGAGGAGAGGGGGAGAAGGAGGAGAAGAGAAAAAGAGAGAGAAGAGACGAGAGGGAGAAATGAGATGAGAAGAGAGGAGAGGGGAGGGGGGGGGGTGCTACTTAGGGTGGGGAGGGACGAAGGGGAGGAGTGAGGTAGGTAGGAGAAAGAGGGGAGAGAGGGGACAGAGAGGGGGGAAGGTAGTTAGTAGGTAGGGGACAACAGAGAGGGACAGGAGGGAGGGAGGGAGGAAAGGTGAGGTGAGATGAACACACACACACACACACACAAATGGCAGACACATCCTGACTCTGGCAGCTCCCTCTATAGGTTGGGGGTCGTCACCAACGGGGGGTGGGGAGGGAGGCACCAACACACACACACACAACACACACCACACACAAACACACACAGGACGGTTTCTAGAGGACACTGCCTGGGAAACGAGAGGAGACGGGGGGGAAGGAGGATAGAAGGAAGAGGAGACATCACTAGGGAAGGAAAGAGAGAGAAGAGAGAGAGAGAGAGAGAGAGAGAGAGAGAGAGAGAGAGAGAGAGAGAGAGAGAGAGAGAAAGGGAGAGAGAGAGAAGGAAGGGGGGCCAGGGGGTCAGAGGTGGCGGGTTAAAGACGATAGTCTCACGAAAATATACTGGGGGGAGGGGGAAAGGGGGAAGAGGGTGGTGGTGGTGGTGGCTCCCATGACTGTATGTATGTATGTATGTATGTATGTATGTAGGAGGGCGGCAGGCGGGTGGGTCTGTGTTTTTCCCCGTGACTCCCGGTGGCTGTGGGTGACTAGATATTCTCTCTCTCTCTCTCTCTCTCTGTTAGTGTGTGTGTGTGTGTGTGTGTGTGTGTGTGTGTGTGTGTGTGTGTGTGTGTGTGTGTGTGTGGCGCGCAGACTGGAGGCTGGCTTTCGGGGCGGGTCATGAAGAGGCGGTTCTGTGGGCGGGGTTGAGGGGAACATTACCGATGGGAGGAGGGGGGGAAACAGCCGATGGGGGGAGGGGGGGTGACAACCGATGAGGGGGAGGGGGTGACAGCCGATGGGGGGAGGGAGGGGGGATGACAGCGCAACACCTGCAACGAATAGAATCTGCCCGTAATATTTATAACACTCTCTCTCTCTCTCTCTTTTCTGAGGCCTTAAAGTTGTTACCGAACCAAGAATACCACCAGACTCGACCTTATGTGGCGCTGTGTGCGGGGGAGGGAGGAAGGCGGGGAGGGGGCCGAGTACCTCCCTACCTCCCTCCCCCCCCGCGCGGCCACTGACCACTCCTAACGTCCTGGAAGAGAGCCAAGCTTGAAGATCCTCAGAAATTTATAGTCCAGAAACTGCTGAGAGGACCAGATATATTCCTATGATGTTACTTGTGCCCGCCTCCCTCCCGCGGTCGGCAGCTGCCGGCGGGAAGGTCACCAGCATCGCGGGGCCGCCAGGGAGGTCTTCTGACACGGTACGACTTGCTCCACCCCCTCTACCACCCCCGTACCTGCAGCCCCTGCCTCTGGCCACCCCCGTACCTGCAGCCCCTGCCTCTGGCCACCCCCGTACCTGCAGCCCCTGCCTCTGGCCACCACCTCAAAAATGGCAGCAAGATTATCAAGGCACCGCGGCTGCGCCCTCTTATACATTTTTTTTTATACACCACTTTACAAATGTTTTTTTCTTCAGTAACCCAAGGAGTGGAATAAAGGTTATGTTCCCGTGCACAGCCAGTAAGGTCACCGTGTTTGGCATCCCTTCCATGGATCCCTTCAGGCCATCTAGGGCATGTACACACAATCTTACAAATATCGGAAGATCCTATAATATATATATATATATATATATATATATATATATAAAATATATATATATATATATAATTATCCACAATAGGATAATGGCCGAAGACTCCATGAAAGTCTTGTCCTGCTCTCAGCCCGGCGGAGACAACCATCACTTCGATGCCACTCCGCCTTGCATCCCCCACCCGATATATTCTCTCTCTCTCTCTCTCTCTCTCTCTCTCTCTCTCTGTGTTTTCATGTGAATCTATTTTTGCCTCACTCACGTTTCGTAAGGTACTCCATAATCTTGGAGGATAAAATCCCTCGGCAGGGAAGAGGCGTGGCCGCGGACAGGCAAGCGAGGGTCTCCGGGACAAGGGTCTGACGCTACCCACATAAAAATGTCCAACAATTACAAAGTGTGTGGCGGTGGTTCAGCTAGGGGACCTGAGGGAGCCGCGCCGCTCACAAAACAGTCCTTGGCGCAGTTGTGGCCAGAGTTATGAGACAGCCTGGCCATCGGCGGTGAGCGATGTCATGAGGCGCCACTTGACCTTTGGCGTGTCCCTGCCGTGCCTGATGGGTCCTGACGCCCTCGGTGCCGGGGAGGCCGCGGCACACACCAGCACGGCGGTAAGAATACCTACAAATCATGAATGAACCGACAAGTAATGCGGTGAAGCACAGTTATCTGAAGGTCAACCGGTCCCCCCCCCCCCCCCCCCCCCCCCGCACCATCCATCACGGCCTCACTCCGGCAACATCCTCCACACTTTCACTTCAGGCAGGACTGACACACGTGATAACAGGCCGCCAACGGGGATGAAGCGTCTCTAACGTTTATGAGAAGACATTACGCCCTCCCTGCCACAGTGGCTGGTGTCCTGCCGTACAGGGGCTGCGGCACCCTGCGTCACCGCCCTGTCACCGCTGCGCCACGCGTCACATTTCGTCGCCACAGCCGGGAACTTGCTGCTGCCTCATTAATGATAATACGCATCACATATTCAATTCACACACGCAGCTAAGCGAACTCATCCCCTCATTTACAAGCACAGATTTTGCAGTTCCCATTTTCCAGGTAGCCTGTTCGCCGCCCACACGCTAACATTTACGAAAAGCAAGTCAAAACATTTCCTTTTCATAACATAAAGATCAAGGTCGAGGCAATGTTTTCCGCTCAGATCACGCGCCCTTCCCCCTCTTTCTCCCTTCCATGCTCTCCTTTACGCCTCCGCCAGGTCCGCTTTGTTCAATAGTTTTAAAGTCAGGCGGGCCCTTTGGGTTTGCGCAGGCACGCGCCACCCCGCACGTTCTCCACCAGCTCTCCTTTACCCTCCCTCGCGTTGTGTTCTACATCAATTAGGCAAATTTTCAGGGGTCCCGCCTTGGGTGAGAGCCCGCAGGGGGACGGCGCAACGCTAAGCAGGATGTCGCCAGAAGCCCTCCCTGTGTGATGTACAGGGAGAAGGAAGAAGGTGGTGCAGGGGGAGGATTGAGGTGAGGAGCGCTAGGGGGCGGAGGAAGGGAGGAAGGAGGAAGGTTAGGGTGCGGAAGGTGAGGGGAGGAAGGAAGGGAAGGGTAGGGTGGACGGAAGGAAGGGAGGAGGAAGTGGAGGGAAGGGTAGGGTGGACGGAAGGAAGGGAGGAGGAAGGGAAAGGTAGGGTGGACGGAAGGACAGGAGTGAGTGGAGTGTGTGAGAGAGGAACTACTTAGGGCAGTAAAGAGAGAGAGAGAGAGAGAGAGAGAGAGAGAGAGAGAGAGGAGAGAAGAGAGAGAGAGAGAGGAGAGAGAGAGAGAGAGAGAGAGAGAGAGAGAAGGAGAAGAGAGAGAAGAGAAATAGAAAGAGAAAGAGAAAGAGATCAGATTCAGATTCAATACTTTAATTCACAATTGAGTTAACATTTGTGAAAAAGACTGTTTCGAGATAAGTCTTATCAGAGAGAGAGAGAGAGAATGCTATGGATAAACGTTCAGGCTGAGGGCTAGATATGGCGTGAAGTGTCTGCAAGGACGCAACACCCGACTACTCTACCTGTGTTCCCGGGGCTTCCCACACGCCGGAAAAACCAAACTCCCTTAACCTGCATCATTTCCCTTTCCTCAATCTTCCTCTCTTCCCTTCCTCCTTCCCTTCCTTTCTTTCTCGACTTTTCCGTCCCCCTAACTCACTCCTGTAGACTGGAGACAAACCGATGGATGGGCAGAGAGAGAGAAGAGAGAGAGAGAGAGAGAGAGAGAGAGAGAGAGAGAGAGAGAGAGGAGAGAGAGAGAGAGAGAGGAGAGAGAGAGAGAAGAGAGGAGAGAGAGAGAGAGAGAAGAGAGAGAGAAGAGAGAGAGAGAGAGAGAGAGAGAGAGAGAGAGAGAGAGAGAGAGAGAGAGAGAGCGTCTAAGGTCATCTATTGTTCACTTCGTCCCACCAATTTGATGCTCATGATAATTTAGGTTCTTATTTAGGTCATCTCTCTCTCTCTCTCTCTCTCTCTCTCTCTCTCTCTCTCTCTCTATGTCACTCTCAACGCACTATCTCATCTCACCAACATATTACACATGCTAACGTAAAGTGCAGCAACAGTATACGTGAGGGTGTGACCTGGTAAGACTCATGGTGCAGCCTCCTTACGCACGTCTGATGTGGCGTTATCACCGTCACGATGTAAATAAACCCGACGCCACTAACAAGACATGGAGGCGGAGGGGGATAGAGACAACCACAAAAACTACGACGGCTAGGACGACGATAGGGTAAAAAGCGAATAGCAATGACCAAAGGGAATACATTTTTTTTTAACCCCTTCACACCCAGATCTTACCTATGCTATATAAAATCGTGTTGTTAGCATTACGTTTCAAAAAGTAGCTTAATATACCAAATTAGCAAGTGGACAAGGGTACTAAACAGGTCATATCTATGAAATATTGCATATATTCACTCAAAATCGTCTTATGGTATACCCAAAGTAAATGGAAATTACGTTCTGGGCCTCAAAGGGTTAATATTGACTTTGAACACGACACAGGATTTGTAGGGGCTCGTCCACCCGTGCTCAAACATTTGTTGTGAACACTGTTTTTAACATTTTTAGATGTATGTGTGTTGCAGTATAAAGACAGATGTTTGGATACAGGGTCAGTCAACATTACCTGATTCTGTACACAACAGTTCACAGCTTCTGTAATATGTTGCTTACATGTTGTCAGCCCATGTTTAGTATTTTATTGTCTTTTAATTCGAGTATGCTATTTTAACTGTTTAAATCTATTTGGTTTTAAGCTATAGTCTATTTTTTTTATTATGGTCAAAATGCACTAAGGAAGCCACGCCCCCTGCCTCCCCTTCTATTCTACGGGGCAGCTGATTGGTGCATTCCTCGTAGCATCACTACCCATCACAATATCTTCACTATTTAAACAGCGGCGGGGACCCTGGACAGAGCAATCTTCACTACAGAGGAGTTTTTATTTTGTCACCCTCTGTAGTGAAGATTGCTCTGTCCAGTGGTCACGCGCTGTTAAGTAGTGAAGATATTGTGATGGGTAGTGATGATACGAGGAATGCACCAATCAGCTGTCCCGTAGAATAGAAGGGGAGGCAGGGGGCGTGGCTTCCTTACTGCATTTTGACCATAATAAAAAAATAGACTATAATGATTTGGTCTAGGTCATTTTTTACTTTTTAGTTGAGATGTTTGTATTGTATTCCCTGTTACTGTGAACGTGGTAGTTGTATTAATTATTTTAGCATTGTTTTTTTTCTTTGTTTTGTTATGTTAAGTCATCTTGTTTTGTAATGTTTTTTTTTATGGTTTATATATGAACCACGGACCATGACAAAAATTGCTGCATCGTGTATTTGTATTTTTGTGGTCAATAAATATCTATCTTTGAGTACACGTTTGTGGACTAAAAAGAGGTACCTGGATCTGTCGCCGATCGGAACTCTCGCCGCCGTCGTCGAGTGTTCCAATTCTTGATATTACAGGAGCCAATATATACATTTAATCAAGTGTTACCCGTGTTTCTGCATTCAGGGATGAAATACTATCGTTAGCTTGATCCGTTAGGTTAGATTAGGTGCCATTGTCCAGGTTAGGTTAGCATTTCAACGTCGACGAGTTCTAGTTTGTTGTTTCGGCGAGAATTCCCATCGGCGACAGTTCCATAAACCAGTGAAGATGATGAGATGAGTAAAATGGCAGATCAAATGCAAAGGTTAACTACAGGCAGACTCATAAAACCGTGTATATACTGTACGTGCATTTATGGGATTCATGGTAATAAAATATGTACCAGGAAAATATATTTAAAGAGGATGACGAGGGTGTATGCTACTGACCAACTAACTACTGATGCTATTCTCCGAGAAGGACTACAAAGGAAGTAATAACCCCTTGAGGCCCAGAACGTAATTTCCATTGTAATTTGGGTACCATTAGACAATTTTTAGTGAACATAAGCAATAGTTTATAGATATGACCTGTTTAGTATCCTTGTCGACTAACTAATTTGGTATATTCAGTTAGTTTTCGTAATTTTATGGCTAACAACAGACAATTATTTATAGTAAAGGAAAGATCTGGGCGTGAAGAGGTTAAACAGCAAAAGACCAAGTAGTTCTGAAGTTACTAGACTTTTTAAATGTACTACACTAACTAATTCGAGGGTTTGGGGAACAGGACAGACGAGCAGAGGAGGAGGAGGACGAGGAGGACGAGGAGGAGGAGGAGGAGGAGGAGGAGGATGAGAGGACAGTAGGAACAGAGAGGAGGAGGAGGAGGAGGAGGAGGAGGAGGAGGAGGAGGAGGAAGAGAAAGAGGAAGAGGACGAGGAGGAGGACGAGGACGAGGAAGAGGATGAGGATGAGGAAGAGGACGAGGAGGAGGAGGAGGAGGAGGAGGAAGACGAGGACGAGGAGGAGGACGAGGAGGAGGACGAGGAGGAGGACGAGGACGAGGACGAGGAGGAGGAGGACGAGGAGGAGGAGGACGAGGAGGACGAGGAGGACGAGGAGGAGGACGAGGAGGAGGACGAAGAGGACGAGGAGGAGGACGAGGAGGACGAGGAGGAGGACGAAGAGGACGAGGAGGAGGACGAGGAGGACGAGGACGAGTCTGTAATCATCATTTATAAGTTACCACGTCCTCCTCTTTTGTGTATCTTTGTTGGTCGTGTGTTGGATGAACTTTGTTGAATCTCTGTAAGTTTGCCACGCCCCAAGTTTGTCAATGCGAGTACAAACAGCATGAGTACAAAACTATATCCAAACTGCGATGACAAAACAATCTATTGAGTACATTTGCAATTGTGTGTGGACGATAGGAAACAATAGTATACGTGTGTGTGTGTGTGTGTGTGTGTGTGTGTGTGTGTGTGTGTGTGTGTGTGTGTGTGTGTGTGTGTGTGTGTGTGTGTGTGTGTGTTTTAGTGCGTGTGCGTGTGTGCGTGTGTGCGTGTGTGTGTGCGTGTGTTCTCGTAAAAGTAATTGCCAGCTAAGCCAACCATCAACGCAACATTTCCAAGGTTTTCCAGTTAACTGATACATTCCAGTCTGCAATCACAACATTCCTTGATCAATTTCAATTCCAAAACTACTCTACAGAAGCAAATACTTATAGAAATGGAGTCAAGCAAACCAAATGGGGAGGCGGTAGCGGAGCGGTTAGAATTTCCGACTGGCGTTCTCGGTGACCCGAGTTCGATCCCCGAAGAAACTCAAAACCTTTCTGCACCGTCGAGTGGCTTAAGAACACCCACATGCCCTGCCTATCAACTCTACCTTCGACTGCGAGTGCATCGGAGGACACAGGGGGGCGGCATGAGCCTCTAATCACAGGCGTCACTATAAGAAACCTGCCTGCGCCACCAACGGGCGAGGACCAACCATCAGAACCCTCAAGTGAACCTCCAGAGCCTACCATCCGAGCCCTGGGTCACCACTGCCTACAGGCGCTATAGGCACAAAAAAAAAAAAAAAAAAAAATTACCTCCATAATATTATCAGTAGGCTGCGTGAAGGGCGGGACGGTGATCCTCGAACTCAACTCAAGACTCTAGACCTTGGTTACTACTCCTCATCATCATCATAATCATTATTACCATTATTCACACCATTATCATTATTAGTATCATTTTTTCCACGAAGCCACTATCTGTGCAACACGTCCCCAGGCTACACCGCTGCCTCGTGTTGCGCCCAGATCCCAGACGCCGAGGAGACACAACAACCTAAATGAATACAAATATCCCCACATGAGTTGCCCGACAAGCCCCCCGGAGACTGCTACCCCCCGAGCCCGACCCTTGACGTGGCTGCACCGAGGGAGGCTGTGGGGTTTTCCGGGGAGGGTTGTCGCCTTGTCGGGGATGTAGTAAGGAGAAGGAAACCGGCTGACGCTACATGTTATGGGGATTCTCTCTCTCTCTCTCTCTCTCTCTCTCTCTCTCTCTCTCTCTCTCTCTCTCTCTCTCTCTCTCTCTCTCTCTCTCTCTCTACGAAGTGAAAAATGCGTATGTAAAGTACTTTCTCTCATTTTCTGCTCATAATCTTACCTTCTCTCCCTCCTCTCTCTCTCCCTTCTTCCTTTCCTTCTCCACCTCCTCCTCCTCCCTCTCTTCTTCTTCCTTTCCTTCTCTACTC
This sequence comes from Chionoecetes opilio, assembly GCA_016584305.1. NCBI lineage: Eukaryota > Metazoa > Arthropoda > Malacostraca > Decapoda > Majidae > Chionoecetes > Chionoecetes opilio. The sequence continues at coordinate 387,891 of JACEEZ010023598.1, forward strand.
CTCCTCCCACTTCTTCCTTTCCTTCTCCACCTCCTCCTCCCTCTCTTCTTCTTCCTTTCCTTCTCCACCTCCTCCTCCCTCTCTTTCTTCCTTTCCTTCTCCACCTCCTCCTCCTCCATCTCTTCTTCTTCCTTTCCTTCTCCACCTCCTCCTCTCTCTCTTCTCCCTTTCCTTATCTAACTCTCCCTTCGTCCTCCTAATACCAAACCATTTACTCTATTCTCTTATCCCTTCTCCTCCTCCTTCCCTTTCTTCTTCCTTTCATTATCTAACTCTTCCTTCTTCCTCCTAATACCAAAGCATTTACTCTATTCTCTTATCCCTCTTCATGCTCTTCCTGTCATCCTGTCGTGATCACAAACCTACTCTGTTGCGGGCAAAGAAATTATCACTCATACTTTATCATTTCTCGTTTTTTTTCTTATTTTTTCGGAGTATCTTTCACCAGCGAGACTCCCACAGGATCCCCTTCACCTCCTCTCCCGCCTTCTTCATGCACATGTTGGGAAACCCTTCAGAAAAGAAACTATCATGGCAGCGGCGCCTTGAGACCACTGGCATCCTTACACACGAATAGTAGTGTATAAGTGTTGTAATGTAATAAATGTTGTAATAATAGTGTACACATCGGCAATAACGGATACAAAAGTCAAAGGGTGCCAAAACGTAAAGTAGCAAAGAAAGGAGAAAGAGAAGCAGAAACAAAGAGAGGAGAGTAAAGAGGGAGGGAAGATGAGAGAGACGAACCAGCTAAGAAGGAAACACCATGAAAGGAAGGAGAGAGAAGTGGAGGAAATGTATGTGTTGTAGTGTATAGGTGTATAAAGTGTATAAAGGCTCACAGGAATGCTAACATCACATTGTACTCTATCACTTACGCAGCTCACAGGTGTATAAATGCTTACTTATTCATCTCACTTGTGTATAAATGCTTACTTATTCATCTCACGAGTGAATAAATGCTTACTTATTCATCTCACTTGTGAATAAATGCTTACTTATTCATCTCACGAGTGAATAAATGCTTACTTATTCATCTTACTTGTGTATAAATGCTTACTTATTCATCTCACGAGTGAATAAATGCTTACTTATTCATCTCACTTGTGTATAAATGCTTACTTATTCATCTCACTTGTGTATAAATGCTTACTTATTCATCTCACTTGTGAATAAATGCTTACTTATTCATCTCACTTGTGTAAAATGCTTACTTATTCATCTCACTTGTGTATAAATGCTTACTTATTCATCTCACTTGTGAATAAATGCTTACTTATTCATCTCACTTGTGTATAAATGCTTACTTATTCATCTTAGGTGTGAATAAATGCTTACTTATTCATCTACCTTGTGAATGATGTATATTTATTCATCTCCCTGTGCATTATTGTTGACTTCTTCAGCTTACTTATGAATGAAAATCTAAAATAACTCCCTGCAACATAACACAACCTGCTCGTACGTCCCGGATGAATTACTGAACCCGTCCGCTAACTGTACTAACGGGTTTGTGGCGTGTGCGATGCCAACCTGAGATACTATAGTCTATTTCTTTTAACAAGGCGAAAATTCCATTCATATTCTAAGGTTTCATGCTTAAAATTCTGCCTCTATTTACCTGCTAATAGGGTTAACTCTGATTAAATACAACTGAAACCAAGAAGAAGCGTAGTATTCCCTTCTCCTGGCAACAAATATCAGTCAGTAAGCAGTAAGGGGTCGAGGATTTTTCGCCTCGTAAAAAAAAAATAAGTATACCAGTTACCACACACACACCGATCAATGGGAACACCTGTGGTAGACTTACGTGCCTCATGAGTGAATGCTGAGGTGGATGAATGCAATTTTACGACACAATAGGAATTATGATAAATTTTTGGCGCGTCGGGAAACTTGCAAGATGAGATAGAAGTTATGTGAAAAAAAAAAAACACACATTCTTCAATCAAGTCATTACAAACAAAAGCATCTGTGGAAATTCAATAAATGCAACCCATCCTGTCTTACTGCCTTCATTATGTAGCTCTCCCTCCCCACCCCCCACCCACCCACCCACACACCACACGCACACACACACGCACACCCATACACACACACACACACCCACAAACACGCACACGCACGCCCATACACATACACACACACACACACACACACCCACCCACCGCACGCACACACATACACATACACGCGCACGCACACCCACACACTCCCACCCACCCCCACCCCCCCACACGCACACCCACACACACACCCACAGCAGCCTCCCACACGCGTGCTACAAAAAAAGCGACGGTTTTCCTTGTCATATATTTACAAATCCAAGGAAGATTTCTTAAACAAAATAATGAAGTAAAGTTATTCCCCGTCACGACCTTCACGCACGCACGCACACGCACGCACACACACACACACACACACACACACACACACACACGTGCACGCCTCGCCTCGTCGTCTCCTTCTCCCTAGTGACGTGCGCCGTGCATTTACCTTCCATTATAGTTTCCTTCTGCGGTAAATTAGTCGTATTAATTACCTGCCACGTCACTCACCTTTACTCCCGGCCTTTCTCCCCCCCCCCGTCCCCCGTCCCCCAATACTTCCCGCCCAACCCAACCTAAAAATACTCAAACTCTCAACTTAACAATCAGAAACGTTACCCAACTCTCAACCTAACAAACAAAACTCAACTCTCAACCTGACATACACAAAACTCAACTCTCAGCCTGACATACACAAAACTCAACTCTCAACCTGACATACACAAAACTCAACTCTCAGCCTGACATACACAAAACCCAACTCTCAGACCTACACACACAAAACCCAACTCTCAACCTAACATAAACAAAACCCAACTCTCAACCTATCAACAAAACCCAACTCTCAACCTAACAAACAAAACCCAACTCTCAACCTAACAAACAAAACCCAACTTCAACCTTACCTAACTCTCAACCCATCTTAAAGAAAACCCAGCTCTCAACCTAACCTAAACAAAACCCAACCTAACCCCTACCCATCCCTAAACCTAACCTAACCTAACCCTCACCTCAAACTCTAACCCAACCTAAACAAAACCAACAAACTCAACCCACCTACACAAAACCAACCTCAACCACAACACAAACCAGACCCAATGCACATAACCACACTCTTCCCGCACCTCTAAAGCGCCACCCGCGAGGGTGTGTCGCAGTTGCCTGGCTATATCGTAATTACTGTAAACGGTATGTTGTGATCATACCACCAACCCCCACTACCACCCCCCCCCAACACAAACACTCTGCAGGCCTGACTACAAAAACGCCAACTAAGGTGACCAACCCACCCCTCAATCACCACACCAACTCAATCATGCAGCCTGACATACACAAATAACTTCAGTATGACATTTACTAAAACTCACTCCAACCGAATACAAAACTCAACTCTCAGCCTAACAAACAAAACTCAACTCTCAACCTAACAAACAAAACTCAACTCTCAGCCTGACATACACAAAACTCAACTCTCAACCTAACATGAACAAAACCCAACTCTCAACCTAACATAAACAAAACCCCAAATCTAAAATGACAACACAAAACCCCAAATCTCAAACCAACCTAAACAAAACCCCTCAAAATATCAACAAAACCCAACTTCAACCTAACAAACAAAAAACCCAAATTCAACCTTACCCAACTCTCAACCACCTAAAAAAAACCCCGCTCCACCTAACCTAAACAAAACCCAACCTAACCCCTACCCATCCCTAAACCTAACCTAACCCAACCTAAACAAAACCCAACCCTCAACCCAACCTAAACAAAACCCAACCCTCAACCCAACCTAAACCAGACCCACACTCTTCCCCGCCCTCTAAAGCGCCATTCGCGAGGGTGTGTCGCAGTTGCCTGGCTATATCGTAATTACGGTAACGGGAGTGTTGTGATCATACCCCCCCCCCCCCACACACACCTGCAGCATCGCATACCCGGCAGAAAAAACAGATGCTCCCCCCCCCCCAAATCACCACCCACACCACTACCTTCATGGCATGCCTCCAACACGCGGTAAATAACTTGAGTATAATTATTTTAGCTAACATGGTAACCCACAATTTTCAAGGTCAAATAACTTCAATGACTTAACAGAAGAGTTATGACTGGGAATACTACGAACGCTCGAAACCATGAATTATAAGGCCGAACATGATACTTGATCAGTGCAATGTCAAGAATTAATGAACTGATGTAATCCTCGTCTTAAATGAAGTAACACAGAATATTCATGTGTGTTGAGAGAGAGAGAGAGAGGAGAAGTAGAGGAGAAGCAGAGAGGACGAGAGAGGGCGTGAGAGATGAGAGAGAGAGAGATTGAAGAGAGGAGAGAGAGTAGAGAGAGAGAAGAGACGAGACGGAGAGAGAGAGAGAGAGGTGGGGACGGAGAGAGAGAGAGGACGCGAGAGAGAGAGAGAGAGACGAGGAGGAGAGAGAGAGATGAGAGAGAGAGAGAGAGAGAGAGAGAGAGAGAGACGGAGAGAGAGAGAGACGGAGAGAGAGACGAGAGGAGAGAGAGAGAAGAGAGAGAGAGAGGGGAAGATGAGAGAGGAGAGGAGAGAGAGATGAGATGAGAGAGAGAGAGAGAGAGAGAGAGAAGAGAGAGATATTGCACACGAAAACCTATCAAGGCAGTGTGGTGACGGTACACACGTGCTTGTCTTGCATCATAGGAAGGAAAGGTCATCTTGACTGAGCTATGTTTATAACACAAAAGCAATCCACAGAATCCTTCCATTTACAAAGTCCAACATGATACAGACTTTGTAACAAGGATCTGTAGCGTACTTCAAGCTCAAGATTAAGCGCTACTTCCAAGAGATAAAGAAGAAACTAATTGTTATACCTTCACTATATATAGCATTACCTACACCATAAAAATAATATTTCATCAAGAATCATAAAGTGAGTCAGGATGGTGCCGGCAATGACCTCACGCCTCTTACTCCCTCCTAACATACCTGGGGGTGAGTAGCAGTTTGCAACTCAGTAAGCATCCAAACAAAACCCTTAAACTTAACGACAACATTAGCAAGGCCACAAGTAGTGTCAGATTTTGTTTTGTCACTTAAAATTGTACGTATCACTGACCGGAAGCAAATTATTAGCATTAGTACCCGTTCTCTGGAAGAATAGTATGTGGTATATGTGAGATGTCTCTTAGCCAATCACCGTTGTCCAAGACCTCGGACGTCACATGAAGGTGTTGGAGCTTGAAATTAAGTTATGTGATCACTGGGCCAATAATCTGTTGTAGCTAAAATCGTAATTAGGTCTTACGTTTTAGGTTAGGTTATTATAGACCCAGGGTCAGGGTTAGCCAGGTTTAGGTTTAAATTTAACAAGTGATTAGTCTTTATCATAATCAAACATACAGTTCATTATAGCCTATAGGATGCACTTAAGCTCCACCCCCCCATTGTGACGTTCCCCGTTCCCCCCCCGTCAACGAGCGTATTGGACAACGGTGACATTTGGCTTTTAGAGAGACAGAGTGATTCGTACCCACATACCACATTACTGAGCCCAGGCTGTGGGGAGGAGGGGGGGAGGGTGAACGACACATTATCCGCGTGACCGGGGAGAATAAATACTTTAGTACTCGTCCATACTCGGTGTGTTCCTGAAAGATGGTACCACACGCCGGGCAGGAGCACAATGGTTGCCCTGCAAGATAAGATGGAGTTTTGGACAAGCGGAAGATCCCCAAAAGTGTGATGACTTCCAAGGCAGAACTTCCGGCGAGCAGCAAACCACCTTCTCCTCTTGATTCGTGTTAATATTTTAGAGAGGACCAAGCGTGATATTTTACGAGTCTATCCACACCACACAGGCCCTCGGATAATTCTATATTTACTGTATTAGATAGGTTCGACTACAGATATCGATTTCTGGCGTGCCTTCTGAGGATCCGTGGTCAAGGGAGGTACAGTGCAAAAGCGGGTCTTATCGCTATCCATCATTGCACATCATCCCTGATTGCCCTCCATGCTTTCGAGGACCCAACACTCACGTCGGCGCCCCAACGGAAGGATTTAATTGATGCCTGGAACCCGCGCGAAGAAGAGAGAGAGAGAGAGAGAGGAGAGAGGTGGGAGAGGAGGATCGAGGATGGAGTGACGAAAGGGAGAGAGCGACGGAGAGAGGGGAGACGAGAGATGAGGAGAGGAGAGGCGAGGGAGAGAGGGAAGCGGATGATGCGTGATAGATGGAGAATGCGATGGAGGGGCGAGAGAAGAGATGGGGAGAGAGGGGAGTGTAAGAAGAAGGAGGAGAGGACGGGGATTTCGAGAGAGAGGAGAGACGAAGAGAGAGAGAGAGTGAAGAGAGTGTGTTGGTTGGGAGTGGAGAGAGATGGGAGGAGGAGGGGGAGAGGTGGAGGAGAAGGGGTTCGAAGAAGGAGGAGAGAGAGAGAGAGAGACGAGAAGAGAGGCCAGAGGATGAAGGAGGGAGAGGAGCAGGGAGAGGATGATTGGGGGGATTGACGGACTGTGCGGAGAAGGAGAACGGGACGAAGAGAGAGAGAGGTTTGAGGAGGGGAGTGGACCGATAGGAGGGGGTGAGAGGGAGAGATTAAGGGAGCAGAGAGGGAGTGGAGATTGGGAGCGAGGAGAGACGACGGGGAGAGGAGCGTAGGAGGCGGGAGGGGAGAGGAGGAGAGAGAGAGAGAGAGGAGGTGAGGCGAGGGGACAGAGAGGGGAAGGAGGAGTGAGGAGACGGGAGAGGTGAGAGGCGGCAACGGGGGGAGCTGATGGGAGAGGGAGGACAAGAGAGGAGGAGAGATGAGTGAGCGTAGAGAGCGGAGGGGTGGGGGGGAGGAGGAGAGTGAGAGGAGAGGAGGGAGGGGGAGGTGGAAGGAGAGAGAGCGGCGAGAGAGGGAAGGAGGAGAGAGGAGGCGAGTGAGAGGGGAGTGATCGAGAGATGAGAGGGGGAGGGAGTGAGCGGGAGGAGGAGAGAGAGGAGGAGAGGGGAAGAGGCGGAGTGAGAGGAGAGAGGGAGAGAGAGAGAGAGAGAGAGAGGAGAGGAGGGGAGAGAGCGACGAGATGACTCGAGAGTTGGATTGGACGAGGAGAGAGGAGAGAGGTGAGAGAGAGAGAGAGAGAGAGAGAGAGAGAGAGAGAGCGAGGAGAGAGAGAGAGAGAAGAGAGGAGAGAGAGAGAGAGAGGAAGAGGAGAGAGAAGATAAGAGAGAGAGAGAGAGAGAGGGAGGGAGAGAGAGAGAGAGAGAGAGAGAGAGAGAGAGAGAGAGAGGAGAGAGGAGAGCGGAGAGAGAGGAGAGAGAGAGAGAGAAGAGAGATGAGAGAGAGAGAGGAGAGAGAGAGAGAAGAGAGAGAGAGAAGAGAGAGAGAGAGAGAGAGGAGAGGAGAGAGAGAGGAGAGCAGGAGAGAGAGAGAGAGAGAGAGAAGAGATGAATGAGATGAGAGGAGAGAGAGAGAGGAGTAGAGAGAGAGAGAGAGAGAGAGGAGGAGAGAGAGAGAGAGAGAGAGAGGAGAGGGAGAGAAGAGAGAGAGAAGAGAGAGATGAGAGAGAGAGAGAGAGAGAGAGAGAGAGAGAGAGAGAGAGAGACGCCTTTATAGCTACAGAGGGGAGAAAAAAGAGGGGAGAAGTCTTTTCGGGAGATAGAGGGACGGGGAAGAAGAGACGAAATAAGAAGAGGAGACGAGGTATTCTCGGAAGTGTTACAAGAAAGGCTGGGGGAGGGTCGGGGAGGCAGGCAAGAAACAGACACCCTACGCAGAAGCGGTGTAAAAATATCAACCTTCCCTTCCGTCCCCTTCTTTCTCTCCCTCCCATATATTCATTCCAGCTTAGTACTTCCCGCCTCTGCCTCCTCTTCTTCTTCCTACGCCTCCCCCTCTTCCTCTCCCTACGCCTCCTCCTCTTCCTACGCCTCCTGCTCTTCCTCTCCCTACGCCTCCTCCTCTTCCTACGCCTCCTGCTCTTCCTCTTCCTACGCCTCCTCCTCTTCCTCTTCCTACGCCTCCTCCTCTTCCTCTTCCTACGCCTCCTCCTCTGCCTCTTCCTACGCCTCCCCCTCTTCCTCTCCCTACGCCTCCCCCTCTTCCTCTCCCTACGCCTCCTCTTCCTACGCCTCCCCCTCTTCCTCTCCCTACGCCTCCTCCTCTTCCTCTTCCTACGCCTCCTCCTCTTCCTCTTCCTACGCCTCCTCCTCTTCCTATTCCTACGCCTCCCCCTCTTCCTCTCCCTACGCCTCCTCCTCTTCCTCTTCCTACGCCTCCTCCTCCTCCATTACAATAACCCCCGCTCGCTGTCTTTCCGTCCCAATCAAAGCCCAACAGTATCTCTCTCCGTCCCATATCAACACGTCGCTCGGGCCAGTCCTCAAGTAGAAAAAACATAACAAGTTCCCCCTCGCTGCCTCCACAAACACGTCCCGTTCTCGCCTGGTGTCGCCTCACCACTCTACTCACCACCCGTTCTCTCCCCTTCCCTTCCCCTCCGGCCACGCCTCTTCTCCCCTTAACCTCGTTCTGCCGCAGGACACACTCGCACCCTCACTCCCAAAATATCCACGCGACACTTATTCCCCGTTAACCTGAGGCCAAGAATAGACGAGTTTGAGCGCTCCCTTCACACGTCCCTATACTCCTCGACGCACCCAGGCCCCACGACCACGCCCCGCTTCAACACCACGACGCCACACATCACGTCATGACACCCCAGACACACAAATGCATGTCCAAGAAATCGCGGCCACACCGGAGCTTTCAATCACATCACAAAACACAACCCGAGGCAAACACGCGGGGTAATATTGGCGGGATGATAACACTGGGGGCCACGGTCACACACACACACACACACACCACAAGATCAAAGGCGAGGGAAGCAATCCATCCCCCCCAGTCAGTCAGGCTACAAGTAGACATCGCGAGGCGAGAGCTCTTTGTTGTCCCCTCTCCGCTGACGCCCAGACGGGACACCAGATCGCAAATCAGTACACGGCTGGTTTACGGTTCAAGGCAAACTGTCTTGTGTAGGTACTGTGCCAATGACTTCGCGGCTGCCCTTGTAGTAGCTACTCATAGACTGCTGACTGCATACTAGCTTATTTAAGATTGTATTTTTGTCCCTATAATCAACATTCTGCCGAACTCATGTTTTGTTTTCATTCTCTTTTCATCATAAGAAACTGGCGTAAGGTAATTGTTGACTATATTACCTTATTTGAGACGTTTTTCCCCACTATATTCAACATTCTGCTGAAGACCCAACATACTTTTTACATGATAAGGAGCTAAGAAAGGACGTAGGGCAGAAAAAGGTTACAAATAGCCCGCTTCTTGCCCGTCCTCGCATAGCATATAAATAGACAAAAAAAGGGGTTGCTTGATTTAGTTTGGGAAGTGCATTGACACTCCTCTCAAGAAATTAAGTCGTAGGAGGCCGAAAAACACCCCATTGAAAGGGATAGAAGAGTGAGGACAGTTGAACTATGGACAGAGCAAGGATGGGAGTGAGTAGTAGTAAACCTATAGACAAATTGAAGTCATAGGAAGGCGGGCAAAAAAATCCAGTGCTTACCATTGAAAGGGATAGAAGAGTGAGGACAGTTGAGGTATGGACAGAATAAGAATGGGAGTGAGTAGTACTAAGTCTATAGAAAAATTTAAGTCGTAGGAAGGCGGGCCAAAAAATCCAGTGCGTACCATTGAAAGGGATAAAAGAGTGAACACAGTTTTAACCCTTGAACTATGGACAGAATAAGAATGGGAGTGAGTAGTTCTAAGCCTATAGACAAATTGAAGTCGTAGGAAGGCGGGCCAAAAAATCCAGTGCTTACCATTGAAAGAGATAAAATAAAAGAGTGAGGACAGTTTTAACTCTTGAACTATGGACAGAATAAGAATGGGAGTGAGTAGTACTAAGCCTATAGACAAATTGAAGTCGTAGGAAGGCAAGCAAAAAAATCCAGTGCGTACCATTGAAAGGGATAAAAGAGTGAGGACAGTTTTAACTCTTGAACTATGGACAGAATAAGACTGGAAGTGAGTCGTTGTAAGCCTTGTGTAGCGAGGCCGCGGGTAGACAGGGCACAATGACACGGCACGATACTTTTAATAACACAACCCGGCAGGCACGGTAAAAATAACGAGGCTTGCAATACACAAGGCTTAGTGAAATGCTTTGGCAATCACAATGCAACATGATTCCTTAGGGTACGATGTGAAAAAAGGAAAGAAATTAAAACACCGAAATTATACCATGATAAAATTACTAATTCTACACAGCGGCAAAATGTTTTCACGATAAAAGAATAAGCATGAATAACGGTGACATTAGACAAAAAAATTTCAGCCCCATTTTTATGATAGTGTAATGTAAGTGTTATGAAAGTTACCACAACCACCACCACCACCATCATTCCCATCACCATCACCACCACCACCACCACATCCCCACCACCATCACCACCACCATCACCACCACCACCATCACCATCACCATTACCATCACCACCACCACATCCCCACCACCATCACCACCACCACCACCATCACCATCACCATCACCATTACCATCACCACCACCACCATTCCCACCACAAACCACCACCACCATCACCACCACAAACCACCACTACCACCATTCCCACCACCATCACCACCACCACCATCATCACCACCACCATCCCCACCACCACCACCACAAACCACCACCACTACCACCACTACCATCACTACCACCATCACCACCACCACCACCAACAACAGACACAAATGATGGCGCAAAGAAAAAAAAACGAGTAGAGAAAGAAAATCAATAAATCCTTCCTGTATTCTTATAATCTCTCTCTCTCTCTCTCTCTCTCTCTCTCTCTCTCTCTCCTCCTCTCTCTCGCTCTCTCTCTCTCTCACACACACACACACACACAACTTCAACCACAATTATATGAGAGAGAGAGAGAGAGAGAGAGAGAGAGAGAGAGAGAGAGAGAGAGAGAGAGAGAGAGAGAGAGAGAGAGAGAGAGAGAGAGAGACAATAACAACCCTTCTTATAACAACTTCTATCCCACCTTCCTACTACAAAACTTCCTTAAAGATGTCACTCTCGGCACCTACACCACACACACACACACACACACACACACACGGAACCATCGAGGGAGAGCAGAGGGAGAGACAGAGTGGCTCGTTCCTTGGGTCACCAGGAAGACACGCGCGCTACAGCCAGAACCAAAGAGTTGACAAGACAGACAGACAGCGAGAGGTGGCGGGGTATTGTTCAAGATTATTAACCTCTTAACGCCCAGGTCTTTCCTTTGGTATATAAAAATCGTCTGTTGTTAGCCATAAAATTACGAAAAGTGACTTAATATACCAAATTAACTAGTGGACAAGGGTACTAAACAGGTCATATCTATAAAATATTGCTTATAGTCACTAAATATCGTGTAATGGTAGTCAAAATAACGATGGAAATTACGTTTTGGTCCTCAAGAGGTTAACAACACGAGTATTTTTTTTTTTTTTGTGTGTGTTCCTTCATATTTCTTCGTTACCTTCTTTTACGTCTTCTAACTACTACTACTACTCCTTTTTTTTTTTCTTTTATGTCCTCCTTTCTCTTCTACTTCTTCCTTTTATTTAATCATCTTCCTCCTCCTCCTCCTTCTTTTTTCTTCTCCTCCTAACTCTTCCTCCTTATCTTGATCTATCCAGAGGTACTACGTATATACACATTCCTATCTCAATCACTGTCGTTGTTATCACTATGAGTATTACTGTTATCATTACCATCATTCCTTCTCTCTTCATTCTCAGAAATTCACAATCCTGTTTTACGATTAGAGTATTTCTTTTAACGAGGGAAAAAATCCTGACCCCTTGCTGCTTACTGACTGATATTTGATGCCAGGAGAAGGGAATACTACGCTTCTCCTTAATTTATGCTGTATTTTATCATAGTTCACCCTATTATCAGGTGAACAGAGGCATCATTTTAAGCATGAGACCTTAAGATAGCATGGAATTTTTGCCTTGTTAAAAAAAATAGACTAGTATTATCATCATCTTCTTCCATCTTTATCCTCCTCCTCCTTTCCTCTTCCTCTTCCTCCTCCTTCTTCTTCTTCTTCTTCTTCTTCTTCTTCCTCCTCCTCCCCGTTCTTCTTCTTCTTCTTCTCTTCCTCCCCGTTCTTCTTCTTCTTCTTCTTCTTCTCTTCTTCTTCTTCTTCTTCTTCTTCTTCTTCTTCTTCTTCTTCTTCTTCTTCCTCCTCCTCCCCGTTCTTCTGGTCTTCAGTCTTTAAGTCTTCTTCCTCTCTTCACCTTCGGTAGTATACATTCCTCTCTTCCTTCCTCCTCTCAATTCTCCTCCTCCTCCTCTTCGTCTTCAATGGCACACATTTCTCTTGCGAAACTCCCCCCCCACACTTTACCTCTCTCTTCTCTCTCTCTCTCTCTCTCTCTCTCTCTCTCTCTCTCTCTCTCTCTCTCTCTCTCTCTCTCTCTCTCTCTCCGTCAGGGTGGCTCGGTTGCTAGAGTCGTGAGCTTGCGTGTAGAGTCCTGCATTCGGTCAGCGGTTCGAGTCCACCAAGTTCGTCCTGGCGTGGTGGCGCTTTGTATAGTCAACAACCTTGTAGTTGGTGCTTGCAATGTGTCTAGATAGGATCAAAGTATCTTATCTTATTTTGCTCTCTCTCTCTCTCTCTCTCTCTCTCTCTCTCTCTTTTCTCTCTCTCTCTCTCTAACAAGTCATTCTCTACTTCCAATAGCCTTCTGCGATCACTTCTTTCACTTTTTATCTCTTTTTTTTTTTTTTTCGGTAATATTTTATGCACCTCCGATTACTACCTACCAAAGGATTACGTACTTTTTTTATACTTTTCTTTCTTCCACTGTTTTATCTCTCTCTCTCTCTCTCTCTCTCTCTCTCTCTCTCTCTCTCTCTTCTCTCTCTCTCTCTCTCTCTCTCTCTCTCTCCCTTTTACCATTTTTTCTTCTTTTCTCTCTTCTTCATTATGTTGTTATTTCCTTCCGTCTTTATTATCATTATCTTCTTCTATCTTTATCCTCCTCCTTTTCTTCTTCCTCGTTCTTCTTCTTCTTCTTCTTCCTTCTTAAAAACCTTACTTCTTATTCTTCTTCCTTTCCGATTCGACTCGACCTTCAGATAATTTGGTTCTTTCTCTATTTCTTCCTTATTTGATCACGTGTTGGTATTCCCGTTTATCTCCTGCTATTTTGTCTACTCTTTCTTCGTCGAGACAGAGATGATTGGGAGGGGGGGGGAGAAGGGGGAGAGGAGGGAAGAGGGGGAAGGCGGAGAAGAGAAGGTATGGACGTAGAGAAAAACGGCGAGGGACAGAAAAACAAAACAAAATAAACACCAGAAACGGGAATGGCCACCCATCCACACACAACACACACACACACACGAGAAATGAGGACGGAAGGACCGAGAGAGAAGCAAAAGAGTGAGGGAAGAAACGAAAGAAAGGCAGAATTGGGGAGAATGAAGAGTAATGAGAGGATGGACAGGTGAGGGAGCGAAGGAGAAAATGTGGAGAGGATAAAAAAGAATGTGTGAACCCCGAGAGAAGTTTTGAAACATCTGAGACGGGAAAAAGGAAGGAAGGAAAGAAGGGAGGGACGTCAGAAAACATTAACAGGGGGTCGTGTTGTTATTGTTGTTGTTGTATGACCCACTACAACCACCTATGTTACTACTACTACTACTACTAACCAACCACCTAATTACTACTACATACTACAACAACCTACACACTACTACTACAACCACCACCTACATTACTACTACTACCTACGTTACTACTACTACTACAACCTACATACTACTACTACTACTACAACCACCACCACCTACATTACTACTACTACTACAACAACCACCTACATTACTACTACTACACTACTACTACTATTACTACTACAACAACCTACATTACTACTACCACTACGACAACAACCTACATTACTACTACTACTACTACAACAACAACCTACATTACTACTACTACTACAACCACCACCTATATTACTACTACTACTACTACTACAACAACCTACATTACTACTACAACAACCACCACCTACATTACTACAACTACTGCAAACAACAACCTACATTACTACTACTACAACCACCTACATTACTACTACTACAACCACCTACATTATTACTACTACTACTACAACAACCTACACTACTACTACTACAACCACCACCTACATTACTAAAACTACTGCAAACAACCACCACCTACATTACTACTATTACAACTACTACAACAACCACCACCTACATTACTACTACTACAACCACCACCTACTACTACTACTACTACTACAACAACAACCACCACCTACATTACTACTACTACTACTACAACAACAACCACCACCTACATTACTACAATCACCACCACTACCACCACTAAAGACCTAACAAGATATAATGAACTAACAATATACAAATAAACAATCAACGTATAGTACAGTGTATGGCATGTAACGCAGGAAAGGCTGAAATAAAACAAATACAATAACCATACAATATAAACAAAAACTACAACACAACGAAATACAATGTCAGCAAAACAAACAACAAACAAACAAACAAACACACAACAAACACGAGGACCAAAGCATGCACTCTCATTAAAAACAAGAAGAAAAACTACATGGCGAATAAATGAAAAAAATATATACAAAAAATACCCAAAGACTTTACGAGAAAAAAAATCACTATAATCCTATCTTAAACATTTCAATAGCAACTACACTATACACCATACACCATACACTATACACCATACACTATACACTATACATTATACACTATACACTATACACCATACACCATATACTATACACCATACACTACACACTATACACCATACACTATACACCATACACCATACACTATACACCATACACCATACACTATACACTATACACCATACACTATACACTATACACCATACACTATACACCATACACTATACACTATACACCATACACTATACACCATACACCATACAAACACATACGGCCGATCTTTCAAACACGGACTTAGACTAACCTAAGTCTAACCATGGCCTTAAAACAGACATTTCAGTTTCTTAAAAAAAATTCCGGGGGGTTATATAATAAATATCCTTAGACTTGGATGTTGGACAGGGTCGTGGGTGTCTAACAATTCCAATGTTATTTTCGTTAGTCTTCGGCCAATCTGAGACTAAAACCCTTTAAAAAACAGAAATGTCTGTCTAAGGCCATGGTTAGTCTGAGGTTAACATAAGTCCATGTTTGAAAAATCGGCCGATAGACTATATAAGCTAATGGACAGAACGAGCAGCCAACTACAGTGAACAAGTAACACCAACTACAGTGAACAAGTAACACCAACTACAGTGAACAAGTAACACCAACTACAGTGAACAAGTAACACCAACTACAGTGAACAAGTAACACCAACTACAGTGAACAAGTAACACCAACTACAGTGAACAAGTAACACCAACTACAGTGAACAAGTAACACCAACTACAGTGAACAAGTAACACCAACTACAGTGAACAAGTAACACCAACTACAGTGAACAAGTAACACCAACTACAGTGAACAAGTAACACCACCTACAGTGAACAAGTAACACCAACTACAGTGAACAAGTAACACCAACTACAGTGAACAAGTAACACCAACTACAGTGAACAAGTAACACCAACTACAAGTAACAATTCACAAACTAGACGTGAACAACAAGTGACAACAAGTGACAACAAGTGACAACAACCCTGGACGAACACATGCACTATAAACAACATGAACAGGAGTGAACAGAGAACACGAGACAGATAGTGACCACCCAATACGTAACACTTCTGATGAAAACTAAATGGTACAGTAGGAGTAGTGGGTAGTAGTAGTAGTAGGTGGTGGTAGTAGGTGGTGGTAGTAGTAGGTAGTAGTAGTAGGTGGTGGGTAGTAGTAGTAGTAGTAGTAGTAGTAGTAGTAGTAGTAGTAGTAGGTAGGTAGTAGTAGTAGTAGTGGGTTGTAGTAGTAGTAGTAGTAGTGGGTAGTAGTAGTGGGTAGTAGTAGTGGGTAGTAGTAGTAGTAGTAGTAGTAGTAGTAGTAGTAGTAGTAGTAGTAGTAGTAGTAGTAGGAGTTAGGAGGAGGAGGAGGAGGAAGACGAGGAGGAAGAAGAGGAGGAAGACGAGGAGGAGGAGGAGGAGGAGGAGGAGGAGGAGGAGGAGGAGGAGGAGGAGGAGGAGGAGGAGGAAAACGAGGAGGAGGAAGAGGGGGAGGAGGAAAACGACGAGGGAAATTAACACAACAAAGAGGTATGAATCTGTCAACTTTAAACGTCACGGGACATAACACGCTTTTACAACACAAGGAAAATCAGGAGAAAAAAAACAGAGAGGAAGAGAGAGCGAGAGCGAGAGAGAGGGGAGAGAGAGAGAGAGAGAGAGAGAGAGAGAGAGAGAGCGAGAGCGAGAGCGAGAGAGAGAGCGAGCGACCGAGAGAAGAGAGAGGAGAGAGAGAGAGAGAGAGAGAGAGAGAGAGAGCGACGAGAGAGGAGAGAGAGAGAGAGAGAGAGGAGAGAGAGAGGAGAGAGAGAAGGAGAGAGAGAGAGAGAGAGGAGACCCCCCAAGAAGTGAGTACCATAAATACCATGACGACCAAGGGATAATAATATGAGGTGATGAACGGGATAAGTCGGACCACAAAAAAAAATGGTACGTGAACAAGAACAAAGAACACAGGAATGAGAACACACACACACACACACACACAGGTGGGAAGGAGAGTCTCTAGAACACAGAACAAACAAAGGAACAAGCGAAGTAAGGAGATGGCGATGAACAACGAACAAAGAATGTGAACAAAGAACAGCAAACACAGATAACTGAGGGAAAACAATCTCTCTCTCTCTCTCTCTTTATTCCATTCTTTGTCTTCTTACTTTTCCTTTCCTACACTCTTTTTACTCTCTCTCTCTCTCTCTCTCTCTCTCTCTCTCTCTCTCTCTCTCTCTCTCTCTCTCTCTCTCTCTCTCTCTCTCTCTCTCTCTCTCTCTCTCTCAACTCATTCTTATCATTATTTCTATCTTTAAATCATGAACCGTATTTTTCATTTTCCTTCCACATTATCTACACTCATCCTTAAGCCAACCTCACCCACCCACCCACCCACCCTCGCCAACCTCACCCACCCTCACCCACCCACCCTCGCCAACCTCACCAACCTCACCCACCCACCAGCCAACCTCACCCACCCACCCACCCTCCCTCGCCAACCTCAACCACCCACCACCCACCAGCCAACCTCACCCACCCACCCACCCTCGCCAACCTCACCCACCCACCCACCCACCATCCAACCTCACCCACCCTCGCCAACCTCACCCACCCACCAGCCAACCTCACCCCCCCACCCTCGCCAACCTCAAACCATCCAACCTCACCCACCCACCCTCGCCAACCTCACCCACCCACCAGCCAACCTCACCCACCCACCCACCCACCACCCAAACCCTCACCCACCCACCCACTTACCATCTCCACCTTATAGCTTCCCTCCCACCCTGCCCCCATACCAACCTCTCCCTTCCTGCCCCCCTTCCCTCTACCCCTGCCAACCCCTCCCTTCCTGCCCACCCCAACAACCCTCCCTTCCTGCCCCCTTCTCTTTACCCCTTCCTTGCTTCCCCTCTTCCCTGTATCCCTACCTTCCCCTATGAACCCCTTCCCTCTACCCCTACCCAGCCCTGCCCAGCCCTCTGACCTCCGCCACAGTCAAGGTCAGGAGTAGGTTCACCCCACCTGACCCTCTCACATCCTGTTGAGGCGACCACACCGACTTGGTAACACTGCATAGGTTCACCGGGGTGCGAGTTGCCAACGAGGGGGGGGGAGGGGGAGAGAGGGGAGAGGGGAGAGGAGAGAGAGAGAGAGAGAGAGAGAGAGAGGAGAGAGAGAGAGAGAGAGAGAGAGAGAGAGAGAGAGAGAGAGAGAGAGAGAGAGAGAGAGAGAGAGAGTAAAAATGAAACGTTGGAAAGGAAAATTAGGACTAAGAATGGAATGGAATAGAGAGAGAGAGAGAGAGAGAGAGAGAGAGAGAGAGAGAGAGAGAGAGAGAGAGAGGAGAGAGAGAGAGAAGAGAGAGAGAGAGAATCTGGTTCGGGCACTCGTTACGAAAACACAAAATTTGAAAGAGATCAGAAAGTACGTCGTTTGTTGTGTGTGTGTGTGTGTGTGTGTGTCATATCCACACCAATAAGTACTGCAGAGGTGCCTTTTGCTTCATTAAAATCCTAAATAAGGTCACTACCACCTCCTGCATCAGTATCATCTTAAAACCAATAATAGTAGTAGTAGTAGTAGTAGTAGTAGTAGTAGTAGTAGTAGTAGTAGTAGTAGTAATAATAATAATAATAATAATAATAATAATAATAATAATAATACATGCCTGTCATACTCCATACACACTCCTTAAATAGCCACACCAAACTAACACAAATCAAAACAAACACTTTTCTCAAGGCTATCTCTTCTTGCTATAGATTAAGAAGCAAAATAACAACCCTATACAACATGTAGTAACTCAAGGGGGACGGGGCGAAGATCGAACACCGGGACGTGGATGAATGAGGCAAGTTGTGATCCATAACGCCAGGGCGACGACCTCCAAACGTGGCGCCGCCGTGGCTTGCAAGGTCGAGCGGCAGGTGGCACGAGCACGCAAAACGAGTACTTAAATACCCCTGGACTAGGTGACTTGTTCCTGTCCGTGTGGTGGGGAGGGGGAGAGAGGGGTACTAGGGAAGTGGAAGGAGGGGGAAAGAGTGGAAGAGAGGGGTAGTAGGGAGGGGGAAGAGTGGAACAGAGGGGTAGTAGGAAGTGGGAAGGGTGGAAGAGAGGGGTAGTAGGAAGTGGGAGGTGGAACAGAGGGGTAGTAGGAGGAGGGTGGAACAGAGGTGGAGTAGGAAGTGGGTAAGGGTGGAACAGAGGGGTAGTAGGAAGTGGGAAGGGTGGAACAGAGGTGGAGTAGGAGGGGGAAGGGGAGGTGGAACAGAGGTGGAGTAGGGAGGGGAAGGGTGGAACAGAGGTGGAGTAGGAAGTGGGAAGGGTGGAACAGAGGTGGAGTAGGGAGAGTGGGAAGGGTGGAACAGAGGTGGAGTAGGGAAGGTGGGAAGGGTGGAACAGAGGTGGAGTAGGAAGTGGGAAGGGTGGAACAGAGGTGGAGTAGGAAGTGGGAAGGGTGGAACAGAGGGGTAGTAGGGAGGGAAGGGTGGAACAGAGGCGTAGTAGGGAAGGGAAGGGTGGAACAGAGGTGGAGTAGGAAGTGGGGAGGGTGGAACAGAGGGAGTAGGGAAGGGAAGGGTGGAACAGAGGTGGAGTAGGAAGTGGGAAGGGTGGAACAGAGGGGTAGTAGGAAGTGGGAAGGGTGGAACAGAGGGGTAGTAGGAAGTGGGAAGGGTGGAACAGAGGTGGAGTAGGAGAGGGGGAAGGGTGGAACAGAGGTGGAGTAGGGAGGGGGAAGGGTGGAACAGAGGTGGAGTGGAAGTGGGGAGGGTGGAACAGAGGTGGAGTAGGAAGTGGGAAGGGTGGAACAGAGGTGGAGTAGGAAGTGGGAAGGGTGGAACAGAGGTGGAGTAGGAGGGGAAGGGTGGAACAGAGGTGGAGTAGGAAGTGGGAAGGGTGGAACAGAGGTGGAGTAGGGAGGGGTGAACAGAGGTGGTAGAAGGAAGGGTGAAGAGTAGGAGAGAGTGGGAAGGGTGGAACAGAGGTAGAGTAGGAAGGGGGAAGGGTGGAACAGAGGTGGAGTAGGAGGGGGGAGGGTGGAACAGAGGTGGAGTAGGAAGTGGGAAGGGTGGAACAGAGGTGGAGTAGGAAGTGGGATGGGTGGAACAGAGGTGGAGTAGGGAGGGGGGAGGGGTGGAACAGAGGTGGAGTAGGAAGTGGGAAGGGTGGAACAGAGGTGGAGTAGGAAGTGGGAAGGGTGGAACAGAGGTGGGGTAGGGAGGGGGGAGGGTGGAACAGAGGTGGAGTAGGAAGTGGGAAGGGTGGAACAGAGGTGGAGTAGGGAGGGGGAAGGGTGGAACAGAGGGGTAGTAGGAAGTGGGAAGGGTGGAACAGAGGTGGAGTAGGAAGTGGGAAGGGTGGAACAGAGGCGTAGTAGGGAAGGGAAGGGTGGAACAGAGGTGGAGTAGGAAGTGGGAAGGGTGGAACAGAGGGTAGTAGGGAGGGGGGAGGGTGGAACAGAGGTGGAGTAGGAAGTGGGAAGGGTGGAACAGAGGTGGAGTAGGAAGTGGGAAGGGTGGAACAGAGGTGGAGTAGGGAGGGGGATGGTGGAACAGAGGTGGAGTAGGGAGGGGGGAGGGGTGGAACAGAGGCATAGTACACCAAGGTGGTATTAATTAATGAAGGTTAACTCAAGGTCGTGAATAGATTGCTGGGACGAGTTTTAGTTTTCAATATTCATTCCTGACAATTAGGTTACATGAATGACCCTCCGTGATTTAATAAGATGAATAAAACGTTGCATTCCAAGATCTAGTGTTTGATTCATGCTTGGCCATTGAGGAAAGTTGGCTTACATTCATTAGCCTATTATTTTCTCTCACTGTCTCTATTAGTTAACGTTTAAAGCCAGTGTTTCTTAACCTTTTTAGCACCACGCCCCCTTCAGTAGTTCGTCCTTGCCTCCATGCCCCCCCTTCAGTAGTTCGTCCTTGCCTCCATGCCCCCCCTTCAGTAGTTAGTCCTTGCCTCCATGCCCCCCTTCACTTCTTCAAACTATTTATTAACCTTTCATTATCTCTCTCTCTCTCTCTCTCTCTCTCTCTCTCTCTCTCTCTCTCTCTCTCTCTCTCTCTCTCTCTCTCTCTCTCTTAGTCAACGTAAACCCCTTCACACCCAGATCTTTTCTTTGCTATAAAAAATCGTATGTTATCGAGCCATAAAATTACGAAAAGTAACTAAATAAACCAAATTAGCTAATGGACAAGGATACTAAACAGGTCATATCTACAACACATTGCTTATATTAACTAAAAATCATCTAAGGGTGGTCAAATGACAATGGAAATAACGTTCTGGGCCTCAAGGGGTTAAGCTATCGAGTGAAGAAGCGCAACCTTGTCCAGCCTCGGGAACCAAACACACGAGCCTGACAGGTAGAATGGAAGCCACAAAAACCCCACGGTACCACAAGTCTTACAGCGCTGAAATGATTGAATTAACACGGAAATCAATCCATAACTCGCATATAATACTGTGAGTTACTATTCAGGTCAATCCTCCTCCGCTAGTCCTAACTGTTTAACTAGCCCGCAACTGTTTCTATTGTTTTGTTTAGTATTTGTGTTCAGGTGTATAATTGTGCCCGATTCATTACCTGTTAATATCTGGCGTTTCTTTGTCGCTTACCTGCCACCATACACAACAAGAAATGATTAACTTACTCGGATAATTTTATATCTCTTACTTGGTACTAAACTCTCTCTCTCTCTCTCTCTCTCTCTCTCTCTCTCTCTCTCTCTCTCTCTCTCTCTCTCTCTCTCTCTCTCTCTCTCTCTCTCTCTCTCTCTCTCTCTCTCTCTCTCTCTCTCTCCAGCATTGTATAATTCAACTCGCCATTCGCCGCCATCCAAACCGGTTATCCTGTCTCCTCTACACTTCTATACGGGGAAATCCACCCACAAATAAGGTCAGATTATTATCATTATTATTTAGTTATGAAAAAAACGGCTGGGAAAATTAATATCTCTCTCTCTCTCTCTTTCGGGTGGGAAAGTTGGTCAATCCTGTATGGACAGATGTGTGGCATGGCACGAGCACTCCACGGCGTATTTTGTGCCTAATAATAGCAATAAATCATATTATTACTAATAGTAGTATTTAGTAGTAGTAGTAGTAGTAGTAGTAGTATAAGTAGTAGTAGTAGTAGTAGTAATTGGTAGTAGTAATAGTAATAGTATTTAGTAGTAGTAGTGATTAGCAGTAGTAGATTATTATTAGTAATACTAATTATAGTATCTCGTCTGTCGATACACTTGTCTCAGAACACCAAGTGGGCCCCTGATGTCCCTCGGGACCCTCGAGTGTCCCAGCCAGGCCAGGCCGCGGCCCCTCACCCGGTGTTGGCACGTCCCCCTGCACCCAACCAACGCCTACCCGCCCATACCAAAGTCACCTGACAGATTTCAGTGAACGAAGTTTAGAAGCAGCAGCAAACACGCACGCACGCACAAAGATGAGGATCAGCGGTGGGCGGCGTGGGAGTCAAGTCTTGGGCCAAGGTGGGGCAGGCGGGGCACGGGGGGGGGGGGGGGGGGGGGGCAGCCCTCAGGTGTGCGGGTTGGTGGGCGGACAGCGGGGGTGGGGTGGAAATGGGGTGAGGGGTGAATTGCTACTCTCGGGCCAATTTATGATGGCGGGGTTGAAGGTGAGGCGGTGCGAGGCGTCACCGGGGCGCCGTCTGAGGCTGCCGCCACCCGCGCACCCCTCACAATGTACAGAAATAAATCACAGCCAGCAGGGGATCATAAAGCGATCACATAATTAATACACCACCAAGACGCTTGATCCACATCGCGGCGATCTGTATGCGAGGGACGCGCGGGGCAAGGCCAGCCAGCCAGCCAGCCGCCCGCGCCGCGCTGCCACGTCTCCGCGCAGGCCGCCCTACCCCCGCCTCCTGCCCTGCCTGCCCTGCTGACATCCGCCCGCCTCTCATGTACTGTAGCCGGAAGCCTTAATGATGCCGCGCACACACTTTATTCCCGGCATGTCCCTCAAGGTCACCGCAGACCGCCACGCCAAGCCAGTGCCCACAGCGTGACCCTCCCGCAACACCCCGGCAATTTAAATACCGTTAATACCATAAGGGACCGCGACGCAGCCCACGGGAGGGGAGGGCAGGGAACAATGGTGAGTGGCGGGCGGCTGCAGGGTATGATAGAGGCACCCATACCTGCCATCTCTATACCTGTCCCTCGGTCCTCACTCACAACGCCTTCAAGGTCTCTCTCTCTCTCTCTCTCTCTCTCTCTCTCTCTCTCTCTCTCTCTCTCTCTCTCTCTCTCTCTCTCTCTAAATAATGTCTGGGATGAGTCAAGGTTACTTTTTTCCCGCCATGTCGTCTCTGCTATTGCCACAAACAGGGAGGGAAGCACCGGAGCTGGTGGTGAATGGCAGGACTCCACCCACCGAGACACAACACCATCCCTAGACACACACAACACCGCCGTAGAAGCCATAGCCAAGACCTGCACGCTAAGCACAGTAATCTATCGAAATAACAAGGGAAGAGTTGACAATATTATTAACTAAGGAGACGAAGTTGAAGAGGAAATATGAAGTGATACCAAGCGTCAAAGCTCACCAGAAGATCAAACGCGCAACACCTCACACCAACACCACTATACGCACACACGCACACATAAACAAAAAACCAGCGGTAGCATCATGAGCCACCACGCACCCGCCCTTGTCTGTTACACACGCGAGGGACAACAGGTGGACACTCGCCCGCTAATTCAGCATTCATGGCAGGTAGTACAAGCGGAGGCCATATAATGAACACACACTAAAAACTGCACCAGGAGTGGAGATATAAATCAGCGGGCGCGGGAACCCGTCACAAGCGGCGGGCAGAAGCGACACCAGTAAGCAGGCAGGGACACGTACGGTAGTGGTTTTTTTTTCATTTACTGGGAACGCAGGAGGATAACGTGTACGAGTATGAACAAAGGTATAAAAGTGTGTGTGAGAGAGAGGAGAGAGAGAGAGAGGAGGGGAGAGAGAGAGAGAGAGAGAGAGAGAGAGAGAGAGAGAGAGAGAGAGAGAGAGAGAGAGAGAGGAGAGAGAGAGAGAGAGAGAGAGAGAGAGGAGAGAGAGAGAGAGAGAAGAGAGAGAGAGAGAGAGGAGAGAGAGAGAGAGAGAGAGAGAGAGAGAGGAGAGAGAGAGAGAGAGAGAGAGAGAGAGAGAGGAGAGAGAAAAAAAAAATATATATATATATAATTTTGACTGGAAACGGAGGAGGATAATGTGTAAGTTACGTTCTCTAGTATGTTCTCTAATGAACAACGGTACTAGAGAGAGAGAGAGAGAGAGAGAGAGAGAGAGAGAGAGAGAGAGAGAGAGAGAGAGAGAGAGAGAGAGAGAGAGAGAGTGCTACGAAGAAGGAAAAAGTGACAGAATGGAAAGTAAACATACCACTCACTATAAAAAGAAAAAAAATTAAACTGTCCTATGGTTTGCAAGTGGCGTATGGAGGCACGTGGAGTGGTTTCAGTCTTGAGCACTAATGACGGAAACAAAGGAGAGGTGAAACTCGGTGACTCAGACGAGGACGCGCAGCAAGAAGCAAGCAACACTATTATCTCCTTTTGTAGCAGTCAAGGTGTCACTATAAAAATCCAGCCTGCGCCACCAACGGGCGAGGGCCAACCATCACGACCCTCCAGAATGTGCATGGCCAACCACCTGACAAGGCAAAACATAATAGCCTACAGGCGCTACAGGCTTCAATGTAAAAATAAGAAAAACAAAGTCAACCCGCCAGACACGATTCCTACACCTATGTTGGCCTTCTCAATACCCTCCACCACTCTTGCATTTTTTCTTCTCTCCAACATACCAAACCTACCAAACTTCTCCTCCAGCCCCGAACCTTTAATGATATTTATGCTTATTTATGTCATTGATTTTTTCTCCCTTCCTCTGTCTCTTTCCTTTCCTCCCTCCTCTTCTTCTTCCTCCTCTTTCTCTCCCTTCTCTTTCCTTCTTCATCCATCCATACCTATTAAGCAAAATCACGTTCCTCCTCTTCCTTGTTCTTATCCTCGTCCTCAAGTGTCATTCCCAGTCTATTCCTCGTCCTTAAGTGCCATTCCCAGTCTATTCCTCGTCCTCAAGTGCCATTCCCAGTCTATTCCTCGTCCTCAAGTGCCATTCCCAGTCTATTCCTCGTCCTCAAGTGCCATTCCCAGTCTATTCCTCGTCCTTAAGTGCCATTCCCAGTCTATTCCTCGTCCTCAAGTGCCATTCCCAGTCTATTCCTCGTCCTCAAGTGCCATTCCCAGTCTATTCCTCGTCCTCAAGTGCCATTCCCAGTCTATTCCTCGTCCTCAAGTGCCATTCCCAGTCTATTCCTCGTCCTCAAGTGCCATTCCCAGTCTATTCCTCGTCCTCAAGTGCCATTCCCAGTCTATTCCTCGTCCTCAAGTGCCATTCCCAGTCTATTCCTCGTCCTTACTAAACTCCACACCAACCATCATCAACACAGCCTCTGACGCACTCTTGTTCCCGTTATACCTTCGATTTCACTTTTTATTCATGAGTATACAATTATACATGTATGCTCAGTGAAAGTTCTAGAAACACATTCACAGCAGGTTTTTGTGTGTGAGTAGAAAGGGATATAATATACACGAAATGGGAAACGTTATCCATTCCCTTCACAAGTCCAAAATGAAGTCAACGAAATAAAAACCGTCACACGAGTTCCTCTCTAGTTATAAAATTGTCCACCAAACCAAAGCTTCCTCTAGTCTCTCGGCCACTTCCAGTTCATCCCTCGTCCTAAACTGTATTTTTCCTGGCTCTCCCTCCGTTCCAGGCCGCTCCCTCCCTCTCCCCACTCCACACACCATTCCCACTTGTATACCATGAGGGCTATACTCCGCCATGTATGAGTGATCGATGGCCAGATTTACTGTTATGGGTTTTCCTGAATCACAAAGTTGGAGAGACAAACCATATCAGGTGGTGGTGGCATCAGTCCTGCGATGCGATGCTATAAGAACCGCTGCTCAAGCCACTGCGATCCGGTTTGTAGCAGTAACACCAATATTAACACACAAAACACACACACACACAAGGGAGATGCCTGAACAACATAAAGAAGTACAGCTTCCCTCATAGAAATGTAGAAGTTTGGAATGGACTAAATGAGGTGATATCGGCACATAATGCGCACCAGTTGAAAGAAAGACTGGATAAATGTATATACGGAGATGGGACCACACCAGTGTAGCTCAGGCTCTGTAAAACACAACTAGGTAAACACACACCACACACACACACACACACACACAGACACAGACACACACACAGCACAAAGTCAGTACTTACGTGAGCGATACCGTTGACGCTGTAACCTGAATTTACAAATCCCTGAAAAAGACAAAAAGACAAATGTTAGTCAAGAGTAGGCAGAGGAGCGAGTAATGGTAGGGTATAAACAATGTCCAATCAAAGCTACATAAAAGTATTCCATTAGACATACACACATACACCTACACCTAATAAGCATAAAGCATGAAGTTTTTACAAGGCAGTCTGGGGGAAACGAGTAACCTTTAGCCAAACACGATGATCGGTAAATAAGTCAGAAAGAAAGGCTCGTGAAACATTCAGTCCGATTAACAGGCCGTGACATTTCTCATGACATTTTCCCGTAAGAGAAGCACCGCTGCCCTCCCCTCCTGCCCCGTGCCCGCCCCGCCCCGCCCCTCGCACAACACTTTGCCTCCACTTGGATCACCTTCACTCCACACAGCACCCCCCTCCACCTCCCACGCACTGAAGAAAATGCATGAACGTCGCAAAATATAAGACTGACATCCACTGACAAACAAACTGGTGCCGTTCAGCAGCTCCAGTGAGTATGAACGTTCCCTGCCCTCACCAGTATGAACGTTCCCTGCCCTCACCAGTATGAACGTTCCCTGCCCTCACCAGTATGAACGTTCCCTGCCCTCACCAGTATGAACGTTCCCTGCCCTCACCAGTATGAACGTTCCCTGCCCTCACCAGTAGAACGTTCCCTGCCCTCACCAGTATGAACGTACCCCTCCCCCCCTTCCCTCACCAGCCAGGGGCCTGCCACGCCACGCCTGGGGGCACATTCAGAGACGCTAACGTCCATGCTTAACACTTAACAACTGTCATCAGCTGTTTTGGTATTCGCAGGGGAGATTGATGACGTCAGAGTTGACGTTAACACACTAAAACAAGGCAACTGCCTATAGGGTGGTGTTAAGGAAGCTACGTACATAAAAATACTCATAAATTGAGTATATATGATGTTTTCTGACTCAAGAACTGAACAGGGCAAGTATACAAACGAAATTAGGCCATATAATAAACCCAGGCGCTTGTGGTGATGGGCCAAGAGTGGTGGGCGCGGCATCTCGACCCGCCGGGGATTTTTTTTTTCCAAAACAGGTTCACAAACTTTCGGTTAAGGTAAGGTTAGGTTAGGTTAAGTTAGATTCAGGTATGAACCACAATAGTAACTTTTTGTGGGAATCACAATGAGGTTATTTTCAAGAAAATCCTGTGGTTAGTTTCGGAACTACAGCCATGCGTAGAGGGCTGCCAACCTTTGCAAACTCGTTAGGGAAAAAAGAATTCGCCGCCGGGCCGGGTAGCGATGCCAGACAGCACCACGCATGGCTCTGTGACAGACTGCAGGTATAGTGGCGTGCCCTTTTCCTTGATTAAAACCCAAGTCCTTGTCCATCCAGCAGTGAATGGGTACCGGGTGTTAGCCGGGGGTTTGTGACCCGCCTCCCGGGGTGGTGGCTTCCCCCAACACTAAAGGAAGGCGAGCTACGAATAGATATCAAGCGAAAAAGATCACAAGAAGAAGAGCGCCCTATTACTCGGAAGGAATAATGAATAGCTAGAATACAAGGAAGTACTAGCCACCGGCGTGTTACCCGCGTGTATGTGGAGGTGAAAACAAGTGTTGAAGCGACGGAGGTGCCACAGGGGATGAAGGAATGATGGAATAAGCTAGAGAATAGAAATAAGTACAACGTAGATGGAAAGACCTTGAAAATGCAAGCCGCGGCTGCCTTGTGATTGGCTGACACGTTTGAGACACAATCTGATTGGCTGGCACGTTTGTTTTTACACAATTCTGATTCGCTGGCGAGGCTGTGACGTCATTGTAGTCGCTCAGCCACTCAGCTATTAGCGACCATGTACCGCCACTGCCATGTCTCGTATGTGAATGCCCACTAACGCCGGGGTGTAGAAATAGAGGGATATTGTTAAGCTAACCACCGTGGCCTTTAATTCTCTCTGAATGTCTGCCCGGGGCAGACACTCAAGAGAGAGTTAAGGGCCACGGTGGTTAGCTTAACTAACTCCCTCTATTTCTACACCCCGGCGTTAGTGGGTATTCACATACGAGACATGGCAGTGGCGGTACATGGTCGCTGATAGCTGAGTGGCTGAGCGACTACAATGACGTCACAGCCTCGCCAGCGAATCAGAATTGTGTAAAAACAAACGTGCCAGCCAATCAGATTGTGTCTCAAACGTGTCAGCCAATCACAAGGCAGCAGCCGCGGCCTGCATTTTCAAGGTCGTTGTACTTATTTCTATTCCCTAGCTCATTCCATCATTCCTTCATCCTCTGTGTCACCTCCGTCGCGTCAACACTTGTTTCTACCTCCACATACACGTGGGTAACACGCCGGTGGCTAGTACTTCCTTGTATTCTAGCTATTCATTATTCCTTCTGCCGAGTAATAGGCCGTCTTCTTCTTCCTCTTGTGACCTCTTTCGGTAATATATCGCTTCGTAGATATCTTTCTGCTAGTGTTGGCCGAAGCCACCACCCCGGGAGGCGGGTCACAAACCCCCGGCTAACACCCGGTACCCATTCACTGCTGGGTGGACAAGGGCTCGGGTTTTAATCAGGGTAAAGTGCAAGACACATACCTTCAGTCTGCCGGCGGAGCCGTGCGTGGTGGTGTCTGGCATCGCTAGTCGCTACCCGGGCCGGTTGAGATGCCGCCGCTCACCACTCTTGGCCCATCACCGCAAAACAATATCACCACAAGCCCCTGGGTTTGTTATATGGCCTAATTTCGTTTGTATATTTGCCCTGTTCAGTTCTTGAGTCAGAAAACATCATATATACTCAATTTATGAGGATTTTTATGTACGTATATGTCTTAACACCACCCTATAGGCAGTCGCCGTGTTTTAGTGTGTTAACGTCAACTCTGACGTCATCAATCTCCCCTGTGAATGCCAAAACAGCTGATGACAGTCGTTAAGTTGTTAAGCATGGACGTTAGCGTCTGTGAATGTGCCCCCTGGGTCACTCTCTCACTCGTTGCAAAACATCCCGCCATCCACTTCTACACATCATCACCTGAGAAGCTCATGTTGTTGTTTGTTTTTGTTAAAGTTAAAGTACATATATTTTTGCTTGTAAGTTTGGTAAGGAAGGAAGGTAAAGCCAGTCTTGTTTGGCCGCCGACAAATGGGTCTGGCAACTGTGCCCTGAAAGCCATCGCTCGGTTAAGGCCGAGACGTCACATGCGCGCCGTCCATGCCCCTATGGCAAGGCAAGAACATGACTGCCTGCCCCGTGACGCTGAACTCTGTGCAGAACTATAGCAAGGCGGTGCTCACTCATTGCCTCGGGGAGAATACACTTAGATCATTGATGGTTTATGCAATACTAATGTTGTCCGTCCCCGAAGCACTTTAGGTGAAACTACATCAAGTTGCATCACAAATAACATCAAGTGAGGATGCATGGCTGCGTCTTTAAAGCACCAAAACCTGGATCTGCCTCCCTACTAAGTTACCAATGAATTTCTCCCAAGCAAAAGAAGCAAATACAAAGGACAACAAACAACAACGTACCAGTGGATCCCGACGCGGCTGTTTGATAGTTTGAAAGAAAAACAAGAACCATTAAAGGTTTATTCTACAAAAACAAAAAAAACAAAAATCATCCTACGCCCACAATGCAAGTGAGCTCTAGACAATGTCACGTGATGAATATTTACAACACACGAGACATTTTTGGATACTTTGCTAGGTCTCTCTCTATCTAAATGCAGCAGCGTGCACATGGCTCGCCTCCAACTCAGCTGACGAGGCTGTCAAAACCTCACCCAACATTTCACACAACAATGTTTATGCATACATTTCAAAACTTTGTAAAGGAACACGTATTATTTCTACCATTGGCAGGGGAAAAAATGACATCAAAACAGCTGGCCACTCACTGTTAACACCTGGACACTGACTAGGATGGGACACACACACACACACAATGGACTTGAAGAGGTGATAAGGACAAGAAATGGGCAACACATTTAAAGAACTAGATAAATACACAGAAATGTACCACACGAGTATAGCTCTGACCCTGAATGCAACAACTAGGTAAACACACACACACACACACACACACACACACACATACAAACACACACACACACACACACAACACACACACAACACACACACACACACACACACACACACAACACACAAACACGTAATATAGCACTGAGATGTGTGGGAATTACTTTCATGTGTATATATAACAAGTGTCCCATCACCACCTTGCACATCCTAGTAATCTTGCTCAAGGGAACATCAGACACCTTGAAACACCCAACGACAGGTGACCGTATTATTCCACCACCTGCTGTGTGCGTTGCGGTGTCATTATAAACAACAGGCAACCACACGCATTGGGGTATCATCGTACAATATGATGGCCTTACAATTTTGTTTTTATTATATTATATATATATATTTTTTGATAGAGTTACAGGTTGGAGGTTTGTGCTACTTTTATTTGGAACAATTACTACTCGTGCTACTACTTCTACTATTACTACTCGTGCTACTACTTCTACTATTACTACTCGTGCTACTACTTCTACTATTACTACTCGTGCTACTACTTCTACTATTACTACTCGTGCTACTACTACTATTACTACTAGTTCGCAGTTTGTATATGTACGATGAGAATTGAAGGAATCACAAGTTAGTTAAGACGGAAAAGTTGACGAACCTTCATACACGAGTCGTTTATTCTTTCTTTCAAAGCGAATGAGTATTGCAGAGAGGGCATTGCAGGAACACGGGCATTGTCTTTACTACACTGTCTTAACAATGTAATTACTGAATCATAAGACAAAGGTTAAAGGCATTTCCGAGGACGCAAAATAACGAGGAATTAATTAATGGAATAACGCACTAATTAACGAGGTGGGCAGCTATACCTATCACCGCGTGCTTTGGACTCCTAATGATGGTCAATTAAACTTCTTTGTATATGATCCTTCTTCCTACGAGAGTGACATAAGAACGACAGTCTGTAATAGGAAAAAAAATAATGAAATAAATAAATAAATAAATATAAATAAATAAATAAATAAATAAATAAAATAACGAAAAAAAACGTAATAACGAAAAAAAAAAAAAAAAAATCTTGGTCCATCATGTCTGGTGTGCAACGATTGGCTTGTCCTTCACGCTCAACAGGCAACACTAGATTCCTCCTCCACTCAGCGTAAACTAAAAACAAACAAAACGTCTGGATATTAAGTCAACGTCAAGGTTTTTAGAGTGAAATAATGACCGCAGACACAGGAGGATTACGGTCATCAATCAGTCTGGCCTCCTCCGCACGACTTCACGGATATCTTACGTCAGGAATCCTCGACACATTATCTGATTTATAGCCGTCACTGGTCACATGATACCTTATTGCCTTAAAGCCCTAAATGACAGGCGTCCCAAATTTAAGTACAGCGACAGCCCACAATTTTTTTTTTTACATGACATAGGACTGGCAGAAAAAAAAAAAAAAAAAAAAAAAAAAAAAAAAAAAAAAAAAAAAAAAAAATAGGCCCACTGAATTGCCAGTCCCTACATAGAAGACAGTAAGAGAATATAAAAAAGAGGGTTGGGCCAATTTAGTTCGGGAGTTCAGGAGCTTCCATGTACAAAGGTGCTGCACGCGGTCATAACTGTTTTACTAATAGGGCTTCCAGTAAAATGTAATGTTTAAGAGTACTGATGTCGGTGAAAAGTACCCCGGAAATCCCTTTTATAATGGAGCCACAATACCGTCAAAGAGCTACACATGAACGGCCCATCAATAACTGTTCAGGCGACTCGGTAAGCCTCGCAGATGTAATTTCCTGACGGTCTCTGGCACCGCAAGTTTCCGGTCTCGGGAATTACTGCAAATGCCAGGCAGAAAGTATACAAAAATCTGGCTCCATATTTCAACGTATTTTAGCAAAGAAAAGGAGCGAATTCATAAATTTACCAGTACAAGCCGACCCTATTATATGGTTAATTATGTGAAAACAATGATGTGCTTTTGTTGTTAGTGAATGCAACACGTGGCACCACCCACGGCGGTATTTAGAAGGAATGTGAGTGAAATAAAAATACGATTTCCATGTTCTTTTTTCTGCATTGGAGTACTACTACTACTACTTCCTGTTACTACTACTATCGCTACTACTACTATGACTGCTGCTGTTGCAACTACCATTTCTACAACTATTTTTAACACACCATCACCACATCACCACCAAAACACCATCACCACATCACCACCAAAACACCATCACCACATCACCACCAAAACACCATCACAGGCTCACCACAACACCCTGACGCACCACCATCACCACATCACCACCAAAACACCATCACAGGCTCACCACAACACCCTGACGCACCACCATCACCACATCACCACCAAAACACCATCACAGGCTCACCACAACACCTTGACGCACCACCATCACCACATCACCACCAAAACAGGCTCACCACAACACCCTGACGCACCACCATCACCACATCACCACCAAAACAGGCTCACCACAACACCCTGACGCACCACCATCACCACATCACCACCAAAACAGGCTCACCACAACACCCTGACGCACCACCACCACCACCACACCACTTCATAACATAAGTCTCCATGAATGACGGATTTGCCGTTATTGCTAGTTTAAAAATAATAGTTCGTAGGATAAAATAACAAATTTTTAATGGACACACACTGTAAACCTGACGACGATTTTAAGCTTATGATAAACGACGAATACTTTCCCTTCACATATTTTTATTTTAGTTTAGTTTTATGGGAAACTGGTGGTGATTTAGGTGGTACGTACGCCGAGGCTTTCTATTGCAACTACTACAACTCTTCCCTGTCTTAGTAATCCCGTGAGAGTGATACCAGTGATTGACAAGAAAACGCGGCTCCTTTTTACTTCCTCTTACCCACATACTCAAGTCATATCATACGAACATAAGAATATAAGCTTCAAGAGGCCGTGAGACCCTCCTCATAAACTACCAACGTCAAATATTCAAACCACACTTAAAAATTATATATACTAATAAATGTATTTTAGTTCTTGATTCTCTCTGCAATGCATTAAAATACGTGTCCTTCATATCTATAGACTCAAGATACATCATAGGCTATCAACGTCTAATATCTAACCTATACATCAAAGCCTACAAGTAATAATAAACAGACTTTTTATCCCTCTAGAATATATGTCAAAATAATTCCAGCACAAGTTTCGTATCAGTGCTTTCAATATCTCCTTTTATTACAGTAAAATAGTATAGTAATAGTAGTAAAATAAAATTAAATAAAATTACTAAAATAGTAAAGTAAAAATATTAGAAATCAGAATACAGTGTTGCAGTTGACGTGAGATAAAGGTAGAATACAGTGTTGCAGTTGACGTGAGATAAAGACAGAATACAGTTGTGCAGTTGACGTGAGATGAAAGCAGAATACAGTGTTGCAGTTGACGTGAGATAAGGCAGAATACAGTGTTGCAGTTGACGTGAGATGAAGACAGAATACAGTGTTGCAGTTGACGTGAGATGAAGACAGAATACAGTGTTGCAGTTGACGTGAGATGAAGGCAGAATACAGTGTTGCAGTTGACGTGAGATGAAGACAGAATACAGTGTTGCAGTTGACGTGAGATGAAGACAGAATACAGTGTTGCAGTTGACGTGAGATGAAGACAGAATACAGTGTTGCAGTTGACGTGAGATGAAGACAGAATACAGTGTTGCAGTTGACGTGAGATAAGACAGAATACAGTGTTGCAGTTGACGTGAGATGAAGACAGAATACAGTGTTGCAGTTGACGTGAGATGAAGACAGAATACAGTGTTGCAGTTGACGTGAGATGTAGGCAGAATACAGTGTTGCAGTTGACGTGAGATGTAGGCAGAATACAGTGTTGCAGTTGACGTGAGATAAGGCAGAATACAGTGTTGCAATTGACGTGAGAAAGACAGAATACAGTGTTGCAGTTGACGTGAGATAAGGCAGAATACAGTGTTGCAGTTGACGTGAGATGAAGACAGAATACAGTGTTGCAGTTGACGTGAGATAAGACAGAATACAGTGTTGCAATTGACGTGAGATAAGGCAGAATACAGTGTTGCAGTTGACGTGAGATGAAGACAGAATACAGTGTTGCAGTTGACGTGAGATAAGACAGAATACAGTGTTGCAGTTGACGTGAGATAAGGCAGAATACAGTGTTGCAGTTGACGTGAGATGAAGACAGAATACAGTGTTGCAGTTGACGTGAGATAAGGCAGAATACAGTGTTGCAGTTGACGTGAGATGAAGACAGAATACAGTGTTGCAGTTGACGTGAGATAAAGGCAGAATACAGTGTTGCAGTTGACGTGAGATGAAGACAGAATACAGTGTTGCAGTTGACGTGAGATAAAGGCAGAATACAGTGTTGCAGTTGACGTGAGATGAAGACAGAATACAGTGTTGCAGTTGACGTGAGATAAGGCAGAATACAGTGTTGCAGTTGACGTGAGATGAAGACAGAATACAGTGTTGCAGTTGACGTGAGATAAAGGCAGAATACAGTGTTGCAGTTGACGTGAGATGAAGGCAGAATACAGTGTTGCAGTTGACGTGAGATGTAGGCAGAATACAGTGTTGCAGTTGACGTGAGATGAAGGCAGAATACAGTGTTGCAGTTGACGTGAGATAAAGGCAGAATACAGTGTTGCAGTTGACGTGAGATAAAGGCAGAATACAGTGTTGCAGTTGACGTGAGATAAAGGCAGAATACAGTGTTGCAGTTGACGTGAGATAAAGGCAGAATACAGTGTTGCAGTTGACGTGAGATAAGGCAGAATACAGTGTTGCAGTTGACGTGAGATGTAGGCAGAATACAGTGTTGCAGTTGACGTGAGATGTAGGCAGAATACAGTGTTGCAGTTGACGTGAGATGTAGGCAGAATACAGTGTTGCAGTTGACGTGAGATGTAGGCAGAATACAGTGTTGCAGTTGACGTGAGATGTAGGCAGAATACAGTGTTGCAGTTGACGTGAGATAAAGAGACAGTTCACGTGAGATAAAGAGACAGTTGACGTGAGATAAAGAGACAGTAAAGGTGTACTGGCTATCATTTTGGCATTTTATTTGGTAAGGTGAGAAGCATAGGAGTGAAAATATCAGAAGCAGTGGAAAGTCTTGTGCAGCAGGGCGGGGCGCGGGAAGCAGAGAGAGAGGGCAGGCAGTTAGCAAGGCCAGAGAAATAACGGTGAAAATAACGGTAGAAAATTACATGGCTATACAACATTACGGCGACGTGTGAAAGTGAAGATAGTGAGAAAAAAAGGAGAAAAAGACAGATAACAAAAGACAGAAATAGTCGCTACTCATTCTCTGGCTCCACCCTGTTCAGTTTCCAAGTGTTGTGTACTGCCATCTCTTAACAAAAATATAATGTACTCCATATAACAACGGAAGAAGTCCTTGTACCGTTAATAACACTATAGTCGACACTGTACTAATGTCGCCAGGCGTATTTCAAAGGCGAATATTACGAATTATAGCATCACTACAGACTTGTATGTGCCACTTAAGACACGTACATAATATAAACTACTGTGCATGCCTCTTTAATGACACACATAAATTTGTAGGGATGTTAAAATTCGTAATATATGGCACCTGGCGACATTAGTGCAGTGGCGACTATAGTGTTATTGACGGTAGGGAAAACGTATTACGATAGAAAGAACAA
Organism: Chionoecetes opilio; assembly: GCA_016584305.1. NCBI lineage: Eukaryota > Metazoa > Arthropoda > Malacostraca > Decapoda > Majidae > Chionoecetes > Chionoecetes opilio. The sequence continues at coordinate 423,845 of JACEEZ010023598.1, forward strand.
AATGGATGCCGACTTTACCGAACATATTTCTTCACGAAAGCTGATTTAGGAGACGCTCTTTTTTTATTATTATTATTTTTGTGATTTATTAACTTCGGACGGACAGACAGACAGACAGACACACACACACACACACACACACACACATACCTGCCGTGATAGCTTCCATAAGTTACGCCTCACCACACTTGCTCTCTACACGCCTGTTACTCTTCCTAAGACACACTAATACGCATCACTCAATCCTTCCTCATACTTATTATTGGATGATATTTATAATCCCGTCGCAGCGCTTCTTGGGCGATGATAACTCTTCCGATCTGTTTTTTCTGAAGCCGTCACTCATATCGCCATCACGAAACTCAGGAGATGTGATCAATTACGAGAATAAAGTTATTACTACGTCTATAAAGTAGTTACATAACATAATGCAATCTACTCGTGTGAAGAGAGAGAGAGAGAGAGAGAGAGAGAGAGAGAGAGAGAGAGAGAGAGAGAGAGAGAGAGAGAGAGAGAGAGAGAGAGAGAGAGAGTGTGTGTGTCCGTTCATTTCAGGTTCCAAATTTCTTGAATATACTCCTGAATTCACGTTTTTTTTTATTTTTTTTTATTTTTTATATCCAGGTGACCTCCTCCAGTCCATGGCAAGCAGGTCATGTCGGGCACGTAGCGGCAGTGTACACGTGGGCGGGGCAGAAGCACTGATCCACCGCCTTTACCCCTGCACGGCTGGGCGCTACACGTGACCCCTTCCGTTGCGGCGCAGAGGACTAACCCAAAAAAAAAAAAAAAAAAAAAAAAAAAAAAAAAAAAAAAAAAAAAAAAAAAAAAAAAGGATCTGCGAGGGAATCGAACCCACACCTTTTTGCTGATGTATTGAAACACCAACACTTTACCACTGAGCTATCAAGCCCCAGGACTAACCAAGGAACAGTCTACGAGGAGCAGTCGCCGATGGGAACAGATTGAACCTATTTCCTTGTTGTAGATGACAATTAACCCCTTGAACCCCAGAACGTAATTTCAATTGTAATTTGGCTACCATTACACGATTTTAATTAATATAAGCAATATTTTATAGATATGACCTGTTTAGTATCCTTGTCCACTAGCTTATCTGGTATATTAAGTTACTTTTTGTAATCTTATGGCTAACAAGGGGCAATTTTATGTAGCAAAGAAAAGATCTGGACGTAAAGGGGTTAAAGATTGAACATCATACTCGCGAGAACTTTCTAAAGAAGCCCTTGAATGGAGGCAGAAAATCCGTGGCCACAAGTGTTGTCTGTGAGGGTGACATGACTGACATCTACCCTGAACAAACTGTCAGTCACTTCACAACTGACGTACTATGGGAGATGTCAGGACTTCAACGGAGGCCTCGCGGATCATCATCTTGTGACTGTTGACGCTTAGTATCGCTTCATAGGTCCTCTTCAACTTCCATCTCCTTAGTTAACAATCTTATCTACTCTTCCTTTAGCTATATCAGTAGTAGCAACAACCATCCACTCCCCTCCCCTTCCCTTCCTTGGTGACGTCACGCGGGCGGGACGGGAGGGTTTCCATGAAGGGCTTGTCTCGTCACATTGTGTATTCGTGCAGGGAGGCAGAGGAGAGGCGCGGCAGGTTAAGGAACCGATTAATATTCCCGGGGAGTGATTGGCCGCGCAGCACGACACCCCAATCACCGTCCGTGCCGGCTTGTGCGTGACGTCACCGAGCCCGCCAGACCTGGTGTCGACGAGCAGGTTGGGGTCCCGTCGAGGGGGTGACTTTCACTCTCGTCATAACTCAAGGGTTGCAACGTGGCACACACAGGGCAGTGATGAAGGGGATGAACGGCCGCCCCCAAGCACCCCACCGCGCTATTATTATTTAGGTAGCATGTCTTAATCTGGTAGACACCACACACACACACACACACACACACACACACACACACACACACACTCTCTCCCTCTCCCAGCCACCCGCACACCCTTGAGAAGTGCGTGTTCCGAGGGGATTAACTCACGTCTTGACTGCACCTCCGAGCTAAATCATATTTTATAAGGCCCATGGATCAGCCACCAGCCATTTAAAACCTAATAAAGATCTAGAGTGGCAGCAGCAGGTGGGTGGCTGACAGGGGGGTTCCCGGCAGCCCGGGGGAGGAAGGAACACGGAGAAATAAACCAACAACTCAAGGGAGAGATAAGGAAGCACATGTTACCCCCAACACATGACTTGACAGCCGCGAATTAAACTGAACAAATGAGTCGACAACCGAGTGATAAAGTGAACACATGAGTTGACAGGAGTGCAATTAACTGACAACACCTGGAATGCTGACTATCCCGGCCCTCGAACACCACCACCACGCCCTGCTGACACCATCAACACCACCACACACCCTCCGATAACCTGCCAGACACACAGGTGGCGCCACGTAAGCAAAACCTGACCCGTCACGTATTTACTGCACCTGTGGCCGCGGCGATAAATTGACGGCGCGCGAGTGGGCAACAACGATCAGCTGAGTGATGTAAACAAGACTCCAGCGGGTAGCGTAGGTAAGCCGGCGTGGCCCTGCTCCCACCTGCTCACTCCTCCTCCTCTTCATCCTCAAGGTCGCGCCCACACTTGTCGATACATAATGCCGAGGTGACAAATGACTAACGCTGCCCCCTCTCCCCTCCCTCAGCTTGATAAATGACAAACCGGAAGACTCAGGAGGCGTTACAGTTACAATAAGTGTCAAGACGCACCTGTAACGACACACGCCACTCAGGCAGGCCAGGGGAGAGGGAGGGGAGAGGAAGGGGAGAGAGAGGGAAGAGGGAGATAGTGTAGGAGAGAGGAGAGGGAAGGGGTGTAGGAAAGAGAGGGGAGAGGGAGGGGATGAAGGAGGATGAGGAGTTTATCACTGACACGCGACATTAACTGTGCTTTGAGAGACAGAGAGAGAGAGAGAGAGAGAGAGAGAGAGAGAGAGAGAGAGAGAGAGAGAGAGAGAGAGAGAGAGAGAGAGAGTATAATAAAACTTTCAAGGGGTGACGTCTGAATGGGAGGTTTAAGTGTTTACGTCTAAGGAAGCAACAGCCATTTCCTGCCACTGAAGTGTTGTGTGGCGCGGGAGGGAGAGCCTGACAACTATAGCGGTCATTAGCTTTATCTCTCTCTCTCTCTCTCTCTTACAAACACACACACACACACACAGCCTTGCACTTCCTCTACGTCTATTTCAATTAAATTTTTAACATTCATGCGTAAGTCAACGCTCAAACCATCTGGACTAAGCTCCCCCTGCCTTCTCTCCCGCCTCACCACCTATAAGAACACGGCCTCGAAAACAACACCAGCTTTCTTCTCCCGCCCCACCCGATGCCTATTTGTATCATCATTATTACTATTATTATTATTATTATTATTATCATTAAAGAAGATTAAGATACATGCTATATATAAATGGTTGAAAAAGATAATAAATGTCTTCGTTGAGCATTACAAGTATAAAACATGAAGAAAATGAGAGAGAGAGAGAGAGAGGAGAGGAGAGAGAGAGAGAGAGAGAGAGAGAGAGAGAGAGAGAGAGGAGAGAGAGAGAGAGAGAGAGAGAGAGAGAGAGAGAGAGAGAGAGAGAATCAGATCAAAACGTTGAGAGAGAAGAGAGATCAGATCAAAACGTTGAGAGAGAAGAGAGATCAGATCAAAACGTTGAGAGAGAGAGAGAGAGAGAGAGAGAGAGAGAGAGAGAGAGAGAGAGAGAGAGAGCGAGAGCGAGAGCGAGAGCGAGAGCGAGAGCGAGAGCGAGAGCGAGAGCGAGAGCGAGAGCGAGAGCGAGAGCGAGAGCGAGAGCGAGAGAGAGAGAGAGAGCAAAAAGGACACAATTTTAAAGCTTGCCCTACACATAAATATACAAAAACACAAAAAAGACAAGAATAAGAACAACAAAAGCATAATAGCTGACATTATTTGCAAAGTGAAACGAGTGATTTACTAGCTCGGAGGTGACAGCAGGTGGTTAACGAAGAGGAGGAGGAGGAGGAGGAGGAGGAGGAGGAGGAGGAAAATTGATTAAGTAGATGATATTTCTTGGCGTTGCATACAAGAAAAATAAGAACATAAGAAAATAAGGAAGCTACAAGAGGCCGGGAAACCTATACACGTGGTAGTTCCTGTTACTTAACACTACCTACATCCACCTTTCATCCCCATCGATAATTTATCCAGCCTCCTTTTAAAGCTCCCTAATGACTCCGCACTAACTACCTGACGACTGAGACCATTCCAATCATTCACCACCCTATTTGTGAACCAGTTTTCTCCTATTTCCTTTTTAAATCTACGCTTTTCCTGTTTGAATCCGTTACTTCTTGTTCTACTCTGGTTAATAGCCATAAAAACTTTTCCTACATCCCCTTTATTGTATCCCTTTAACCACTAAAAAAACTTCTATCAGATCGGCCCTTACTCTACGTCTCTCGAGTGAGTGTAATTTTAATAGCTTCAATCTCTTCTCATAACAAAAGTTACGCATCCCTTGTATCATTTTGGTCATCCTTCTCTGCACTGATTCTAACAAGGCTATATCCATCCTGTAATACGGAAATCAAAACTGAACCGCATAGTCTAGGTGAGGTCTGACTAGAGACAAATAAAGCTTTAGAATAACCTCAGCACTTCTACTTTTAACACTCCTGGTAATGAATACTAGCTAACACCCTATTAGCTCTATTTCTAGCCTCAATACAGGGACTACATTGAAATAGGGAGAAGAAAAAAATGAATAAAAAAGAATATATAATGGAAAAAACTTAAGATTCGAAGAGTACAAAAAGCTGTATGAGAGAGAGAGAGAGAGAGAGAGAGAGAGAGAGAGAGAGAGAGAGAGAGAGAGAGAGAGAGAGAGAGAGAGAGAGAGAGAGAGAGAGAGAGAGAGAGAGAGAGAGAGAGAGAGAGAGAGCACTATCAGCAGAAAAGCACCAGCAGAAGGAAGATAACACCAGCAGAAGGAAAAGAACACTAAAAGTACCAGGACAAGAGCACAAGCAGAAGAAAAAGAGCATCAGTAGGAGGAACAGAACACTAGCAGGACAAGAGCACAGCACCAGCAGGAGGACAAGTGCACCAGCAGGAGGAGGACAAGTGCACCAGTAGGAGGAAGAAAACACTAGCAGGACAAGAGCACAGCACAAGCAGAAGAAAAAGAGCATCAGTAGAAGGAACAGAACACTAGCAGGAAAAGAGCACCAAAAGAAGGACAAGAGCACCAGCAGAAGAAAAAAAGCACCAGTAGGAGGAAGAGAACACTAGCAGGACAAGAGCACAGCACCAGCAGAAGAAAAAGAGCATCAGTAGAAGGAACAGAACACTAGCAGGAAAAGAGCACCAAACGAAGGACAAGAGCACCAGCAGAAGAAAAAAAGCACCAGTAGGAGGAAGAGAACACTAGCAGGACAAGAGCACAGCACCAGCAGAAGAAAAAAAGCACCAGTAGGAGGAAGAAAACACTAGCAGGACAAGAGCACAGCACAAGCAGAAGAAAAAGAGCATCAGTAGAAGGAACAGAACACTAGCAGGACAAGAGCACAGCACCAGCAGGAGGAGGACAAGAGCATCAGCAGAAGAAAAAAAGCACCAGTAGGAAGAGAACACCAGTAGGAGGAAGAGAACACTAGCAGGAGGACAAAAGCACCAATGGGACAAGAGCACCAGCAGGAGGACAAGAGCACCAGCAGGAGAAATAGAGCACCAGCAGGAGGAATAGAGCACCAGCAAGAGGACAAGAGCACCAGCAGGAGAACACCAACAGGACAAGAGCACCACCAGCAGGAGGAAGGCAAGAGCATCACCAGGACAAGAGCACAATACTCACGTAGTCATGGAAGGCTTTGGCCTCACTGGAGTGTTCGCAGGTGTCCCGACGCTCCGGGGCCGCGCAATATAGGTCCCAGAACACACTGAAACACAGAAACACACACTGTAAACACATAGGCTTGGGTGGGGGGTACAGAGGGGTTTGTGGAGGGTTAGAACACGATTGGGGGGTTGTAGTAGGAGGGGTTAGAAAATGGGGGTTGAGTAAGGGGGTTAGAGTAGCATAAACACAAGCTTTGGTGGGGTACAGAGGGTTGTGGAGGGTTAGAACACGGGGGTTGTAATGGCAGGGGTTATATAATGGGATGGGTTAGAACATTGGGGTTGTTAAAGAGGTTGTTGTTTGAGTAGTTGAGTAGCATAAATACACAAGCTTTGGTGGGGTACAGAGGGGGTTGTGGTGGGTTAGAACACGGGGGTTGTTATGGGAGGAGTTAGAAAATGGGGTTCTAATGGGATGGGTTAGAACATGGGGGTTGTTAAAGGGGCAGCATTGTTGTTGAGTAGCATAAATACACAAGCTTTGGAGGGGTACCGAGGGGGTTGTGGTGGGTTAGAACACGGGGGTTGTATTGGGAGGGGTTACTAAAATGGGGGTTGTTA
>JACEEZ010023598.1:435309-455309 GCA_016584305.1 Chionoecetes opilio
AGCAGTAGTAGTAGTAGTAGTAGTAGTAGTAGTAGTAGTAGTAGAAGTAGTAGTGATAATTAAAGTGTGTTATTATTATGGTTTAAGAAAATCATAATTTCATTTTGTATGCAGAAAAAAAAGATGAGAAAGATTGATAAAAATATGAACTCTAATAACAATAAGAAGAAAATAACAAGAATAACAACAAAAGGAGGAGTAAAGTCAGGAAGAAGAGGTGTAGTGACGATGGTGGTTGTCGTTGGTGGTAGTGGTGGTGGTGGTGACGTAGTGGTTACGGTGGTGGTGGTGACGACGGCATCTCATCAGCACTCTGAGACGCACACCCCCACGCACTAAGCACTCAGCCTATTTCACGCCCAGCCAAGCACACGAGCGATATATCATGTGGGGCCAATACGATAAGTGGCTGGACGGAGAGAGAGCAGCGGGGCGACTCAATACTCCTGCCTCAACACACACACCCACACATGCAAGCTGGACACGGAAAATAACGCGAAGAAATGAAAATGACTGAAATTGATGTCAGATGTCGTGCCAATGACTCCCAGATGTTGAAACGCCAGGACGGAAAGCTAACGCAATTAATCTGTCAAGTCTATCTATCTGTCCTCAATTCCCTCCTCCTCCTCGACTCCTTTTGATACACTTTTTTGTTCTCCTTAAGTTTCATATTGTCCTCCCCAATTCCTGCACAACTCCCTCTTTTCCTGCACAACTCCCTCTTTTCCTCCACAACTCCCTCTCTTCCTCCACAACTCCCTCTCTTCCTCCACAACTCCCTCTTTCCTCCACAACTCCCTCTTTTCCTCCACAACTCCCTCTTTTCCTCCACAACTCCCTCTTTTCCTCCACAACTCCTCTTTTCCTCCACAACTCCCTCTTCTCCTCCACAACTCCCTCTTTTCATAGGCATAGGAAATAACGCTCACTCCTATTAACCTTTCTCTGCTTGTATTTTCTATTCTCTTATAAAATGTTTGCTTCAGAATGACACGTGAAGCATGAAAATCTTCCTCCTATTCTTAACCCACAAGAGTGAACGCCGGGGAATGCTACTCAAACTACTTTTACTTAACTACTACTACTTAACTATTACTACTACTACTACTTTATACTTAACTACTGCTACTAGGCCCTACTACTACTACTACTTCTACTCACTCTTGCCTTCCTTTGCTTCACGTCTTCAGCCTCCAAGAATGACACTGTTTAGCATGTCTCTTGTGGTTCATCTTACTGCCTTTCCTTCCTATTTCCCTTCCTCAAGAATGACATTTAGTGATAGGAATCTCTGCTCATTCTTCTGGTGTATCTTTGTATCCTCTTCTATGATTAGCGCCGGACATAGGAGTTCTATTTTTTTTCTTCTTCACTCAACGTCATTAGTCTTCCTTGAAACGGCCCTAAAACTTTATGTAAACTCGTTCAAGAAAAATTAATACACACTAAAAGGCAATAAAATCCTGGTGGTATCAATTAAGAGTGTAGCTGAGCTGGTGGTGTCTCGTCATCGCTTCATCGACCCACCCTCTCCCTCAGTGCCTGGCGTCGCCCGGTGGCATATTACCGTTCTCTATGGGAGTATGTGGTTTCCGAGTGAAGACGCTGGGCTGTAGCTCCGAAACTAACCATAGGATTTTCTCGAAGATACCCTCATTGTAATTCCCACGCAAAGTTACCAAGTATCGACTGTCACCAAACCAACCCTAACTGTAACCTAACGTAACCTAACCTGACGTGTTCAAGAGTAAACGCCACATACTCTTCCAGAAAACGGGAATATGCCGCCCGGTTGCATATGTATTACGTTCTCTGGACAATATGTGGTATGGGGATGTCTCTAGCCAATCACCATTGTCCAAGCTCGTGAACGTCACATTGAGGGTGAGCCTACGTGATTGCTGGGCTATAATATGTATGTTATATTTAATATTAGACCCATTAACTTGTTTAAATTTAACCTAACAACCTAACCTAACAAACCTAGCCTAGACTTTATGAATGTTAAATAAAACACAGGTTATAACCCAGCGATCACTTAAGCTTCACCCCCATGTGACGTCACGAACTCGGACAACGGTGATTGACTAGAGACATCCCCATACAACATACTATTCCAGAAGACGGGAATACGACGCCCGGTCTGTAGTGGCTAAGCAATCCCACGCCAACCCTCAATTTGGCGTGCCTTCCGCTGCCAACCTATTGTACGGCGTCATAACTAGTCATTCCTTCAGTGGTATTATTATTAGGCCCGGTTCACACTTCACGTTTTTGCTGGACGTAGTCTACGTGCGTCTTGTCATCAGTGACTCACAGTACGTCACAGTGACGTCACTTCCTGCCTGTGATGTTTGAACCAGGCTCCGCGCGACCACCTGCCGGAGCAGTGTTGACGTCACTGACCTTGACAGACGTGCGTCCCAGCCTCACATTATTCGGAGCTCCCAATTCTTTGTCCGCGTCTACGTGGGCGTGGCGATCAGTGACGTCACTCTGACATCACTGATCGCCACGCCCACGTAGACACGGACAGCAAAAACGTGTAACTATAGTCTATTTTTTTTAACGAGGCAAAAAATCCTGACCCCTTGCTGCTTTCTGACTAATATTTGATGCCATGGGAAGGGAATAGTACGTTTCTTCTAAATTTATGCTGTATTTTATCATAGTTAACCCTATTATCAGGTAAACATAGGCATAATTTTAAGCATGAGACCTTAAGATAGAATGGAATTTTTGCCTTGTTAAAAAAAATAGACTAGTGTGAACCCCTGCCTTAGTCTTTTCCTCCATGAACCCCGCGCTGCTGAACGCCTAACCTACCAGACCAGGCGGTGAATCTCTTCGTACAGTAATTTTGAGGTTTCAACACGACGAAGCGAGCGTAGAAAATGAGGTTCAGAACATGTCATAAATTTTCACCTTCCACGCCAGTCCCCGCCTGACTGACCGTGCGCTACTCTCTCATTTACATTCATACTTTCCTTTCACACAACTCTCACCTGTGCCTGCTAGCACTTCAACCATCTATCTGTACGTGTGAGCAAATAAATTAAATCCATACATTGACTCCTACAGAAATCAACCCAAACCGCCTAAATAGCTAACACCGCTGCCACCAATTTACCCTCCTCCTCCTTTGTTTTGCCAAATTAAATCCACCCATTGACTCTTCCGACAGAAATCAACCCAAACCGCCTAAATAGCTAATGCCGCTGCCACCAATTTACCCTCCTCCTCCTTTGTTTTGCCAAATTAAATCCACCCATTGACTCTTCCCATAGAAATCAACCCAAACCGCCTAAATAGCTAATCACCGCTGCCACCAATTTACCCTCCTCCTCCTTTGTTTTGCCAAATTAAATCCACCCATTGACTCTTCCGACAGAAATCAACCCAAACCGCCTAAATAGCTAATGCCGCTGCCACCAATTTACCCTCCTCCTCCTTTGTTTTGCCAAATTAAATCCACCCATTGACTCTACCCACAGAAATCAACCCAAACCGCCTAAATAGCTAATACCGCTGCCACCAATTTACCCTCCTCCTCCTTTGTTTTGCCAAATTAAATCCACCCATTGACTCTTCCCATAGAAATCAACCCAAACCGCCTAAATAGCTAACACCGCTGCCACCAATTTACCCTCCTCCTTTGTTTTGCCAAATTAAATCCATCCATTGACTCTTCCGACAGAAATCAACCCAAACCGCCTAAATAGCTAACACCGCTGCCACCAATTTACCCTCCTCCTTTGTTTTGCCAAATTAAATCCATCCATTGACTCTTCCGACAGAAATCAACCCAAACCGCCTAAATAGCTAACACCGCTGCCACCAATTTACCCTCCTCCTTTGTTTTGCCAAATTAAATCCATCCATTGACTCTACCCACAGAAATCAACCCAAACCGCCTAAATAGCTAATGCCGCTGCCACCAATTTACCCTCCTCCTCCTTTGTTTTGCCAAATTAAATCCATCCATTGACTCTTCCCATAGAAATCAACCCAAACCGCCTAAATAGCTAACACCGCTGCCACCAATTTACCCTCCTCCTTTGTTTTGCCAAATTAAATCCATCCATTGACTCTTCCGACAGAAATCAACCCAAACCGCCTAAATAGCTAACACCGCTGCCACCAATTTACCCTCCTCCTTTGTTTTGCCAAATTAAATCCATCCATTGACTCTTCCGACAGAAATCAACCCAAACCGCCTAAATAGCTAATACCGCTACCACCAATTTATCTTCCTCCTCCTTTTTTTACCAATCAGCTTGAGGACCTCTAGACTTCGCGCACCTGCATCACGCTGCTCCACTTCACTGGCGTCGTGAACTCACCCATTCCATCAACGCGACTCTCTGAAAAACTAGTCCCCATCCTATCTGAACGAAATTTCCTCCGTCTCCACCCCCACCTCCTCAACGTGAAAGTTCAATAACAGAGTAAAAACGCCTTCAGAAGTGAGCTCAGTCATCGCCCGCTCGTCGCCACCCCCTCCCTCCTGCCCCTCCCCCACTAGATGCTCGCCCTTCGTGTTCTGGGAGATAGACGTGGGTGTTCCTTGCCTACATGTGCTGCTGTTATGGCTGCTGCTTTCACCTAGTGTGTGGGTGTGTGTGTGTGTGTGTGTGTGTGTGTGTGTGTGTGTGTGTGTGTGTGTGTGTGTGTGTGTGTGTGTGTGTCACTGTGTGTGTGTGTGTGTGTGTGTGTGTGTGTGTTGTGTGTGTGTGTGTGTCCAAGCTTCCAAACCTTAGCATCCGATAAAAAAAATTGTTCCTTTTCTCTCCCTTTCACTTCTCTCTCTCTCTCTCTCTCTCTCTCTCTCTCTCTCTCTCTCTCTCTCTCTCTCTCTCTCTCTCTCTCTCTCTCACAACGTTCCCAAGGTGGTTCACCCTGAGGGAAGATTTTAAGGAGGAGGAAGGGTGATGGGTGGGTGAGGGGGAAGGGAGAGTGGACGTCACACACACACACACACACACACAAACACATTCACCCTCTCCTCACCACCACCAACACGCCCTCAACACCCCAAAGGAGATAGTCAACTAATTAAAGCTAAATAAAAAAAATGTGAAACTAAGAGAAAACGTATCTTATATTTTTCTACAACCTTCCATTTCTTACGTCAGTTTACAGGGTCAATTAAGTCTATCCGTCCATCAGTGATTCTCGGTTTCAGTCGCTTACAGAAGGTGATTGCCAGAGGTTCACAAAAATTCTGCAGAGGCAAATAGCGGGGTGGCATTTAGCGTGCTCGGTATTTCGATGCGGTGCGATTTTTATCATCAAAGTTTTCCTGTTGATTCGAAAGTCAGGAAGGTTTTGTCTATTTCACTTGAACGTCACGGCTCTCCTCCTCTCTCTCTATCATCCCTGAATCTCCCTGTTTCTCTCTGTCAGTCCTCTCTCTCTCTCTCTCTCTCTCTCCTGAAATCATCCCATGTTCTCCTGTACAGTTCCTCTCTCTCTCTCTCTCTCTCTGAACTCATCCATGTCTCTCCTGATCATTCCCATCTCTCCTTCTCTCTCTCTCTCTCTCTCTCTCTCTGAAATCATCCCATGTTCTCCTGTACAGTTCCTCTCTCTCTCTCTCTCTATCTCTCTCTCTCTGAAATCATCCCATGTTCTCCTGTACAGTTCCTCTCTCTCTCTCTCTCTCTCTGAAATCATCCCATGTTCTCCTGTACAGTCCTCTCTCTCTCTCTCTCTCTCTGAAATCATCCCATGTTCTCCTGTACAGTTCCTCTCTCTCTCTCTCTCTCTCTCTCTCTCTCTCTCTCTCTCTCTCTCTCTCTCTCTCTCTCTCTCTGAAATCATCCCATGTTCTCCTGTACAGTTTCCTCCCTCTCTCTCTCTCTCTCTCTCTCCTCTCTCTCTCTCTCTCTCTCTCTCTCTCTCTCTCTCTCTCGTCATTGTGGGAATTACGGTTGGGTAGAGTAGCCTTATAATATATTAGGCCTAATAAATGCCTTTGTCGGCACTAATGAATGAATTTACAGGTGTGTATGAGAGGTAATGCTCAACAGACCGAGCCTTTACAAAAAAATATATACGTACTCATAAGTATTGCTAATGTATTGAATGGGCCAATAAATGTATCAGTATCAGTATATCTCTCTCTCTCTCTCCCAGTCAGTCAACACTAAAAGTCAACGTTTTGCCAAGAATGTGCCTGGATGGAACACTGCTGAATCATCCTGTCATTTACTCACTACTCCTCCCCCTCCTCCTCCCCCCCCCTCCCCCTCCCCCTCCTCTCTAGCCACTCATCACCTTCATCGTGCCGTATAATTGCCGTGATTTGCCTTCCCACCGCCGCGGCTCTGCTCTCGCCTGCCTGCCTGCCTGCCTGCTGTCTCCCCTTGTTCATTGACTTCTGAAGTTTGTTCGTTTGTTCTCTCGTGTTCTTTGTCACGGCGCCTCTTCCCCCGTTATGCTCTGGTGATTCTCTCTCTCTCTCTCTCTCTCTCTCTCTCTCTCTCTCTCTCTCTCTCTCTCTCTCTCCTCTCTCTCTCTCTCTCTCTCTCATCTGCTGTGACAAGGAAGTAGCCTGGTCTGGTTTTCTTATATTTTTTTCATACTTTCATATTTTCTTTTACACACATTTAATATATATATATATATATATATATATATATATACTTTTCGTTCTTTTATAAATATATGAACGTATTGTTATCTACTTTTTTTTTCCTTACACACGTCCCCAGGGGTGAACTAATTTCACCTGATGACCTCTCTCTCTCTCTCTCTCTCTCTCTCTCTCTCTCTCTCTCTCTCACACACACACAATACGAGGAGTTTTTCGAAGTTACTGAACCGAACACAAAATGTATGCACTCCCCGCCTCCCTCCCCCTCCCATCCCCACCACAACCCCCACCTTATTTTTCTTCGACTAATCTATTACCGGATGGACGGGTTGCCTGCTCCCCTTGCTCCCGTGTGTGTGTGTGTGTGTGTGTTGGTGTGTGCTGTGTGTGGTGTGTGTCTGTCTGTTTCTTGCCTCGTGCTGTCCTGCTCGTCTCTTTGCTGTTGTTGTGGTTTTGCGTGTTGTTTGTGTGTCCGTGGGTGTGTGCGTGTGTCGTGTGCGTGGTGTGCTGTGTGTGTCTGTGTGTTGTGAGTTTGTGTGTGTTGTGTTGTTGTGTGTGTGTGTGTGTGTGTGTGTTGTGTTTGTGTGTGTGTGTTTCGTGTTGTGTGTTTTGTGTGTTTTGTGTGTGTGTTGTTTGTGGTGTGTGTTGTTTGTGTGTTTGTTGTGTGTTGTTGTGTGTGTGTGAGGAGTGCTGTTGGTGTGTGTTTGTGTGTGTGTGTGTGTGTTGTGTGTGTGTGTGTTTTTGTGTGTGTGTGTGTTTGTGTTGTGTGTTGTTGTGTTGTGTGTGTGTGTGTTGTGTGTTGTGTTGTGTTGTGTTGTGTTGTAGTTTGTGTGTGTGTGTGTGTGTGTGTGTGTGTTGTGTCGTGTCCGGTGTGGTGTAATTGCTGATGCTGTGTGTGTGGTTCGTTTGTGTCGTGTCGTGTGTGTCTTGTTCAGTCGTAGTGTGTGGGTTGTGTGTGAGTTTGTGGTGTAAGTGTTGATCGTGTTGTCTGTGTGTCTCTGCATCGACTGCTGTGTTTGTGTGTGTGTATTGTGTGTGGGTGTGTTTGCTGTCTCTTGTGTGGTGTGTGTGTTGTGTGTGTGTGGTGTGTGTGTGTGTGTGTGTGTGTGTGTGTGTGTGTGTGTGTGTGTGTGGTGTGCGTGTGGTGTGGTGTGTGTGCGCGCGCGCGCGCGCGCGCTGACGTGCAATATTTTACAAGTTGTGAGTATGGTTGGAAATCACATAATTCTTTGGTCTCTCTCTCTCTCTCTAAAGTACAAGATGCTAAAGGTAAGGACTTGATCAAATTGGTGACATGACACGCCTATGTGTGATAGGTGATGTCCGCCTACACCCACCCCCACACCCAAACCCACCCCCACACCACACCACACCACACCACACCCACCCACCCACACCCACACCCAAACCCACCCCCACACCACACCACACCCACCCACCCCCACACCACACCCACCCACCCACCCCACACCTTTCTCCTTCCCTCACTCTCCTATAGTGACAAAACCTCAACACCGGACAGTAAGTTATGCTATCCTACACTTTACAGGCCGTCCACCCTTCCTCTCTCTCTCTCTCTCTTACACACACACACAGTCACACACACACACATAGTCACACACACACCATCTAATCCAGGCGGTGGGTCATTATCACTAAATGCAATATCATTTACTCTGCACATCGTACCTAACATTTCCCCCCCCACCCCACCCCTACCCCTACCCCCCTTCCCTCCTTCATCTCCACCCCTCTCTCCCTCCCTCACCACCTCTAAGTACACGCCACCGCCACAACGCCGGTCCAAGCTAATCAAAGCATAGCACAGCACACCAAACCACACCTCGGCGCCACAAGGAAACTCCCCATCACGCGCCTCACATTTGGAGCGTCGTGCTGGAATGTCGGAGGAGCATCACCACTACAACCACGTCGTCTTCTTCTTCTTCTTCCTCCTCCACCCACACCACAATCTCCTCCTCCACCCACACCACAATCTCCTCCTCCACCCACACCACAATCTCCTCCTCCACCCACACCACAATCTCCTCCTCCCCCACTTCTACGGTCGATCTCATTATTACCGCAGCCGCCTCCAGTCTGCTTTTAGTCACAACAAACCCCTTACATAACCCACATACATGATAACCCATACATACAGACAATTAATACTATACAACCCTGCCTCCCCCAGCCACACACCACACACACACACACAACACACACACACACACACTTGAAATCACCAAGGAGCGAGTCAATACACAAGGGAGGACTACTTCGGATGGTTGGCTGGAGCGGCGTCCCTCAAGACAATGTGGATCTCATATAGTATCCCTTCTGTTTCCCACGTGGCGCCGAGTACACCCAATATACAGCCTCCCCACACACACACACAGACACAGACACACGACCCTCAACACAGGCAGCTAAAGGCACCCCTACCGTCACTCTACTCCGTTTTTTTAACAAGGCGAAAAATCCTGCCCCTTCCTGCTTACTGACTGATATTTGATGCCAGGAGAAGGGAATACTACGCTTCTTCTTAATTTCAGTTGTATTTTATCATAGTTAACCCTATTATCAGGTAAACATAGGCATCATTTTAAGCATCGAGACCTTAAGATAGCAATGGAATTTTCGCCTCGTTAAAAAAATAGACTATACCTTTCTCGTCCACGAAGCGAAAACAACGAGAAATATCTACTGACGTTCTATATAACCGCAGCAGAATAGAAACAGCAAATAATAATAATGCGGTAATCCTGTCGTGAAGGAAATTAAAACTGCAGCAGAATGAACAGCAAATAATAATAATGCGGTAATCCTGTCGTAGTGAAGGAAAATAAAACCACAGCAGAATGAACAGCAAATAATAATAATGCGGTAATCCTGTCGTAGTGAAGGAAATTAAAATCGCAGCAGAATAGAAAACAGCAAATAATAATAATGCGGTAATCCTGTCGTAGTGAAGGAAATAAAACCGCAGCAGAATGAACAGCAAATAATAATAATGCGGTAATCCTGTCGTAGTGAAGGAAAATAAAACCACAGCAGAATAGAGAACAGCAAATAATAATAATGCGGTAATCCTGTCGTAGTGAAGGAAATTAAAATCGCAGCAGAATAGAAACAGCAAATAATAATAATGCGGTAATCCTGTCGTTGTGAAGGAAATTAAAACCACAGCAGAATAGAGAACAGCAAATAATAATGTGGTAATCCTGTCGTAGTGATTTACCTGACAGCCGATTTCACTTTCCTTCCCAGCGCGGCGGAGAATCATCCTAACACTCCCTCATTACCATAAAACACATCTTTCTGGATCGACAATTTCTTCCCAAGTCTTCGCCAGAACAGCCTCGCGTGGGCCGCTGATGCCCAGACTAATACTAAATACGAGAAGTTTTTGCGTTAAGCGGCGAGGTGGTGCAGGCAGTTTCAACGTCGCAAGCCTCGTCAGCCTCTATTCCTGTCCCTCGTCAAAGCGACACACGACCTAGGCTAAAAGCTAACGCATATACATTCTTGTTCATATATACTCGAGACGTATTTGCTAATGGCTCCACTGGATATATGGTGTGAATATTATTGATTTACTCGACTGTGGGGGCTCGACGTGTCTGGAAATGGTCGACAGGTGCTTAAATGACACAGCTTTTCTGACCCTTAATAGCCATCATCACAACCACTCTCCGGCAGCCGTGATTATACCGGATCGTCAGGAGTGCTCGGGGCAGATGTGGGAGTGAGGGGAGAGGTGTGGGAGTGAGGGGACTGGTTTGATAGCGAGGGGACAGGTGAAGGAGTGAGGGGACAGCTGTGGGTGTGAGGGGACTGGTTTGATAGCGAGGGGACAGGTGTGGGAGTGAGGGGACAGCTGTGGGAGTGAGGGGACTGGTTTAATAGCTAGGGGACAGGTGAAGGAGTGAGGGGTCAGCTGTGGGAGTGAGGGGACAGGTGTGGGAGCGAGGGGAGAGGTGTGGGAGTGAGGGGACAGCTGTGGGAGTGAGGGGACTGGTTTAATAGCTAGGGGACAGGTGAAGGAGTGAGGGGACAGCTGTGGGAGTGAGGGGACAGCTGTGGGAGTGAGGGGACAGCTGTGGGAGTGAGGGGACTGGTTTGATAGCTAGGGGACAGCTGTGGGAGTGAGGGGAGAGGTTTGGGAGTGAGGGGACAGGTGTGGGAGTGAGGGGACAGGTGTGGGAGTGAGGGGACAGCTGTGGGAGTGAGGGGAGAGGTGTGGGAGTGAGGGGACAGCTGTGGGAGTGAGGGGACAGCTGTGGGAGTGAGGGGACTGGTTTGATAGCGAGGGGACAGCTGTGGGAGTGAGGGGACAGCTGTGGTAGTGAGAGGACAGCTGTGGAAGTGAGGGGACAGCTGTGGGAGTGAGGGGACAGGTGTGGGAGTGAGGGGAATGCTCCATAACCGCCACGTCAACATACATGCCAACAAAGTGACGGACAGAACATCCATCGATCATCAGCCTCAGCCATTCACCATCACACCACACCACACTACACCATAATAGTTACATCCCCCCACCATCACTATTAGTCCCTTCACCATACAATATAGCCTTCACTACTGACATATCACCATCTGGAATTAACACTGCACCATTGCTTTGCCATCACCAATACCAGTATGCATCTCCTACTGTCCGACAGCCATCACCCATCATCACCACCACCACGCACCCAAGCCTCAACCTATCCATCCATCCAGCCAGTCAGACAATATCCTCACCCAAAACCCAACACCATATCAGCCGCGTCGTTGAGCCATTACGATGAACTCTTTCGCTTCATTCTCTCTCTCCAACACCCATAAAAACCTTCCATAATACATCGTAAATCGACAAAAAGTCAAAGTGAAACATTTTTACATCACAGCTTCACCTGCAAAATTGATGGCGGTGCGATCATCACGAGCCGCCGCTGTTATTATGCCGCGGCGGCCGTTCTTTTGTTGTGATGCGCTGCTGTTATGTTCACTGTCCTCCCGCCGCCGCGTGTTGTTTCTGCTACATTAGACTGTTTTTCTCTGTATATTTTTTCTCTTCTTTTGTTGTTGTGGTGGTGGCGGTGATGGTGGCGCAGGCTTTGTCTCCTCATTGTTCTCTGTCGAAGCGGTGGTTTTTTATATTTTCAGTTTTTCTTTTTCGTTTTGTGTTGCGAGTGTTGCTTTGCGGATGGCTTGTGTGGGGCGCGTTCCCCTCGCCCCCTGTGATGGGAAGGCAGCCGGTACTGCCCCATGGCGGAGGGCGGTGCCATAATATGCAGCGCTACATTAAAGGAAGATTCGTTGATGCTGATTCATCAACAACCAATATGCTACACCAACTCGTCTGTGCTACACCGCTGACCCATCACCACCCAAAGTGCTGTGTTACTCGCCTGTGCTACACCGCTGACCCATCATCACCCAAAGTGCTGTGTTACTCGCCTGTGCTACACCGCTGACCCATCACCACCCAAAGTGCTGTGTTACTCGCCTGTGCTACACCGCTGACCCATCACCACCCAAAGTGCTGTGTTACTCGCATGTGCTACACCGCTGACCCATCACCACCCAAAGTGCTGTGTTACTCGCCTGTGCTACACCGCTGACCCATCACCACCCAGTGCTGTGTTACTCGCATGTGCTACACCGCTGACCCATCAACACCCAGTGCTGTGTTACTCGCATGTGCTACACCGCTGACCCATCACCACCCAAAGTGCTGTGTTACTCGCCTGTGCTACACCGCTGACCCATCACCACCCAAAGTGCTGTGTTACTCGCCTGTGCTACACCGCTGACCCATCACACCCAGTGCTGTGATACTCGCCTGTGCTACACCGCTGACCCATCAACACCCAGTGCTGTGTTACTCGCCTGTGCTACACCGCTGACCCATCAACACCCAGTGCTGTGTTACTCGCCTGTGCTACACCGCTGACCCATCAACACCCAGTGCTGTGTTACTCGCCTGTGCTACACCGCTGACCCATCATCACCCAAGTGCTGTGTTACTCGCCTGTGCTACACCGCTGACCCATCAACACCCAAAGTGCTGTGTTACTCGCCTGTGCTACACCGCTGACCCATCACCACCCAGTGCTGTGTTACTCGCCTGTGCTACACCGCTGACCCATCACCACCCAGTGCTGTGTTACTCGCCTGTGCTACACCGCTGACCCATCAACACCCAAGTGCTGTGTTACTCGCCTGTGCTACACCGCTGACCCATCAACACCCAAAGTGCTGTGTTACTCGCCTGTGCTACACCGCTGACCCATCAACACCCAGTGCTGTGTTACTCGCCTGTGCTACACCGCTGACCCATCAACACCCAAAGTGCTGTGTTACTCGCCTGTGCTACACCGCTGACCCATCACCACCCAAAGTGCTGTGTTACTCGCCTGTGCTACACCGCTGACCCATCAACACCCAGTGCTGTGTTACTCGCCTGTGCTACACCGCTGACCCATCAACACCCAGTGCTGTGTTACTCGCCTGTGCTACACCGCTGACCCATCATCACCCAAGTGCTGTGTTACTCGCCTGTGCTACACCGCTGACCCATCACACCCAAAGTGCTGTGTTACTCGCCTGTGCTACACCGCTGACCCATCACCACCCAGTGCTGTGTTACTCGCCTGTGCTACACCGCTGACCCATCACCACCCAGTGCTGTGTTACTCGCCTGTGCTACACCGCTGACCCATCAACACCCAAGTGCTGTGTTACTCGCCTGTGCTACACCGCTGACCCATCAACACCCAAAGTGCTGTGATACTCGCCTGTGCTACACCGCTGACCCATCACCACCCAGTGCTGTGTTACTCGCCTGTGCTACACCGCTGACCCATCAACACCCAAAGTGCTGTGTTACTCGCCTGTGCTACACCGCTGACCCATCAACACCCAGTGCTGTGTTACTCGCCTGTGCTACACCGCTGACCCATCACCACCCAGTGCTGTGTTACTCGCCTGTGCTACACCGCTGACCCATCAACACCCATAGTGCTGTGTTACTCGCCTGTGCTACACCGCTGACCCATCACCACCCAGTGCTGTGTTACTCGCCTGTGCTACACCGCTGACCCATCAACACCCAAAGTGCTGTGTTACTCGCCTGTGCTACACCGCTGACCCATCACCACCCAGTGCTGTGTTACTCGCCTGTGCTACACCGCTGACCCATCAACACCCAGTGCTGTGTTACTCGCCTGTGCTACACCGCTGACCCATCAACACCCAGTGCTGTGTTACTCGCCTGTGCTACGTGCTATCCTTACTTTCTATTTCCAAGGTCATTCCAATAAGCCTTGTACAGTCCCACATGCCGCGCCGGTCTGAGCTGTCCTACCTGGTCCTGCTTAGAGTATTTCGGTAACTGCCACTCATAGGGACGCTTGTAGAGGCTTTAAAGAACCAGTGACGTGTTGCCTGGTGGTGACGCTACTTACAGGACGTTATTGTTGTTGTGTGCGTGTTGGAGGGCGCGTGCGTGGTGGTGCGTTGAGTGTGTTTGGAGGGAGAATCTGTGGCGTAGCACGTTCAGATGCCAGGTGCTTGCTTGGGGAGGCTGATGTCAGGGCGACGGGGTGATTTATGGTGGCGGTGGGTGGGTAGCTGGGTGGGTGGGTGGATTGTTGGGAGGGTAGGTATGTGGGTGGGAGGGTAGGTATGTTGGTGGGAGGGTAGGTAGCTGGGTGGGTAGGTATGTATGTGGGTGGATGGAGATATATATGGATGTTTTGGTACTCTGAATCATAATTTTATCATCCTGCTTCCATTAAGGGTCTATTCAATTAGTTCATGCTTCTCATTCCCAAGTCAATCTTCATAATCGTATATATAGTAACTTCCCTAGTACTGTACTTATCACACATATACTGTCCCATAGACCACTGTATACCTGGACTGTTCACGCAACAATGTTTTGAAATTACAAGCTGTATAGCGGCCTGCCCCGCCCGACAAAGAGATAAAGTGGTCTATGGACTATCATATAGACTGGTTTATCAGTATATATGATATACTGTAATCTTCGTAAATGTTTGTTCTATAATATTATCAAATAAAAAACAGTAAAACACGCTAAAGAAATGCCATTACGAGACTGAAGAAATATGCATGAACTTAATATTCACTTCAACTCTTCGCCATTTAAAACTGCGAGTCAACTTTTATCATGAAGGGTATCAATAGAAGTGCAATTTTATTAGCTTTCCATTGATGTCTTTCGTTTTCTGATAAATGAATTACCCCCATGCATAAATTAGCGTTAACTAAATAAATAAAATCATCAATCGGGTAATTTTCCCGATTGATGAGGTTATTTATTTAGTTAACGCTAATTTATGCATGGTGCTAATTCATTTATCAGAAGACTATATATATAAGTAAATAAATAACATCATCAATCGGGAAAATTAGTCAATTGAGGATTTTATTTATTTATTTAACGCTAATTTATGCATGGTTCTAATTCATTTATCAGATAACGAAATATAGCAATGGAAAGCTAATAAAATTGCGCTTCTATTGATACCCTTCATGATAAAAGTTGACTCGCAAAGTTTTAAATGGCGAAGAGTTAAGTGAATATTAAGTTCATGCATATTTCTTCATAGTCTCGTAATGGCATTTCTTTAGCGTGTTTTACTGTTTTTTATTTGATAATATTATAGAACAAACATTTACGAAGATTACAGTATATTATATATACTGATAAACCAGTCTATATGACGCGTATATATATATATGAATCCGAGCGGCCCTCCGACTTCAGGCCCATGTGCAACAGGCCGATATTCCGTGCGCAGTCCAGGTATACAGTGGTCTCTCGGTCTCTCTCTCTCTCTCTCTCTCTCTCTCTCTCTCTCTCTCTCTCTCTCTCTCTCTCACACGCACACACACACTCACCACACACACACACACACACACACACACACACACACACACACACACACACACACACGACCACCACGTTACGCATCCCCAAACAGAAGATAAAAACTGAAAATATAAACAATTCGTATGGTATAAAAACTCATCCTCCCCTACTGTAGAGGTGGGAGCACCTTCCCACCCCCAACATCACCCTCCCTTCCCACTACACCCCCAACATCACCCTCCCCTCCCACTACACCCCCAACATCCCCTCCCCTCCCACTACACCCCCAACATACCCTCCCCCCTCCCACTACACCCCCAACATCACCTCCCTCCCACTACCCCCAACATCACCTCCCTCCACTACACCCCCAACATCACCCTCCCTCCCACTACACCCCCAACATCACCCTCCCTCCCTCCCACTACACCCCCAACATCACCCCCCCTCCCACTACACCCCCAACATCACCCTCCCCTCCCACTACACCCCCACCATCACCCTCCCCTCCCACTACACCCCTAACATCACCCTCCCCTCCCACTACACCCCCATCACCCTTCCTCCCTCCCACTACACCCCAACATCACCCTCCCCTCCCACTACACCCCAACATCACCCTCCCCTCCCACTACACCCCCAACATCACCCTCCCCTCCCACTACACCCCCAACATCACCCTCCCCTCCCACTACACCCCAACATCACCCTCACCTCCCACTACACCCCCAACATCACCCTCCCCTTCCTCCCACTACCCCCAACATCACCCTCCCTCCCTCCCACTACACCCCCAACATCACCTCCCCTCCCACTACACCCCCAACACCACCTTCCCCTCCCACTACACCCCCAACATAACCCTCCCCTCCCACTACACCCCCAACATCACCCTCCCCTCCCACTACAACCCCAACATCACCCTCCCTCCCACTACACCCCCAACATCACCCTCCCCTCCCACTACACCCCCAACATCACCCTCCCTTCCCACTACACCCCCAACATCACCCTCCCTTCCCACTACACCCCCAACATCACCCTCCCTCCCTCCCACTACACCCCCAACATCACCCTCCCCTCCCACTACATCCCCAACATCACCCTTCCCTCCCACTACACCCTCCCTTCCCACTACACCCCCAACATCACCCTTCCCTCCCACTACACCCCCAACATCACCCTCCCTTCCCACTACACCCCCAGCATCACCCTCCCCTCCCACTACCCACAACCTCTCATAAACTAAAAGATTAACGCGCCCCACATGTGTACTTCGCAACATTTTATATCATTACCCAAGTTCTAGGTCGCCACTTTAAATGTGAATGAGCTCATCTGGCAGCCCTGGGGGAGCAGGAGAGGAGGAGGGGGACATGGGGGGGCGGTGAAGGGAGGGGGCAGCAGGAGAGGAGGGGGGGACAAGGGGAAGGGGGGCAGTGAGGGAGGCAAGGCAGATCCACCATGATTTAGAGAGACGTTGGGGAGCGGTCAGGTATCAGGTGTGGGGGGGTGTCTCTCTCTCTCTCTCTCTCTCTCATCCTCTCTCTCTCATCCTCTCTCTCTCATCCACCCTCTCTCTCTCTCTCATCCACCCTCTCTCTCTCATCCACCCTCTCTCTCTCTCTCATCCACCCTCTCTCTCTCTCTCTCTCTCTCTCTCTCTCTCATCCTCTCTCTCTCTCTCATCCCTCTCTCTCTCTCTCTCTCTCTCTCTCTCTCTCTCTCTCTCTCTCTCTCTCTCTCTCTCTCCTGTTTATTAGAGAATTTGGAGGCTCGCTGATGAACCCGTCACCGCGCGGAGATGTGTGGGACGCGGCTTGTTTACGAGGCGAGTAAACAAGCAGGGCATAGAAGCAGTCGCCCGCATGATTCATTGACTCACACACAGGCGCTCCAACATAAAATATCAAGTGATGCAGGATTTTTACAGGGCATGAATGATAAATACACTGCATGAGAAGACAACAATGATTATACATTTTTGAGTAACAGTGGCTGAGAAGTCGTAAAAGAACATCAGAAGAGGATAAGAAAATAAGGAAGCTACAAGAAGCCGCGAGACCTACACGTGGTAGTCCCTGTTGCTACCTACATCCATCTTTCATCTCCATCCATGAAATTGCTTATATTAGCCTCCTTTTAAAACTAGAAGGCAGGAACCAAGGCATTGTTTATGTAAAGGAGCCGCCCTTGAGAAGACAGTGGGGCACGGAGGCAGATTTACTACAAGGGGAGGAGCTGTATGAGAAGACAGAGAGAGTGGTGTTGTGAGGGGACAGGTGAGCTAAGAAGGGGGGGAGACGCTGAGGAGTTTAGCGTAATGCATAACATCATTGGCCCCTCACTTTCCCATCCCCCATCATTACACCCCATCACCCACTACCCCACAAATAAACCCCATTCCTCCACCCCATGATTCCCATAGATAATTGTACTCTCCCTTAACCCATCACTTTCCTGTCCCATTAACCCCTTGAGGACCAGCAGAACATATTTTTCATTGTAATTTGACTACCATTAGACGATTTCAATAGATATAAGCAATATTTTATAGATATGACCTGTCTAGTACCCTTGTCCACTAGCTAATTTGACATATTAAGTCACTTTTCGTAATTTTATGGCTAACAACAGACGATTTATATATGGCAAAGGAAAGATCTGGGCGTGAAGGGGTTAAAAAAGCTCCATATCCTCCTCCCCTCACTCCCTCCGTCTGTCTGTCTGCGCTGCTGCTTGATCGCCGGTTGAGGTGCGTCACACAGGAGGCCAGACAGTCATCTAACGCGCCCCACTCACCCCATTATCTATCGCATCCATAATCCCTCACAACCTAGACCTCGCTCTTATCAATAATCTGATAAGCTCGGCTCTTATCACATCATGCCTGTCCAGTGTTCATGTTGACTCTCTCTCTCTCTCTCTCTCTCTCTCTCTCCTGTCATCACCATTCCGTCTGTCAACACGCCTCTCCCTGCCTCCGCCGTCACAGTATCGACACCGGCAATTCATCTATTTTTGAACACGGCACAGGGGGAGGGGGGAGGGGGGCACAGGGGGAGGGGGAGGGGGGGCACAGGAGGAGGGGATGGGGGAGGGATGGGACTGGCGGGGCACAGAGTTGATCCGCGCGCTACTGTAATTCTTTAATACATTTTAATGTAAACGAGAATTACAAGGTAATAGTGCGCGGGGCGGAGAGCGGCGGCGGGCGCGAGGGTAATCCGCTCGATCGTCCCATGATTGGACGCGATGCGTTTTTCATTAGCAGATGAACTTTTCATTTTTATGAACACAATATCGTCCATTCCGTTCCATACGAAAAATGCTTTTAAATTTACTGGTAACGTTGTTTGGCCCAATCGTGTATGCTTGGCGGGGCGGGGTCCAGAAATAGGGTAGTAAATGATTGGAATGGACTCAGTAGACAGGTAATTTAATGCGGAGTCATTAGGGAGCTTTAAAAGGAAGCTAGATAATTTAATGGATGGGGATGAAAGGTAGATGTGGGTTGCGTTGCGTTAAATAACAGGAACTACCTCGTGTAGGTCTCGCGGCCTTTTGTAGCTTCCTTATTTTCGAATATTCTTGCCAGTGCGGCGACACGGCTGCCTCGGCGGGGCAAGAGACTAGCGGCGGCGGGTCAGGATGGCAGGCAGACCCTCTCCCTTCCCCTCCGTGCCCGCCAGGTGTCTCGAGGCAGGTGAGACCGAGATGTGCCGCTCCCAGCCACCTGCCTCACCTGGCCAGCCTCCTCCCTGCTGGCCGGTGGGTGGAAGGTGTGGCGTTCCTGGTGCTCGGTGATCCCTGACCCACGCCACCACCACCATCCACCATCACCACCCAGCCACCACCACCTAGCCACCCACACCACCACCCAGCCTCCAACCCTCGGCTAAGTTTCACTTGGGTTGAGCTTCCATCCCGCGCTGCCCACCTTCCCCTCTACCCAATCCCACAATCCCCATCCCGGCCTCCACCACAATCCCCACCACAGTTTCCATACCCAGCCACCCACTCCACCACCACCACCACCACCCACTCCACACCACCACCACCACCCAGCCATCCACTCCACCACCATCCAGACCACACACTCCACCACCACCACCACCCCGCCTCTGGTCTCACACACACACATCCCATTCCACACTTTATCTGCCTCCTTATCCTTCACACACCGCCACCCACACCACCTTCCACACCCATACACCCACCCCTTGTCTCACCCACCCTCACCCTGCGTCCCATCCTCGCCGCCCGCACCCTAACACACCCACGCTGACCAGTGACCACCACCTCAACCTAAGGACTCTGGAACGGCGAATATGGCGCGATACCCGAGCGGTTTGTTTGTCATTTTGGGAAAGGTGGGCTTCCTATCCTCAGTCTACCTGCTCACCACCACCACCACCACCACTTCCCTCCCTCCACATACCCCACCCTCAACACCTTTACTATATCCCCCATGCACCCCAACCACGGCAATCACCACACAAACACTCA
>JACEEZ010023598.1:457809-460309 GCA_016584305.1 Chionoecetes opilio
GTGTGTGTGTGTGTGTGTGTGTCCAGAATATCGATTCCAAAGATGGCTGGGAACATTCATAAGAAACTACAAATCTTTTAACAAGTAATATTTGTCAAGAAAAGTGCTGCTTGGGTTTGCCACTGAAAGATTCACGGCCAAGTTCAAGGCGTTACAGAGACAGCATCAGCGCGTGCTGTAAAGACAACAAACAAACACTGCTATGCCCCTTGTGTTACGAAGACATTTAGTGTTACGTTCCATTGTGTTCCTGGCCTGCGGGGCGTCACACAGTGGTGGGCGGCGGGCCTGCGCGCACTGGTGACAGTCCTGCGCCGCGCTCGCCACCTCACACCTCATCGTGGGCTTCAATGACGAAAAGTAACCATTCATTAATGACCAAAGTAACATTCATTTCCCGCAGATTAAAGATGGCGTTCAACTTGCAAAAAGGAGTTCATTAGTCCCCATAAGGATTGCAAATAATGAATATATAACAATCCCTCTGCCTGCCCCTCCATGACGCGTCCAGTACGAGTAATACAGGCAGTAGCTACATGATCGCTACCAACAAGAGGATGCCCCTGTGTAAGTAGGTATTTGTGTGTATGTATGTATGTTTCATCTCAATCTTTCATCCTGCACAAAACAGGGACAGGAAACCACACATGGCAGCTTATCGCCTCACGGATACCGGCCACGATACACCCAGATACCGTCCCGCGCCTCGTCAAGCCTTTCTGATACCAAGCCTTTACCTCCACAGCTACAGTGCCTACATGATTTTTCTATCTATGGAGTATAATCATTTATTAAACATCAGCTTGAGTGACATACCTACGTGACACCCAGGCCAACCCATCCCTTTACCACCCTATTTGTCAACTGGTTCAAATAGGGCGGTAAATGATTGGAATGGACTCAGTCATCAGGTGGTCAGTGCGGAGTCAATAGCTTTAAAGAGAGGCTAGACAATTTCATGGATGGGGGTGAAAGGTGGATATAGGTAGTGTTAAGTAACAGGAACTACCACGTGTAGGTAGGTCTCGCAGCCTCTTGTAGCTTCCTTATTTTCTATGTTCTAACCATTCCCACAATCATCGTTTTACAGGTTCGTTGCCTTCAATCAGCCTTACCTTAAGACAGGTGAATCAAGGGAAGGTGACAACAGTTCAACCCACACACAGGTGGGACGAACAAAGAAAGAACCTTCACGGGTATACGTATATGACCAGCCATTCCCTAAAACAACACGTCTCTGTCTCTGCTCTGTCTCTCTCTCTCTCTCTCTCTCTCTCTCTCTCTCTCTCTCTCTCTCTCTCTCTCCTCTCTCTCTTTCCGTAACAAAGACAGTGACGACTTTCAACTATAAAACCTTCGCGAGGCAGAATCTTCAACACTCTAGAAATCCATCACCTGACCAAGCCTCCAAAATCATGGGTAAAACGTGAATAGCGCGGATTATAAAACGCAAATACTGCAATGATAACATGGCTCACTAGATGGCAACACTGCGCCATCAGCCACCATACACGTTATCAAACCATTCATTTTACACGATTTTCCCCCTTTTGTCGACACTACTACCGGTGGCCTCAAAAACCATTAACCCCTTAGGACCCAGAACGTAGTTTCCATTGTAATTTGGGTACCATTAGACGATTTGTAGTGAATATAAGCAATATTTTATAGCTATGACCTGTTTAGTATTCTTGTCGACTAACTAATTTGGTATATTCAGTTACTTTTCGTATTTTTATGCCTAACAACAGACGATTTTTTTATAGTAAAGGAAAGATCTGGGGCGTGAAGGGGTTCAACATGATGAATGTTCTGAATAATAATAATTGTTAACGTTTACAATACAGCTAAACTGATCAGCATCATTGTTCATGGTCCATGGTTACGGAGCGACGGTGACCACAACACGTAACCCTCCGTAACAGACAACAGTAACAGTACCAAAACCATCACAAAGAAAACACACATACACACAGTCACACACACATACACACACACAACACACAGTCTCACACACACACACACACACACAGGCACACACACACACATACACACACACACACACACACACACACACACACACACTTCTATTAATACAACACAAAATACTGACCAAGGACAAAAAAAGTAGGTATTCTTGTCCCGTATACAAACACGTCTTGATGTAAAGGAGGTGGTCACAGTGTACAATTAAGACATATTTTAGTAAGTCTATCTCGTCTTGCCTTACATCGATTGACGGACTGGTAGTGTGTTTTCTCTCTCTCTCTCTCTCTCTCTCTCTCTCTCTCTCTCTCTCTCTCTCTCTCTCTCTCTCTCTCTCCTCTCTCTCTCTTCGTCTCTCACTCTCCTCACGTTACCTTTCATTTTTTGCTCTTTTTTAACACTCAGTTATTACATTTTGCTCTTATTACTTTCTACACCTCTCTCTCCTCTCCCTCTCTCTTACCTACCTCTACTTGCTCTCCACTCACTCCACTCAGTCCTCCTCCACCCCCAC
>JACEEZ010023598.1:470309-480309 GCA_016584305.1 Chionoecetes opilio
TACCCTCAATCGGTTCTCCCTTTCCTTTTCTGCCTCTCGCCTCGCTACCCAAGGAGGGGGCGGGGAGTATGGGGGGAGTGGAGCGGGTTGAAGGTGGAGGAGTAAGAGGGAAGGGGAGGGGAGGTGGAGGAAGAGGAGTAGGGGGGGTGAAGGTGGATGAGGAGTAAGGGGAGAGTGGAGGTGTGGGTGAAGGTGGATGAGGAGTAGGGGGAGAGTGGAGGTGTGGGTGAAGGTGGAGAAGTAGGGGGTAGTGGAGGGGGGGGGGTTAAGGTGGAGAATGATAGGCAATCAGTCAACAGTAGGGACGGGCGGGGGGAGGGGGAAGAGATAACCTCGATAAGCTATCATCACCACGCTCCTTCCTTCCTCCTCCTCCTCTTCCTTATATTCTCTGTCTGTCTCTCTTTCACATCTTGCTCCCTCTTCAACAGCTCATCTCCTACGTTCTTATATTACGATTCCTTGTGTATATTAATAGTAATTGTATTCTCGCCCGGAGGCATACACACAAAACCAAGCGATCAGAACAGGCCTAGGAGTCAACTGAAGTACTAGAGCACAAACCAAAACAAGAACAAAGTACAGGCACATTAGGGGACATAGTATCAAAGTACATAGAAAAGCATACATGAACACCAGTGCTATAAAATTCAAGAACGCTAGAGACAAATTCTCCTCCCCCGTGTATGCCGTAAGAGTAAGAGACGATCTAACGTTTTTTGGGGTTAGGTATGTAGCTATTTTCCTAACTTCTTTTTGTCTCTAATGTTTTCCTGGTTTCTTTGCTTCATCATTGTTTTCACTCTCATTTCTTTCTCATGAACGTATTCCTCTTTTTGGCGTTAGAACTATCCAGCCTTTTTTGCCTCCCTCCCTCGCCATTCCTTCGCAATCAGTTCTATATATCGTATCTCCTCCTTCTCCTACTCTACTAGAAGTCTCATTTGATAGCGCTGCATACAAATATTATAGCACAAGTTATCATACAGGCAAGTAACTCTCTCTCTCTAAGTCTCATTTCATAGCGCTGCATACAAATATTATAGAAAAGTTATCATACAGGTAAATAACTCTCTCTCTCTCTCTCTTTTTCTCCTCCAAGTCTCATTTTATAGCGCTGCATACAAATATTATAGAAAAGTTATTATACAGGCAAATAACTCTTTCTCTCTCTCTCATTCTTCCTTTTTTTATATTTTCTGTCATTCGTTCGTTTTCTCTCTCTCTCTCTCTCTCTCTCTCTCTCTCTCTTCCTTTTTTATATTTTCTCTCATTCGTTCGTTTTTTTCTTTCTCTCTCTCTCTCTCTCTCATTCTTCCTTTTTTTATATTTTATCTCTCATTCGTTCGTTTTCTTCCTTTCTTTCCATCTCTCTCTCTCTCTCTCTCTCTCTCTCTCTCTCTCTCTCTCTCTCTCTCTCTCATTCTTCTTTTTTTATATTTTCTCTCATTCGTTCGTTTTCTTCCTCTCTCTCTCTCTCTTTCTTCCTTTCTTTTTATATTTTCTCTCATCGTTCGTTTTCTCTCTCTCTCTCTCTCTTCTCTCTCTCTCTCTCTCTCTCTCTTTTATTTTCTCTCTCATCTTCGTTTTTATATTTTTCTCTTCTCTCTTCTTCTCTCTCTCTCTCTCTCTCTCTCTCTCTCTCTCTCTCTCTCTCTCTCTCTCTCTAGCAGTACTCACCACCACCAAGAGTGCAGGAACCCCGGCGGCTCCCCTAGAGTGATATTTTTCTCCCATCTTATCTGTAGGTGAGAAGAAAAATTAACCGGTTAGTTATGCACAGGTGTTGCGAGATGTCCACAGGTGTTCCGCCCATCACAGGTGTGTCGGGGGGGGGGGGGTACAAAAAAAGGGGGGGGTTATTGTATCACACATTCCCCAACCCCTTCACGCCCAGATCTTTCCTTTGCTATATAAAAAATTCGTATGTTGTCGAACCATGAAATTACGAAAAGTAACTAAATTAAACCAAATTAGCTAGTGGACAAGGCTACTAAACACGTCCTCTCTATAAAAACATTGCTTATATTCATTGAAAATCATCTCATGGTGGTCAAATTACAATGGAAATTACGTTCTGGGCGTGAAGGGGTTAATAGTAACTCCTCGGTGACAAATAAAGAAAAACTACCATTTATATGTAGTAAAATTTCCTGTTATCGTTATAAGGTATTTAAGATATAGTATATATACATATTTTATTGTAAGAAAGAAAGAAACTATCATTTACAGTAACGTTATAAGATATCAAAGATTTAGTTTATATAGCTATACATTTTGAGGATAGAATTACAAAAAAAACTCTTGAATTATCTAACGATTTATTTTCTTAACTAATAACAGACTGCCAATGCTACTTAAAAGTGAAGATGAACATGCTATTAACCCCTTGACGCCCAGATCTTTCCTTTGCTATAAAAAAAAATTGTATGTTGTCGAGCCATAAAACTAAGAAAAGTAACTGAATATACCAAATTAGTTAATTGACAAGGATACTAAACAGGTCATATCTACAAAATATTGCTTATATTCACTAAAAATCGTCTAATGGTAGCCATATTAAAATGGAAATTACGTTCTGGGTCTCAAGGGGTTAATACTTATATCTAACACATTAACGTACCCACAGAACGTACCAGATTTAAATGTAACACACGGAACAGAACACACTTGAACACTTCTTCCAAATACAAAATGGAATGTACAGATCCGTGACCACTTCAATAATGATACAAAATGGAATGTACAGACTCGTAACCACTGCAATATAGATACAAAATGGAATGTACAGACCCGTAACCACTGCAATATCGATACAAAATGGAATGTAGACCCGTGACCACTTCAATAATGATACAAATTGGAATGTAGACCCGTGACCACTGCAATATAGCTACAAAATGGAATGTACAGACCCGTGACCACTGCAATATAGATACAAAATGGAATGTACAGCCCGTGACCACTGCAATAATGAAAAAATGGAATGTACAGACCCGTGACCACTGCATAAAATACAAAATGGAATGTACAGACCGTAACACTGCATAGATACAAAATGGAATGTACAGACCCGTGACACTTCAATAATGATACAAAATGGAATTAGACCTGACCACTTCAATAAAACAAAATGGAATGTAAGCCGTAACCACTGCATATGATAAAAATGGAATGTACAGATCCGTGCCCACTGCAATATAGATACAAAATGGAATGTACAGATCGTAACCACTTCAATAACGATACAAAATGGAATGTACAGATCCGTGACCACTGCAATATAGGTACAAAATGGAATGTACAGACCCGTGACAACTGCACTATAGATACAAAATGGAATGTACAGACCCGTGACCACTGCAATAATGATACAAAATGGAATGTAGACCCGTGACCACTGCAATAAATACAAAATGGAATGTACAGACCCGTGACCACTGCAATAATGATACAAAATGGAATGTACAGATCCGTGACCACTGCAATAATGATACAAAATGGAATGTACAGACCCGTGACCACTGCAATATAGATACAAAATGGAATGTACAGATCCGTGACCACTGCAACAGATACAAAATGGAATGTACAGATCCGTGACCACTGCAATAATGATACAAAATGGAATGTACAGATCCGTGACCACTGCAACAGATACAAAATGGAATGTACAGATCCGTGACCACTGCAATATAGATACAAAATGGAATGTACAGACCCGTGACCACTGCAAGATACAAAATGGAATGTACAGACCCGTGACCACTGCAAGATACAAAATGGAATGTACAGACCCGTGACCACTGCAATAAATACAAAATGGAATGTACAGATCCGTGACCACTGCACTATAGATACAAAATGGAATGTACAGACCGTGACCACTGCAAGATACAAAATGGAATGTACAGACCCGTGACCACTGCAATAAATACAAAATGGAATGTACAGATCCGTGACCACTGCACTATAGATACAAAATGGAATGTACAGACCCGTGACCACTGCAATATAGATACAAAATGGAATGTACAGATCCGTGACCACTGCAAAAAGATACAAAATGGAATGTACAGATCCGTGACCACTGCAATAATGATACAAAATGGAATGTACAGATCCGTGACCACTGCAACAGATACAAAATGGAATGTACAGATCCGTGACCACTGCAATATAGATACAAAATGGAATGTACAGACCCGTGACCACTGCAATATAGATACAAAATGGAATGTACAGATCCGTGACCACTGCAACAGATACAAAATGGAATGTACAGATCCGTGACCACTGCAATAATGATACAAAAATGGAATGTACAGATCCGTGACCACTGCAACAGATACAAAATGGAATGTACAGATCCGTGACCACTGCAATATAGATACAAAATGGAATGTACAGACCCGTGACCACTGCAAGATACAAAATGGAATGTACAGACCCGTGACCACTGCAAGATACAAAATGGAATGTACAGACCCGTGACCACTGCAATAAATACAAAATGGAATGTACAGATCCGTGACCACTGCACTATAGATACAAAATGGAATGTACAGACCCGTGACCACTGCAAGATACAAAATGGAATGTACAGACCCGTGACCACTGCAATAAATACAAAATGGAATGTACAGATCCGTGACCACTGCACTATAGATACAAAATGGAATGTACAGATCCGTGACCACTGCACTATAGATACAAAATGGAATGTACAGATCCGTGACCACTGCACTATAGATACAAAATGGAATGTACAGATCCGTGACCACTGCACTAGATACAAAATGGAATGTACAGATCCGTGACCACTGCACTATAGATACAAAATGGAATGTACAGATCCGTGACCACTGCACTATAGATACAAAATGGAATGTACAGATCCGTGACCACTTCAATAATGATACAAAATGGAATGTACAGATCCGTAACCACTGCAACAGATACAAAATGGAATGTACAGACCCGTGACCACTTCAATATCGCTACAAAATGGAATGTACAGATCCGTGACCACTGCACTATAGATACAAAATGGAATGTACAGACCCGTGACCACTGCACTAGATACAAAATGGAATGTACAGACCCGTGACCACTTCAATAGATACAAAATGGAATGTAGACCCGTGACTACTGCAATATAGCTACAAAATGGAATGTACAGACCCGTGACCACTTCAATACACACAAAATGGAATGTACAGATCCGTAACCACTGCAATATAGCTACAAAATGGAATGTACAGACCCGTGACCACTGCAATATAGATACAAAATGGAATGTACAGATCCGTGACCACTTAAATAACGATACAAAAAGGAATGTACAGATCCGTGACCACTTCAATAATGATACAAAATGGAATGTACGGATCCGTAACCACTGCAATATAGATACAAAATGGAATGTACAGACCCGTGACCACTGCAATATAGATACAAAATGGAATGTACAGATCCGTGACCACTGCAACAGATACAAAATGGAATGTACAGATCCGTGACCACTGCAATAATGATACAAAATGGAATGTACAGACCCGTAACCACTGCAATATAGATACAAAATGGAATGTACAGACCCGTGACCACTTCAATAGATACAAAATGATAGGTATATATGCATACACCACTTCTCTTTTACCGTAACCACTTCCAATACAGCTAACTACAGAACTCGAACCACTTCTATACAGGTACAAAATACGAACTACAGAACCTTAACCACTTCAATACAACTACAAAATCGGAATTTCTTGAACTGTAACCACTTAAAACTACTATTGACATGTGCACTTCCCCTCTTTGTATAGCCATAAAAAAAAGGAATATAAACACACACACACACACACACACACACACACACACACACACACACACACACACACACACACACACACATTAAAAAAATTTAAATGAATGAATATTTTACCACATTTTAAGTACACCGAAGACACATCATCACACTTTCCTGAGCATATGTGGAGCGGAGGGGATGTGGGGGGGGAGGGAAGAGATGTTGGGGAGGGGGGGAAAGACGGGGTAGGTGATACACATTCCCCTCCCTTCCCTTCAGCACAGGTGAAGCCACGGACGCGGTAGGGGAGAGGGGAGGGGTTGGTGTTGTTGAGTGTAGGGGGGAAGGTGGTGTGGAGGGGGAAGGCTTTGGTGGTGACGTGGAAAGAGGGGAAATGAGGGTGGTGTAGAGTGGGGGGGTTGGGGGTTGGTGGTGACGAAGGGGGAAGGGGTTGGTGGTGTGGAGGGGGGAAGGGCTGGTGGTGTGGAGGGGGGAGGGGGGTAGTGTAAAATGGGGGGAAAGGAGGGGGTGCAGTTTGTGTTACATGTGTTTTTATTACCTGCCACACTCTTCCCTTCCTAACTAAAGGGAAGGAAACTTCCCTCACTAACACTAAACACGAACACTAACTCCTACCACTAACTACCACTACCTTCTACCACTAACTAACACTAACTCTTACCACTAACTAACACAAACACCACTAACTAACACTAACTTCTACCACTAACTAACACAAACACCACTAACTAACACTAACTCCAACAGTAACTAACACTAGCATTAACTCCTACCACTAACTAACACTATATCCAACCACTAACTAACACTAACACCACCTAACACTATTTCCAACCACTAACTAACAATAACTCCTACCACTAACTAACACTATTTCCAACCACTAACTAACACTATCTCCAACCACTAACTAACACTAACACCACTAACTAACAATATCTCCTCCCATAACTAACACTTACTCCTCCTACCACTAATTAACACTAACTTCTACCACTAAAACTAACTCCTACCACTAACACTTACCCCTACCACTATCTCCTAAGAGTCCTACCACTAACTAACACTTACTCCTACCACTAACTGCACTCACTCTCTCGTACACACAAAATAAATAATTAATAAATAAAAATACGTAGGGAACAATAGGGATATAGACGTCGCTAATTAGATAAAAACAATAGAAACTTAGTAAATAAATGAAAAAAATCTATAAATGAAATGAAATGATAAAATGGTGATGAATTATTGACCAAATTTCTCCTCAAGTTCAGTTTTCATGATTCGATAATTTCAAGATTAATTCACATAACAACTACCTAGCTAATAAGTATGAAATAGAAGAAAAAAAACATTAAATTTTACACCTCACTGATAATAAACTTTCATATAAATAACAAAAAGCCTTCATCAGACCTTTTCAGATGTAACAAGAGAGTATTTTAAGTTTCAATCATACCAATTTTTTTTCAGCAATCTAAAGTTTTCATCGCCGTTGAATATCATAAAAAAAAATTGACACTAGCTACCTCGTCTTGATGTAATGGAGCACGATTAATAAAATGGTAACCCCTTAAACCCCAGATCTTTCCTTTACTATATAAAAAAAATGTATGTTGTTCGAACCATAAAATTACGAAAAGTAACTGAATATACCAAATTATTTAGTGGACAAGGAAACTAAACAGGTCATAGCTATAAAACATTGCTTATATTCACTAAAAACCGTATAATGGTACCCAAATTACAATGGAAATTACGTTATGGGTCTCAAGGGGTTAATAAAACACGATTAGTAAACAAATAATTTAAAAACAATTTCACGTAATATTCTCAAATGTCTCGGTTTTTACTAACATTATTGTCTAAGTTGTTTCCATTTCTTCTTATTTATGTCATCTAACTCCCTTTATAAACACTATTACCGTATTTTTTCATTATTTCCATTTGCCTTTCGTTTATATTCATTCATTAAATTCCTTGTTTCATTATTGCATACATTTATCTATCTATCTATACAGTATATCACGTTTTTTGTTTTTTTTTTGAGAGCTGCATTTACCCCAGCCCCATGTGTCATTTTTTTTATTTTTTTTATCTATCTATCTATCTATACAGCGTTTCTGGTTTTTTTGAGCTGCATTTACCTCAGCCCCATGTGTCATTTTTTTGTTTTTTTATCTATCTATCTATACAGCGTTTCTCTTTTTTTTTTTTTTTTGAGCTGCATTTACCCCAGCCCCATGTGTCATTTTTTTTTTTTATCTATCTATACAGCGTTTTCTAGTTTTTTTTTTTTTTTGAGCTGCATTTACCCCAGCCCATGTGTCTTTTTTTTTTTTTTTATCTATCTATCTATACAGCGTTTCTCTTTTTTTTTTTGAGCTGCATTTACCTCAGCCCCATGTGTCGTTTTTTTCTTTCTTTTTTTTCTATCTATCTATCTATACAGCGTTTCTCGTTTTTTTTTTTTTTTGAGCTGCATTTACCCCAGCCCCATGTGTCATTTTTTTATTTTTTTATCTATCTATCTATACAGCGTTTCTTTTTTTTTTTTTTTTTGAGCTGCATTTACCCAGCCCCATGTGTCATTTTTTTTTTTTTTTATCTATCTATCTATACAGCGTTTCTCGTTTTTTTTTTTTTTTTGAGCTGCATTTACCCCAGCCCATGTGTCATTTTTTTTATTTATCTATTATACAGCGTTTCTGTTTTTTTGTTTTTTTTGAGCTGCATTTACCCCAGCCCCATGTGTTAATTTTTTTTTATCTATTTATCTATCTATACAGCGTTCTCGTTTTTTTTTTTTTGAGCTGCATTTACCCAGCCCCATGTGTCTTTTTTTTTATCTATCTATCTATCTATACAGCATATCTCGTTTTTTTTTTTTTTGAGCTGCATTTACCCAGCCCCATGTGTTATTTTTTTTCTTTATCTATCTATTATCAGCATTTCCTTTTTTTTTTTTGAGCTGCATTTTTGTCTTTTTTTCTAGGTCGGTACCGTAAGCCCCTAATCACTGCCTCGGAGATAATGCTGATGATGATGACTTACACACAGACAGACGGACAACGGTATTCTGTTCTTTTATTCTTGCGTGTCTTTTTAAATTGTATGTTTCCTTGCAGTCGTGATGCGGAAGGTAAGGGTGGAGAGGAGAGGAGGAGGGGTGGTGGTGGGAGTGAGAGAGGAGGAGGAGAGATGAGTAGGAGAGGAGGAGGAGAGACAGGAGTAGGAGGGGATTGAGGAGTGGAGGAGGAGGATAAAAGAGACAGGGGAGGAAGAGGAGAGAGGAGGAAAAAAGAGGAGGAGGAGGAGGAAGATAGCAAATGAGGAGGAGAGGAGGAGGAGGAGGAGAGGAGGAGGAGGGAGGAAGAGGAGGAGGGGAGAGGAGGAGGAGGAAGGAGGAGGAGGAGGAGGAGGAGGAGGAGGAGGAGGGAGGAGGAGGAGGAGGTTGAGGAGAAAAGGAGGAGGAGAAAAAGAGGAGGAGGAGGAGGAGGAGGAGGAGAAAAAGGAGGAGGAGGAGGAGGAGGAGGAGGAGGAGGAGAGGAGGATAATTAAGGTTAATGCTAAAATCTTTCACCAATTATAATTTACCATCCGTTGTTCAGTATCAAAGGTGTCATTTTTTTAACTTAATACAAAATCTACGTGTGTGTGTGTGTGTGTGTGTGTGTGTGTGTGTGTGTGTGTGTGTGTGTGTGTGTGTGTGTGTGTGTGTGTGTGTATGTGTGTGTGTGTGTGTGTGTGTGTGTGTATGTGTGTGTTGTGTGTGCATTATCATACATTACAATAAATTAAACAGACATAGTTCTTAACAGTATTGCAGGAAAAAAATACTGCGCACCCTATACCCCTAAAGTCTCTCTCTCTCTCTCTCTCTCTCTCTCTCTCTCTCTCTCTCTCTCTCTCTCTCTCTCTCTCTCTCTCTCTCTCTCTCACACACACACAGAATAAACACATACACACAAAACAAATAAAAACAAAAAGAACCACACAGGAATATACGTGTCCACAGTCCCGCAACACAGTGTACCCGGATTGTGTTGTGTACAGTCCCCGCAACACAGTGTACCCTGGTTGTGTTGTGTCGCGTCGTGTTGCTCGCCTTGCACACACAACACAACACAAAGAAAAGAAACAATATAACAAGAATAATGATAG
>JACEEZ010023598.1:485309-490309 GCA_016584305.1 Chionoecetes opilio
AGACATCAGTATCTAAACGACAATGAACAAAATAAGTAAAATGATTTCTCGCCTACTATAAGTTAAAAGCCAGAGATAATGAGGAAGGAAGAGAGGAGGAGGAGGAGGAGGAGGAGGAGGAGGAGGAGGAGGAGGAGGAGAAAAAATCATCCACAAATAAGCGCCGCCCCACCCCCACGCTTAACAAATTAACTCCAGACACGCCTAAGTAACAGCCGCCGCCACATGACAAATCAACACTGGGACGCCACAATGAACGCGTGCCCTCAACACTGCAAAAACCAGCCTTACGCGACCCCCTTCCCCTTCCCCCCCTGCCTCTACTCAGTAACAGGGTAGCGGGAACACTGACATAAATTAACAGGGTGGGCATGCTGTGTGAGTGTGCCGGCATGGGAGGAGGAGGAGAGGGGAGAGGAGGAAGAGGAGGAGGAGGAAGGGCCAGCTGATGAGGGAAGAGAGGGGAGATGGGAGGGGAGGGAGCCAACTAACGAAGGAGCGGGGTTAGAGGGTTGGGGGGAGAGAGGGGAGGGAGGGGATGGGCCAGCTGACAAGGGAAAGAGTTAGGAGGGGGGTGAGGGGAAGGGGGTGAGGGAACGCCGTCACCTAGGCAACGCACGTGGTCTCCCCTCGCCGCCCCAGCTGATGTCGGGCAGGGCGGGACACTTACCCCCCACACGTGCAGGCAGGGGGAGGTGTCTGTATGTCTGTCTGTATATCCTTACTACTTGCATTGTGTCTTCTTAACCCCTTGAGGCCCAGAACGTAATTTTCATTGTAATTTGGGTACCATTAGACGATTTTTAGTGGATATAAGCAATATTTTAGAGATGTGACCTGTTTAGTATCCTTGTCCATTAGTTAATTTGGTTTATATAGTTACTTTATCATAGTTTTATGGCTAATAACAGACAATTTCGTATAGTAAAGGAAAAATCTGGGCGTGAAGGGGTTAACTATGTCTTTAAGGTTATGTAGGTCAGTGCTTGTATGTCTGTCTGTCTAGCCTTA
The DNA here is from genome assembly GCA_016584305.1 of Chionoecetes opilio. Classification (NCBI taxonomy): domain Eukaryota; kingdom Metazoa; phylum Arthropoda; class Malacostraca; order Decapoda; family Majidae; genus Chionoecetes; species Chionoecetes opilio. The sequence goes on from JACEEZ010023598.1 coordinate 486,321, forward strand.
CTACTGCATTGTCTTCTTAACTAGCTATATTTTAAGGTTATGTAGGTCAGTGCTTGTATGTCTGTGTCTGTCTAGCCTTACTACTGCATTGTGTCTATAATTATGTGGTTTTCTTAAGGTTATGTTGTCATATCTTGCATGTCACTTTCGTCTACATCCCTACTACTGTTTTGTATCTTCCTAACTGTGTGTGTTTTTTAAGGTTATTAAAGTGGTCAGTGGTCAGTGGTAGCATGTCATTTGTGTCTGTATAATAATAATAATAATAATAATAATAATAATAATAATAATAATAATTTCACCCGGAGACATCACACAGCAGAACAACATGACACAGACATAGGGAGTTAACTGAGTACACTAAAGTAAACAAAAAGTCTTATTACTGTTCTATATCTCCCTACCTTTGTGTCGTTATGTTATGTAGGTCAGTGTTTGTCTGTTCGTTTGTTTCACGGTCATAAAGTCACTGATGTCGCTCCCTTCCCCTTCCCTTTCCCTCATCAATATACAACAAAAGCCTTGATTGCAACACACACTCACTCACACACATCCCAAACTTTCGCCGCTGATTTTTCCCTCCTTGTAATCTTCGCCAAATCGCTGCCGTCAGGTCTTTTAATTACTTTTATTCTAAGTCACGCGCTTGCCTCACCTCGCCCCAAGCACGCCCCCCTTCCCCCGCCACCTCCCGCCTTGCAAGGGAGGGGGGAGGAGGGAAGGAGGGAGGGAGGGTAGGAAAGAAGAAGGGAGGGAGGGATGGAGGGAGGGAGGGAGGGAGGGAGGGCAGGAAGGAAGGAGGGAGGGAAGGAAGGAAGAAAGGAAGGAAGGAAGGAAGGAGGGAGGGAGAGTAGGAAGGAGGGCAGGAAGGAAGGAGGAGGGAGGAAGGAAGGAGGGCAGGTTTGAAGGAAGGAAGGAGGGGGGGAGGGACGGAGAGAGGGAAGGAGGAAGGAAGGAAGGAAGGAAGGAAGGAGGGAGAGAGAGAAGGGGGTTATGCAGCACGGCACGGCGCTAATACCCAAAACTTCATACATTGTCTTGGGAATCGTGCCCCGTCCTGCCGCCTTCTCGTTAGCCTTTGCAATTACAGCCGTGAGAGGAAGACTGCTACTGCTACTACTACTACTACTACTGCTACTACTACTACTACTACTATTCTGCTACCACCACGCCTCTTCCTCCTTGTGGCTCTGTTGTGTACTCTCGTTTTTCCTTGTCTATATAAAGTGTCTCGTTTTTATTACATTTCCCCCATTTTCCTCCTTCTCCTCCCTGTCACTGAAGCTACACGAAAACTGCTTCAATTAACGCCAAAAACAGACACAGAGAGAGAGAGAGAGAGAGAGAGAGAGAGAGAGAGAGAGAGAGAGAGAGAGAGAGAGAGAGAGAGAGAGGTTATATTAGCAATGTAAGCATCAGGGTTTCCTTATCAGCTATCGAGGCACGTGTCATCTTACGAAGTGTCTTTTTTCACTCCCTACATTCCATCACCTGCCCGCTAACACACCTCCTCCTCCTCCTCCTTTACCTGGCAAGACCCCCCCCTCCTCCTCCTCCTCCTGGCCTGTGACACAACAACTCCTCCCCTCCCCCTCCCCCTCTTCTTCTCCCTCCCCTCCTCCTCCTCGTCCCTGTTTCGTCGTAGTAATGAGCATGTTCACACTGTTTTACTACTTCAACATGCATCACCCCCTTTCAAGTAGCCTCTCCCTCCTACTCCTACCCCTCCCTCCCCTCCTCCCCTCCCCCCTGTCACCATGTCCTCCTCTGTCACTGTCACTTCTCTCCCTACCCCTGCCTCCCCCTGCCTGACTCCCTGTCGCCTGTTCTTTAACGCTCTCACTTCTTCACAAAGTTCCCTAGCACGCGCTGTCACCATTGAGATTCACATATAAGTTACGGTTACTACTTATATATATTTGCTTGTTCCATTATCATTACTATTTCGGCGCTCTATAATGCACGCTACTACTACTACTACTTATATTACAAAGTTCTACTACTACTACTACTTCCATAACAACAACTACTACTACTATTACTACTACTACTTCTATTGCAACAACTATTACTACTACTACTACTTCTCCTACTTCATTACAACTACTACTTCTACTACTTCTATTACAACAACAACTACTACTACTACTACTACTACTACTACTACTACTACTACAACAACTACTACTACTATTACAACAACAACAACAACAACTACTACTACTACTACTACTACTTCCATTACAACTACTACTTCTACTACTACTACTACTACTATTACTAATACTAACTACTACTACTACTTCCTTTACAACAACTAGGTACTACTACTACTTCTACTACTACTACAACTACTACTACTACTACTACTGGTTAAATAAAAACAGCCACGTTAATACAAGCTTTCCCACATACGCAATTACGCAAGTACAGTCTGACGAAGCTGAGAGAGAGAGAGAGAGAGAGAGAGAGAGAGAGAGAGAGAGAGAGAGAGAGAGAGGAGAGAGAGAGAGAGAGAGAGAGAGAGAGAGAGAGAGAGAGAGAGAGAGAGAGAGAGAGAGAGAGAGAGAGAGAGAAATTAATCTGTGAGTTAAATATATAATAAACTCCATTCAATTATTTACATTTACTTCTGGAGATAAATTTAATAAAGCGACTTCTGAGAGTAAAGCACACACACACACGCACACACACACACGCACACACACACTCACACACACACACACACACACTCACTCACTCACTCACTCACACTCACACTCACACTCACACACACTCACACACACTCACTCACTCACACACACTCAGGGCGAAAATATACGGTTGGACACGAGTCTAATGATGTTAATGAAAATAGTAACGATATTGAGACAGCAGAGAAAACCCACAACAGTTATCAGATAAAGGCTGAAGTGTTACCAGGAATAGAAAGCAGAGAGGATCCATTGCAGTGAAAGCATAACTGTTACAGACTGATAACAAACTGATAACAAACACAAGATATCAGACAAAGATTATAAAGTGTTACTAGGAAGAAAGCAGAGAGGCCCCTTCAGAGTAAAAAGCTAAATTACAATCACTATACTATTCTTTTCATTCCTGTTTGCCCACATGTATATATTTAATTATATTATGTTGTATTTGCTTTAGTACCTGACCCCTTCACGCCCAGATCTTTCCTTGGCTAAATAAAATGGTCTGTTGTCAGCCATAAAATTAACGAAAACTAGCTTAATAGATCCCATTTAGTTAGTGGACAAGGATATTAAACAGGACATATCTATAAAATATTGCTTATATTCACTAAAAATCGTCTAATGGTACCCATGGAAATTACGCTCTGGGTCTCAAGGGATTATATTTAAGTTCATTGCCTCATTTCTTCCTGTATGGCTTCGGGTTAGACAAACTATTATTATTATTATTATTCGTGAGTCGTGAGTGACAGGGAAATGACGCAAGAGATACGTGGGGTAGTAAACAGAAATAGTACGTCCTTTACCCCACAGAGACGCCGTGAGTCACCCAGGACCTCGAAGGGATAAGATACTTTGATCCTATCTAGACCCTTTGCAAGTACCAACTACAAGGTTATTGACTATACAAAACGCCACCACGCCAGGACGAACTTGGTGGACTCGAACCGCTGACCGAATGCGCAGGGACGCTACACACGCATGACAACAGCTCTACCAATCGAGCCACCCTGACCACGAAGGGAATGGAAATGATGAGAATTGTTTAGCGAATAGAAGGGGACGAGATACAGTAGGTAGAGAACAGAGGGAGATACAGTAGGTAGAGACTAGAGGGAGATACAGTAGGTAGAGAATAGAGGGAGATACAGTAGGTAGAGACTAGAGGGAGATACAGTAGGTAGAGAATAGAGGGAGATACAGTAGGTAGAGAACAGAGGGAGATACAGTAGGTAGAGACTAGAGGGAGATACAGTAGGTAGAGAATAGAGGGAGATACAGTAGGTAGAGAGT
>JACEEZ010023598.1:495309-502809 GCA_016584305.1 Chionoecetes opilio
CCCCTCTACCACCACAACCTCCACAACCCCCTCTACCATCACCTCCCCTACCACCACCCTCCTCGGAAAACTGCATGAGACTCGGATCAAGAGTGCGAGTGTGAGGCTGGGCTGTGTGTGGGTGTACGAGGACAGAAGAAAAATAAACGCTTCGTAGGATCTATCAGCGGACGATATTATAGCCACACATGTCGGACTGCGCGCACACACACACACACACACACACAACAAAGAAGGTCCTTACGATTACCAGTAGTATTAAACGTCGCCCAATATGAGTGTAAAACAGCGAGATGAACAAATAACACACTGCCTTCCCTCCTATGATGCTTCTGTGTAATAATCAGATGTATTACGTGGGTTAAGAGTAATAGAAATAGATTACCGCACCCCAAGTCAGGTGGAGACAGCGGGTTACTGCGTCTTGGCCAGAGTGTATACAAAGACTCGACACACACACAAAATGGTTGGCGTCCTTGTAATGATGTGACACAATTCAGGCTAAGTGACGGGCTAATGTGCCACGTGACACACACTGAATTGCAACAAGCTGGTGACTCCTTAACTCACTGTCTCTGTCTCTCTCTCTGTCTCTCTCTGTCTCTCTCTCTGTCTCTCTCTCTCTCTCTCTCTCTCACTCTCTCACTCTCTCACTCTCTCACTCACTCACTCACTCACTCACACATACACATACACATACACATACATACACATACATACACATACACACACTCACATACATACACATACATACACATACACACACACACACACGCACTCACTCACTCACTCACTCATTCACACTCACTCACTCACTCATTCACACTCACTCATTCACACTCACTCACTCAACACACACACACATACACACACACTCACATACACATTCACTCACTCACACCACACGCGCAGGATAATCGGAAAGAATCAAGAAAAAAAGTAACGATGAAAAGTTAGGTTGTTAGCTATTTGTCACCTTATTTCCCATTGCTTTAGTTTCTTTGTTACTTTACCTCTCTCTCTCTCTCTCTCTCTCTCTCTCTCTCTCTCTCTCTCTCTCTCTCTCTCTCTCTCTCTCACACACACACAGGAGAGAGGATGGAGTTTCAAAATAAGCAAAAGTACAACCTGCATTCCTCGCTGTAGTAACATTTCTGAGAGTTCCCCTGGAGTAGCTACATAAGGGCAAGGCGCACTCACCACCCATACAGCCACTGCCCCGCGGATGCCAGGGCAGGGAGACAAGGAAGTAGATCACAAGTCACACATAGATCACAATAGCCAAGGGAAGAGTTGATAAGATTGTTAACTAAGGAGACGAAGTTGAAGAGGATCTATTAACCCCTTGAGACCCAGAACGTAATTTCCATTGTTATTTGGCTGCCATTAGACGATTTTTAGTGACTATAAGCAATATTTTATAGCTATGACCTGTTTTTTATGCTTGCCGACTAACTCATTTGGTATATTCAGCTACTTTTCGTAATTTTATGGCTCGACAACATACAATTTTATATAGCAAAGGAAAGATCTGGGCGTGAAGGGGTTAAGATCCCAAGTCAAATAGCCAAGGGAAGAGTCGACTAGATTGTTAACTAAGGAGACGAAGTTGAAGAGGATCTATATGAAGCGATACTAAGCGTCAAAGGTCACAAGAAGAAGAACATAAGTTTTCTGATTAAGTGCGTAACATAAGAACATAACATAAGAAAATAAGGAAGCTACAAGAGGCCCCGAGACCTACACGTGGTAGTTCCTGTTACTTACTACTACTACTATGAAATTATCTAGCCTGGAGTAAGTTTTTCTAGTGTTACAAAAGCGGCACTCTAGTCTATTTTTTTTTACGAGGCAAAAAATCGTGACCCCTTGCTGCTTACGGACTGATATTTGATGCCAGAAGAAGGGAATACTACACTTCTTCTTAATTTCAGCTGTATTTTATCATAGTTAACCCTATTATCAGGTAAACATAGGTATCATTTTAAGCATGAGACCTTAAGATAGAATGGAAGTTTTGCCTAGTTAAAAAAATAGACTATAATTCACTACCTCAAGGGCGACTGACAACTGCAGGTGATGAATGGCAAGGCACATCAATGACCCATCGAGCAGGTGTTGTAAAAACCCTCGTCAGCCTGATTAATGGATCGCGTCAGATGTAAGAGTTAAATAATTACGTAACACCCATTGTAGGAAAATGTTGAATCTACCCAAGAACCATGAAGACAGGAAAGATAGACTTACTATATAGATCAATCATAACTATTGAACTGACAGGAAAGATGGACATTAAATACATTGATAAATATTGTAGGGAAAGGAAAAGACCCTCGATACACAGGTCAAAACTAAATATTTAAATAAAATCACGTATATGACCCAAATTTATAGACATTCAATAGTCATGCAAATAGCCGCCACGTAAGGAGAGGTTGAATCGCCCCCCCGTGAATACGCTTAACCCCTTGAGACCCACAACGTAATCTCCATTGTAATTTGGCTACCATTAGACGACTTTTAGTGACTATAAGCAATATTTTAATAGATATGCCCTGTTTAATACCCTTGTCCACTAGTTAACTTGGGATATTAAGTTAGTTATCGTAATTTGATGGCTAACAACAGACGATTTTATATAGCAAAGGAAAGATCTGGACGTGAAGGGGTTAAGGCCCCCCCCCCTCACCCACACGGTCATTAACACGGCATCAGCAACAGGTAACCCCCCCCCTCCCCGCTGCCCTCACAGGTATACGGGTGAGGGTGGTGTGTGAAGGGCCGTATAGGGAGACAAGCCGTATAGGACAGGAAGAAAAGCCTCACTGGTTCCTAAGTTACCTTGGTTACCTTACGTGATGACTTCATGAATCAATTTTCTTTCTAATCAATCACAAAGGACTGGCCAAGGACAAAAAAAACGGTAACAAAAAGCCCGTTTGACCCTATAAAGAAGGCAGTAAGAGAATATAGCAGGGGGGGGGGGGGTCCATTTAGTTCGGGAGGTGTCTTGTCACTCCTCTCTTGAAAATTTTTAAGTCTTATAAAAACCTTTCTTGCGTTGATACGATAATTAACATGATATCAAACTCCCTAAAAAATCGACCTATAATAAATTCTGAAGACAAACAAAGACCCTTCGAAAACCTCATAATTAAAAGGCCCCATAAAAAAACAAAAAAACAAGTAAATGCCCCTCAAAAAAAACTCAAAATTAAAACCCCTCCCTCGAAAAAAAAAAAATCATAACTAAGACCTTAAAATTATAAACACACGCGTAAGTCATCTGGTTATCAATAAACACACGCGTAAGTCATCTGGTTATCAATAAACACACGCGTAAGTCATCTGGTTATCAATAAACACACGCGTAAGTCATCTGGTTATCAATAAACACACGCGTAAGTCATCTGGTTATCAATAAACAAACGCGTAAGTCATCTGGTTATCAATAAACAAACCCATAAGTCATCTGGTTATCAATAAACACACGCGTAAGTCATCTGGTTATCAATAAACAAACCCGTAAGTCATCTGGTTATCAATAAACACACGCGTAAGTCATCTGGTTATCAATAAACACACGCGTAAGTCATCTGGTTATCAATAAACACACCCGTAAGTCATCTGGTTATCAATAAACAAACGCGTAAGTCATCTGGTTATCAATAAACACACGCGTAAGTCATCTGGTTATCAATAAACACACGCGTAAGTCATCTGGTTATCAATAAACAAACGCGTAAGTCATCTGGTTATCAATAAACAACGCGTAAGTCATCTGGTTATCAATAAACAACGCGTAAGTCATCTAAGTCATCTGGTTATCAATAAACAAACGCGTAAGTCATCTGGTTATCAATAAACACAACGCGTAAGTCATCTAAGTCATCTGGTTATCAATAAACACACGCGTAAGTCATCTGGTTATCAATAACACGCGTAATCATCTAAAATCACATACATAAGGTATAGATAATAAAACACTAAATCATCGGTATCAATGCATACGATAATAAATACATAAAATCACGATAGCATAATGTATATGATAATAAATACATAAAATCACGATAGTATAATGTATATGATAATAAATACATAAAATCACGATAGCTATAATGTATATGATAATAAATACATAAAATCACGATGGTTAAGTCATATCCGATGCTCCATTGGGCGAAGATGACACTCGCAGAATGATTAATTTGAAAGTCTTGCAGGTTCAAAATCATGGCGACCCAGTTCTGACTTTCCGCTAATCACGCACCAATTAATTTCGTTCGCGTTAAATGTGATCGATCTATTTAGTTGTGTTGCGTAGTTTTGACTGTTTTGTTCTGAAGGTCACTGTCCACTCTTGTCCTATCATTGTCCTTTGTCAGTTCTGCAGTTTTGTTCTGAAGGTCACTGTCCACTCTTGTCCTATCATAGTTCTGTCAGTTCTGCAGTTTGTTGTAAGGTCACTGTCCACTCTTGTCCTATCATGTTCTGTCAGTTCTGCAGTTTTGTTCTGAAGGTCACTGTCCACTCTTGTCCTATCATAGTTCTGTCAGTTCTGCAGTTTTGTTCTAAAGGTCACTGTCCACTCTTGTCCTATCATAGTTCTGTCAGTTCTGCAGTTTTGTTCTAAAGGTCACTGTCCACTCTTGTCCTATCATAGTTCTGTCAGTTCTGCAGTTTTGTTCTAAAGGTCACTGTCCACTCTTGTCCTATCATTGTTCTTTGTCAGTTCTGCAGTTTTGTTCTAAAGGTCACTGTCCACTCTTGTCCTATCATAGTTCTGTCAGTTCTGCAGTTTTGTTTTGTAGGCTCACTGTCCACTCTTGTCCTATCATAGTTCTGTCAGTTCTGCAGTTTTGTTCTGTAGGCTCACTGTCCACTCTTGTCCTATCATTGTTCTTGTCAGTTCTGCAGTTTTGTTATAAAGGTCACTGTCCACTCTTGTCCTATCATTGTCCTTGTCAGTTCTGCAGTTTTGTTTAAAGGTCACTGTCCACTCTTGTCCTATCATTGTTCTTTGTCAGTTCTGCAGTTTTGTTCTAAAGGTCACTGTCCACTCTTGTCCTATCATTGTTCTTTGTCAGTTCTGCAGTTTTGTTATAAAGGTCACTGTCCACTCTTGTCCTATCATTGTCCTTTGTCAGTTCTGCAGTTTTGTTATAAAGGTCACTGTCCACTCTTGTCCTATCATTGTTCTTTGTCAGTTCTGCAGTTTTGTTATAAAGGTCACTGTCCACTCTTGTCCTATCATTGTCCTTTGTCAGTTCTGCAGTTTTGTTATAAAGGTCACTGTCCACTCTTGTCCTATCATTGTTCTTTGTCAGTTCTGCAGTTTTGTTCTAAAGGTCACTGTCCACTCTTGTCCTATCATAGTTCTGTCAGTTCTGCAGTTTTGTTCTAAAGGTCACTGTCCACTCTTGTCCTATCATAGTTCTGTCAGTTCTGCAGTTTTGTTCTGAAGGTCACTGTCCACTCTTGTCCTATCATAGTTCTGTCAGTTCTGCAGTTTTGTTCTGAAGGTCACTGTCCACTCTTGTCCTATCATAGTTCTTTGTCAGTTCTGCAGTTTTGTTCTAAAGGTCACTGTCCACTCTTGTCCTATCATAGTTCTGTCAGTTCTGTAGTTTTGTTCTGAAGGCTCACTGTGCACTGCTATCATTTTTCGTTATCAGTTCTGCAGTGAAGTGGTTTATTTAAGTCTTTCTCCACTCCTGTTCGACGGCTTAAATGTCTTGTTTGTCTCGCCAGTGCGACATTTATGGCAGAGAATAAATAGATTGTGTGTTCTTGTTTGTTTGTTTGTCTACCTGTCTTTCTGTCTGGATGCTGATGTGGGAGATTTTGAGCCCCCCCCCTCTCTCTCTCTCTCTCTCTCTCTCTCTCAAATATTATCTCAAACTTGCTTGATCACCGCCTGTCTGTCTGTATGGATGCTGATGTAGTAGGGAATTTTGAGCCTGCCCCCTCTCTCTCTCTCTCTCTCTCTCTCTCTCTCTCTCTCAAATCATTGCTTGATCACCGCCAGTCTGTCTGTATGGATGCTGATGTAGTAGGGAATTTTGAGTCTGTCCCCCCCCCCTTCCTCTCTCTCTCTCTCTCTCTCTCTCTCTCTCTCTCTCTCTCTCTCTCTCTCTCTCAAATCATTGCTTGCCCACATAACTCCTTCCTTCAATATCTTCACCATTTTCCTTATAGCCACGTCTACGATCTCTCCTCCCTCCAGTTATCTCTTCTGACTTACTTCTATTTATCTTTCCTTCTTCCCCCCCAAAAAAAATCTGCCACTAATTCACCCTTTCTCTGTACCCACTTCTCCCTGTTTACGTCTCCCCATCCCTTCCTCTCCTTTGCCCCTTGCTCTCTTATTCTCCCAGTTCTCTAAATTCTTCTCTCCTCTCCCTCCGATCTGTATCACGTCTTTCTGTCTGTCAATTTCCTTCTCTACGTCTCGTTTCTTTCACTTTTTCACATTTTTCCCTCGTATCTCTTCTCTTCCTACATCCCTGTGACAACTCTACTGTCATTTCCCTTTCTCAACCTCTCTGTTGACCCACTCTTTCTCGCATTCCTAGCTCTTTTTTCTCCCCGAAGTGCGTGGTGTCCCATGGCGTAACTTGCCACGACTTTAAAACAACAAATATAAGCAATAAAAGGCTGACAATCCTAACCCTAACAACTCCCTCAATAGTTAAGTTGAAAAACCAAGTTACTATCGTCAAGAGACAACCACTTTACCTCCTTACTCTCCCCTGTCTCTCTCCTCCCTCCAACCTCTCGCTCTTTCTCCTCTCCCTCCTCACATTTTTCTCGTGAAGTTTGTGCCGTGACTGGAGGGCAGGAGAGAGAGGGAGAGAGAGGGCAGGAGGGAGAGAGGGGAATGAAGCAGACAGAAGTTATAACAGAGTAGGAGGGGAAGGGCGAGGTGAGGAAGGCAAGGAGGGAGAGGAGAGTGAGGCGAGGACAAGGGGAGAGTGGTGACAAAAATTCGCGCGTGTGTGTATGTGTGTGTGTTAAGAGTTACACACTACTGAAGGGAAGACTTTTAAATAACCTTAACTAGTCTCTCTCTCTCTCTCTTTCTCTCTCTCTCTCTCTCTCTCTCTCTCTCTGTCCCCAAGGTCACTAGGTCGAGTCTCGGGGTCTGGTGGGGCGGCCTTGGTGGTGCGACAGGGCGGCGGGGCAAGACGGGCTAAGCACTCTGTCTGGCGCTGAGCTGCTGTCAACAGGCGCCACGTGCTGCTGACGCCAACCCTGTCAAACCACTACCACCAACACTACCAACTACTGCTCCTCTGTTGTAGCGCCTTACTGTTGAGACAAGACCAATACTACTTCGACCATAACTTCTACGACTACTACCATCACTACCAACTATTACTCCTTTGTTGTAGCGTCTCACTGTTGAGACACGACAATTACTGCTTCTACCATAACTTCTGCTACTATTATTGCTACTACTACTACTAACACTACCCACCATTACTCCTTTGTTGT
>JACEEZ010023598.1:507809-512809 GCA_016584305.1 Chionoecetes opilio
TGACTTTACAGCTATATCTATGACTTTACAGCTATATCCATGACTTTACAGCTATATCTATGACTTTACAGCTATATACATGACTTTACAGCTATATCCATGACTTTACAGCTATATACATGACTTTACAGCTATATCTATGACTTTACAGCTATATCCATGACTTTACAGCTATATCCATGACTTTACAGCTATATCCATGACTTTACAGCTATATCCATGACTTTACAGCTATATCCATGACTTTACAGCTATATCCATGACTTTACAGCTATATACATGACTTTACAGCTATATACATGACTTTACAGCTATATCCATGACTTTACAGCTATATCCATGACTTTACAGCTATATCCATGACTTTACAGCTATATACATGACTTTACAGCTATATCCATGACTTTACAGCTATATACATGACTTTACAGCTATATACATGACTTTACAGCTATATACATGATTTTTACAGCTATATACATGACTTTACAGCTATATACATGACTTTACAGCTATATACATGACTTTACAGCTATATCCATGACTTTACAGCTATATCCATGACTTTACAGCTATATCTATGACTTTACAGCTATATCCATGACTTTACAGCTATATCCATGACTTTACAGCTATATCCATGACTTTACAGCTATATCTATGACTTTACAGCTATATCCATGACTTTACAGCTATATCCATGACTTTACAGCTATATCCATGACTTTACAGCTATATCTATGACTTTACAGCTATATCCATGACTTTACAGCTATATCCATGACTTTACAGCTATATCCATGACTTTACAGCTATATCCATGACTTTACAGCTATATCCATGACTTTACAGCTATATCTATGACTTTACAGCTATATCCATGACTTTACAGCTATATACATGACTTTACAGCTATATCTATGACTGTACAGCTATATCTATGACTTTACAGCTATATCCATGACTTTACAGCTATATCCATGACTTTACAGCTATATCTATGACTTTACAGCTATATCCATGACTTTACAGCTATATCCATGACTTTACAGCTATATCCATGACTTTACAGCTATATACATGACTTTACAGCTATATCTATGACTTACAGCTATATCCATGACTTTACAGCTATATCCATGACTTTACAGCTATATCCATGACTTTACAGCTATATCCATGACTTTACAGCTATATACATGACTTTACAGCTATATCCATGACTTTACAGCTATATCCATGACTTTACAGCTATATCCATGACTTTACAGCTATATACATGACTTTACAGCTATATCCATGACTTTACAGCTATATCCATGACTTTACAGCTATATCCATGACTTTACAGCTATATCCATGACTTTACAGCTATATCCATGACTTTACAGCTATATACATGACTTTACAGCTATATCCATGACTTTACAGCTATATCCATGACTTTACAGCTATATCCATGACTTTACAGCTATATACATGACTTTACAGCTATATCCATGACTTTACAGCTATATCCATGACTTTACAGCTATATCCATGACTTTACAGCTATATCCATGACTTTACAGCTATATCCATGACTTTACAGCTATATCCATGACTTTACAGCTATATCCATGACTTTACAGCTATATCCATGACTTTACAGCTATATCCATGACTTTACAGCTATATACATGACTTTACAGCTATATCTATGACTTTACAGCTATATCCATGACTTTACAGCTATATCCATGACTTTACAGCTATATCCATGACTTTACAGCTATATCCATGACTTTACAGCTATATCCATGACTTTACAGCTATATACATGACTTTACAGCTATATCTATGACTTTACAGCTATATCCATGACTTTACAGCTATATCCATGACTTTACAGCTATATCTATGACTTTACAGCTATATCCATGACTTTACAGCTATATCCATGACTTTACAGCTATATCCATGACTTTACAGCTATATACATGACTTTACAGCTATATCCATGACTTTACAGCTATATCCATGACTTTACAGCTATATACATGACTTTACAGCTATATCTATGACTTTACAGCTATATACATGACTTTACAGCTATATACATGACTTTACAGCTATATCCATGACTTTACAGCTATATACATGACTTTACAGCTATATCCATGACTTTACAGCTATATACATGACTTTACAGCTATATCCATGACTTTACAGCTATATACATGACTTTACAGCTATATACATGACTTTACAGCTATATACATGACTTTACAGCTATATACATGACTTTACAGCTATATACATGACTTTACAGCTATATACATGACTTTACAGCTATATCCATGACTTTACAGCTATATCCATGACTTTACAGCTATATCTATGACTTTACAGCTATATCCATGACTTTACAGCTATATCCATGACTTTACAGCTATATCCATGACTTTACAGCTATATCTATGACTTTACAGCTATATCCATGACTTTACAGCTATATCCATGACTTTACAGCTATATCCATGACTTTACAGCTATATCTATGACTTTACAGCTATATCCATGACTTTACAGCTATATCCATGACTTTACAGCTATATCCATGACTTTACAGCTATATCCATGACTTTACAGCTATATCCATGACTTTACAGCTATATCTATGACTTTACAGCTATATCCATGACTTTACAGCTATATACATGACTTTACAGCTATATCTATGACTGTACAGCTATATCTATGACTTTACAGCTATATCCATGACTTTACAGCTATATCCATGACTTTACAGCTATATCTATGACTTTACAGCTATATCCATGACTTTACAGCTATATCCATGACTTTACAGCTATATCCATGACTTTACAGCTATATACATGACTTTACAGCTATATCTATGACTTTACAGCTATATCCATGACTTTACAGCTATATCCATGACTTTACAGCTATATCCATGACTTTACAGCTATATCCATGACTTTACAGCTATATACATGACTTTACAGCTATATCCATGACTTTACAGCTATATCCATGACTTTACAGCTATATCCATGACTTTACAGCTATATACATGACTTTACAGCTATATCCATGACTTTACAGCTATATCCATGACTTTACAGCTATATCCATGACTTTACAGCTATATCCATGACTTTACAGCTATATCCATGACTTTACAGCTATATACATGACTTTACAGCTATATCCATGACTTTACAGCTATATCCATGACTTTACAGCTATATCCATGACTTTACAGCTATATACATGACTTTACAGCTATATCCATGACTTTACAGCTATATCCATGACTTTACAGCTATATCCATGACTTTACAGCTATATCCATGACTTTACAGCTATATCCATGACTTTACAGCTATATCCATGACTTTACAGCTATATCCATGACTTTACAGCTATATCCATGACTTTACAGCTATATCCATGACTTTACAGCTATATACATGACTTTACAGCTATATCTATGACTTTACAGCTATATCCATGACTTTACAGCTATATCCATGACTTTACAGCTATATCCATGACTTTACAGCTATATCCATGACTTTACAGCTATATCCATGACTTTACAGCTATATACATGACTTTACAGCTATATCTATGACTTTACAGCTATATCCATGACTTTACAGCTATATCCATGACTTTACAGCTATATCTATGACTTTACAGCTATATCCATGACTTTACAGCTATATCCATGACTTTACAGCTATATCCATGACTTTACAGCTATATACATGACTTTACAGCTATATCCATGACTTTACAGCTATATCCATGACTTTACAGCTATATACATGACTTTACAGCTATATCTATGACTTTACAGCTATATACATGACTTTACAGCTATATCCATGACTTTACAGCTATATCCATGACTTTACAGCTATATACATGACTTTACAGCTATATCTATGACTTTACAGCTATATACATGACTTTACAGCTATATACATGACTTTACGATGGTGTGAGTTCATATAAGGAATAATATTAATAGTTCCTTAGTCGTGCGGATCGTTATTTACCCTATAAATAACAGATTCTTGCAATGGTTATAATGGTTGATAATTGTGAAATATAAGCTGTTTTACGCGTATAATCTGTAAATATAAATACATTAGACATATATGAACTCCTATTTGTTTGTTAGATAGTTAATAGTTCGTACATACATGAGTTACGAGACGAAACATAACCTGTGCCCAGTTTGTTCCTTTCCGCCTGTAGTCTCTGTCGATGGGAACCGTAATCTCTTTGACGAAAATCTTGATTTGTTGTGTTCATACCTTCGCTGGTGACCACTGGGAGTATTTAAATAAAACTATAGATCAAGAAATATTTATACACGTGTAAAACCGATATATATTCCTCCCTTGACGTATATGGCCACATCAACAAAACTTAACAAAATATGTTGTTACCTCATTATAAGGCACGAAACCAACTTTGAATGAATTATAAGAATATGTACATGAGATATTTATGAATAACCACTCGTGTATGAACAATCTCCGAGGTCCACAAAATAAATTAGGAAATTAAAATTCTGGCGGTATGTAGTATCTAGATCCTTAACCCAAAAACACCTCTATTACACATAAAATCTTTCTATTTGCATTGCTCTTCTACCCTGTGTGTGTGGACTGTGTGTATGTGTGTGTGTATGTGTGTGTGTGTGTGTGTGTGTGTGTGTGTGTGTGTGTGTGTGTGTAGATAGGGGGTTAGGAAAGAGTGTGTGTAGATAGGTGGTTAGGAAAGGGTGTGTGTGTAGATAGGAGGTTAGGAAAGGTTACATACATGCGTGAGTGTGGAAGCCGATGTTAGGAGCGTGCACTAGGCGTGAGGTATGATAAATAAATGAGGTGTAGGTCACAGTATCGCCTGGTGCCGTCCCATTAGGTCGTGTTTACCTACAAATACACGTGTAACTCCAACACTGCTATTACTATTAC
>JACEEZ010023598.1:517809-527809 GCA_016584305.1 Chionoecetes opilio
CACACACACACACACACACACACACAACTGCTACACAAGATAAGGACGAGAACTTGAAAAACAGAGGAAAAAAGGGAAGAGTGTAGCAAGAGGGGTGTGGAGGCAGTCTGCAGTTCTATAATACAGGTGTGCGCCGCTACAAGACGAACACCTGCAACATTCACCTGCCCTCGCCCCCTCACCACCACCCCTCCCTACACACACCCCTCCCCCCTCCCCCTACACACACCCTCCCCCCCTCTTCCAGCCTATGCGTCTACCTACCTCCACCTAACACCTACACCCCCCTCTCCATCCCTCCCTATTTCTCCCTACCTTTCCTCAGATATCCCTCCTCCAATTCGTCCTACCACAACCTTGCATCACTTCACTTAGCCTCCTCCTCCTCCTACAACCACAACCACAACCACACACACACACAACCACACACACACACACACACACACACACGCAACCACACACACGCAACCACACACACACGCAACCACACACACACAACCACACACACACACAACCACACACACACACGGAACTCAATCAGAACACGATCTGGCGAGGAAAAAAACCCACAAACTGACACATCACTCAACTTCCACGTGTGTGTGTGTGTGTGTATGTGTGTGTGTGTGTATGTGTGTGTGTATGTGTGTGTGTGTGTGTGTGTGTGTGTGTGTGTGTGTGTTGTGTGTGTGTGTTATGAAGTTAATGGTAGTTCCCAACCTAAAAGGTGTACACTTGAAGTCGATGGGTAGTGTTTGTGGTGGTGGTGGTAATGATAGATGGGTCACCTGTACTTGCTTTCCTTGTTATTGATGATGATGATGATGATGATGATGATGATGATGATGATGATGATGATGATGATGGTGATGGTGGTGACGGTGTAACAATAAACAGGCAGTAATGGTGACAGTGGTAGTGGTGATGGTGTAACAATAAACAGGCAGGAATGGTGACAGTGGTAGTGGTGATGGTGTAACAATAAACAGGCAGTAATGGTGACAGTGGTAGTGGTGATGGTGGTGAAGGTGTAACATCAGGCAGTAATGGTGACAGTGGTAGTGGTGATGGTGGTGATGGTGTGACAATAAACAGGCAGTAATGGTGACAGTGGTAGTGGTGATGGTGTAACTATAAACAGGCAGTAATGGTGACAGTGGTAGTGGTGATGGTGTAACTATAAACAGGCAGTAATGGTGACAGTGGTAGTGGTGATGGTGTAATATCAGACAGTAATGGTGACAGTGGTAGTGGTGATGGTGGTGAAGGTGTAACATCAGGCAGTAATGGTGACAGTGGTAGTGGTGATGGTGTGACAATAAACAGGCAGTAATGGTGACAGTGGTAGTGGTGATGGTGTAACTATAAACAGGCAGTAATGGTGACAGTGGTAGTGGTGATGGTGTAACTATAAACAGGCAGTAATGGTGACAGTGGTAGTGGTGATGGTGTAATATCAGACAGTAATGGTGACAGTGGTAGTGGTGATGGTGGTGATGGTGTGACAATAAACAGGCAGTAATGGTGACAGTGGTAGTGGTGATGAAGGTGTAACAATAAACAGGCAGGAATGGTGACAGTGGTAGTGGTGATGAAGGTGTAACAATAAACAGGCAGGAATGGTGACAGTGGTAGTGGTGATGGTGGTGATGGTGTGACAATAAACAGGCAGTAATGGTGACAGTGGTAGTGGTGATGGTGGTGATGGTGTAACAATAAACAGGCAGGAATGGTGACAGTGGTGATGGTGGTGATGGTGTGACAATAAACAGGCAGTAATGGTGACAGTGGTAGTGGTGATGGCGATGTTTATGAAAATTATAATAAAAGTGTTCAGAGGGTGAACGACTGCAAGTGGGCGAGTGTTTGCTGGTAGGGACTGGGGGGGGGGGGGGGGGGGGGAGAGAAAGAGAGAGAGAGAAAGAGAGAGAGGAGAGAGAGAGAGGAGAGAGAGGAGAGAGAGAGAGAGAGAGAGAGAGAGGAGAGAGAGCGAGCGAGAGAGAGCGAGAGCGAGAGCGAGGAGCGAGCGAGAGCGAGAGCGAGAGCGAGAGAGAGAGAGAGAGAGAGAGAGAGAGAGAGAGTTACTTGGGTGTGGTGGGGGAGTCTGGGGAACGGGAGGGTGGGGAGGGGAGTGGTGAGGGCAGAGTTATGAAGGAGGGGAGAAGCGGGGGTCACGGCTCAAGCAGAGGTAGGATCTGGAAAGCCCCCCCCCCCCCACAAATATCTTTCCCTGACCCCCTCCCCTTCCCCCACATTATCCCTTCCCGAGTTCCCCCCACACCCTTCAACCCCCCCCCCTTTTTTGCAAGGGTGTGCTGTGAAAAAATAATGCATTGCCATGAGGCGTAGTGTTGTGAAGGAGTAACACACACACACACACACACACACACACACACACACAACCAACACCTACTACTACTACTACTACTACTACTACTACTACTCTCTACTCAAATTCTTTACTTTTTCATCGTCCCTTTAAAACAAAAGACAAGGCTAAACTTGACTGACAGTTCCCGAGTCTTTAATTATTTCAGTGTGTGTGTGTGTGTGGGGGTGTGGGGTGGTGGTGGGTGGGTTGTTGTGTGTGTGGTGTGTGTGTGTGTTGTGTGGGTGGGTGGTGTGTGTGTGGGTGTGGTGTGTGTGGGTGGGTGGGTGGGGGGTGTGTGTGTGGTGGTGTGTGTGTGTGTGGTGGGTGGGGGTGGGTGGTGGGTGGGTGGGTGGGTGGGTGGTTGTTGGTGGGGTGGTGGGTGGGTGTGGTGGGTGGTGGTGTGGGTGGGTGTGTGTGGGTGGGTGTGTGTGGGTGGTGTGTGGTGGGTGTTGTGTGTGGGTGTGTGGGTGGGTGTGTTGGTGGGTGTTGTGTGGGTGGGTGGGTGTGTGGGTGGGTGGGTGGGTGGGTGGGTGGGTGGGTGGGTGGGTGTGTGTGTGGGTGGGTGTGGGTGGGTGGGTGTGGTGGGTGGTGGGTGGGTGGGTGTTGTGTGGGTGGGTGTGTGTGGTGGGTGTGTGTGGGTGTGGTGTGTGTGGTGTGGGTGTGTGTGGGTGGTGTGTGTGGTGGTGTGTGTGTGTGTGTGGTGTGGTGTCTGTTGTGTGTGTGCGGTGTGGTGTGTGTGTGTGTGTGTGTGTGTGTGTGTGTGTGTGTGTGTGTGTTATTCACCCATGACAAGATCATAGTAGTAGTAAGTAGTAGTAGTAAGTAGTAGTAGTAGTAGAAGTAGTAGTAGTAGAAGTAAGTAGTAGTAGTAAGTAGTAGTAGTATCAGTAGTTGCCATCCATCCATCCATCATCCATCCATCCATCCATCCATCAAATTAAAGGCACATTTACGGCTAACATTACCAATACTAACACTGAGAAACCAGCCCCCCTACAACTGTTGTTCTCCGCTTTACACTGGGAAGCGGACTTAAGATTAAGGACGGCCGTAATAAGCGGACTTCAGGTGACTTTTTCTACTCTTAATCCAGCCCCCTTCAAGGCGTGTTAAACAAACTAAAAATAAACTCCCAGGCGCTTAGCTCACATTTCAAGGAGCAGCAACAAGGAGCAGCAACATTCATAACGATAAATAGATCAAACACATGCAAACTCAACCCACAAAGCGTTACAAGAGAAGGCGATGGAGCGAGGGACAGTCTGTTTCTAATTATGAAATTCCCCCCAAGAAAAAAACAAAGTCGGCTCCAGAGTTTCCTCATCTTCAAGCCATATCTAAGACACAAGTTGGTAGCTATTGTTCTCGTTAACAAAACAAACAACTTTCCCCTCCGCTAGACCAAATGTGACCAGCCCGTATTGTCAAAACCCCAGCATCCTACTACACCCTTCACTCAATAAACAAGCTACTTCTGTACAACCATTTAGACCCGGATTTCCCAACCTGGGGGAAAATTTCAGGATTCTAAGGGTGAACTTTCAGGATTCTAAGGGTGAACTTTCAGGATTCTAAGGGGGAAATTTCAGGATTCTAAGGGGGAAATTTCAGGATTCTAAGGGGGAAATTTCAGGATTCTAAGGGGGAAATTTCAGGATTCTAAGGGGGAAAATTCAGGATTCTAAGGGGGAAAATTCAGGATTCTAAGGGGGAAATTTCAGGATTCTAAGGGGGAAAATTCAGGATTCTAAGGGGGAAAATTCAGGATTCTAAGGGGGAAATTTCGGGATTCTAAGGGGGAAATTTCAGGATTCTATGGGGGAAATTTCAGGATTCTAAGGGAAATTTCAGGATTCTAAGGGGGAAATTTCAGGATTCTAAGGGAAAATTCAGGATTCTAAGGGGGAAATTTCAGGATTCTAAGGGGGAAATTTCAGGATTCTAAGAGGGAAATTTCAGGATTCTAAGGGGGAAATTTCAGGATTCTAAGGGGGACATTTCAGCATTCTAAGGGGGACATTTCAGCATTCTAAGGGGGAAATTTACCCTGGGGGACATCTGAATTACTAGCATTTAGTCGACAGAACAAGTCGAATTTAGCCCGTCAGGGTGGCAAGGTTGGTAGAGACGTGAGTTCGCAATGTGCAGCGTCCCTGTGCATTCGGTCAGCGGTTCGAGTCCGCCTAGTTCATGCTGACGTGGCGGCGCTTTGTATAGTCAATAACCTTGTAGTTGGTACTTGCAAAGTGTCTAGATAGGATGAAAATCTTATCTTATCTTAGTCGACAGAAAAAAATGTCTTCGAATGCGGCTATTGACTTTTCTTCAAGTATAAATAGATATAGAGGAGAGTGTACTTGTAGTTATTAAGCTTGTGAGATATACTTGTGTTATTAAGCAAGTAAATTTTGTGTTTTGGCTACTTTTTTCCTTGTCCACATGAAGGGGGAAATCCGGGTGGTTGAACTGGTTGAAGGGGGAAACAACAGAATAAAGGTTGGGCACCACTGATTTATAGTCCTTTTTTTTAACGAGGCCAAAATTAAATTCTATCCTAAGGTCGCATGCTTAAAATTATGCTTACGTTTACCTGATAATAGGGTTAACTATGATAAAATACAGCTGAAAGTTAGAAGAACAGTACTTTTCCCTTCTCCTGACATCAAATATCATAGAAGAACAGTACTTTTCCCTTCTCCTGACATCAAATATCATAGAAGAACAGTACTTTTCCCTTCTCCTGACATCAAATATCATAGAAGAACAGTACTTTTCCTTTCTCCTGACATCAAATATCAGTCAGAAAGCAGCAAGGGGTCAGGGTTTTCACCTCGTAAAAAACCCAGACTATAGACGTAAGAAACCACCACCCCCTTGTGCCTTGCGTCAGACACCTTTGGGCACATCTATCACTGCCTCACCGCCGCACCGAGGGACCCAGAGGCCAACACAGCGCGTCATAACACCGGAGTTTCATGTTGACGTGTGCAGACATCAGCCTCCTATCTGTCCCCAGGGCGCGCGAACGACACCACACTACCTAGCTGTCCCAAGGGGTTAGCTAGGTCAGTTTTCTTCACTTAACATCACTAAGAATCATTAAAAAAGTCTGTTTACTAATGTCAACTTTCCCGTATTCATTCTGTTTACCGTTTATTTATGCTAGCCGTTATGTCTCTCAGCACCGCATACCATTCGTCCAATTAGATTATGAATTATTGACAAAGGTATTTAACTTCATTCGATTTCTCAGATTTTTTCCCCAACCCTAACTAAGACGGATTATGAAATTAGTGTATTGGAGAGAAAAAATACTGTGATATAAGCCTGTAGCTCTGAGGGTGATGGTGGTGTGTCGATGTGATGGTGGTGTGTCGATGTGATGGTGGTGTGTCGATGTGATGGTAGTGTGTCGATGTGATGGTGTGTGTCGATGTACTGATCACTAAACATTCCCGTGCCGTGCCTTGCAGTATTGTGTTGTGACATGGGACAGCCGTGTGTGTGTGTATGTGTGTGTGTGTGTGTGTGTACTGTGTGTGTGTGTGTGTGTGTGTGTGTGTGTGTGTGTGTGTGTGTGTGTGTGTGTGTGTGTGTGTGTACTGTGTGTGTGTGTACTGTGTGTCTGTGTACTGTGTGTGTGTGTGTGTGTGTGTGTGTGTGTGTGTGTGTGTGTGTGGTGTGTGTGTGTGTGTGTGTGTGTGTGTGTACTGAGTGTGTGTGTGTGTGTGTATGTGTGTGTGTGTACTGTAATTTCATACATTCATCGTCCAGGCAACAGGAAGGTCAATGTGTCGCGCGCCCGCACACGCCTCAGGCACGAGCGAGCACGCACACATGCACCCACGCACATATTACACACACACACAACTTGTTAGCCATACATTAAATACACAGCAAAAATGTAATGAGACTCATGGTCTAACGGCTCTATATTCAGACACCACACACACACACACACACACACACACACACACACACACACACACACACACCACCACCAATTTAACATTCTAGAGATACGTACACACAAATAAATACTAAATGTGGTGACTTGTTTTTGGTACGATTTCGGGGTGCGTGTGTGGGGGAGCGTGGGGGTGGTGGTGGGGGGGAGTGTACAGCACAACAGGCAGGCGTGAGGTGGCGGGGACGGCCTGGCTTCCCTCACACCCGCGGCGCCCCCCGTGTATGTATCCTGCGTGCACTACTTAGATCATGGCTGTGCGATGCCGGCAGTGGCACCAGGGCCAGGGTGATGCCCCCGCCTCCACGCGGAGTGGCTGACCCTTGGCTGCCTTGGGGGTCATCACCAAGATCTTGTCCACGCGATCGCCAGTTTTTACCCTCCCGGAAAGAGCTTGGAGCTCGTAGGAGCGATCTTAGGGTAATGCCGGAACCTCACCAGTCACCACACATACACACACATCCTCTTGCTCAAGAGGGACGATAACCGCCCGAATTTATCAGTGAAAAATCCCCGAGAACGAGCGGGGCCGGGGAACGAACGCCGAACCACAGAACGGCGCGTGACGCTCTAAACCACCAAGCCACTCAGGCGGGGGGGGGGGGGGGGGGGGGGGTTATGTGTATGAGAGAGAGAGAGAGAGAGAGAGAGAGAAACTGTTCACAAGAAATAAGTGATGATTATGAAAAAAAAAAAAAATTAATAATTATAATAATTGTAATCATGGTCATCAGAGAACATAGTGCCCCCCCCCCCCCCCTCCGCCAGACGCCCAGCCCTCCACGCAGCGAGTCCACGCGAGGCCGCTGGCGGGTTGGGGGAAGTAGGAGGTTATAGTAGGGGGAAGGCAAGGAGGAGACCGCTGACGCCTGCCGCTGCACAGGTATCACCACCACCATCACCCTTTCGACAGTAACCACACACACCTCAAAACGACGCCCCGCCTCCAACCAAGGTGTAATTTTTCACAATAACAGCCTTCCGCGGCGCCGTGATTGACGCCAGCACGTGTGTAAAGGATGTAATTGCCGGGTCAGGAGCGGCGGCCATATTTCAGGCGGACGGGCGGGCGCTCCCTCTAATGTCAACAAGACGTGAGGGCCACCACCACCACCTTGCTCCTCTTCCTTACACTACCCTTTGTATGATCTAAAATGTGTTGTTCCTTTAAGAAATAATGAGTGATTATTGTCACTCAATATATAAATGACATATACATACTAGTAGTTGTTGTAAATAGTGTCCCCGAGAGAGAGAGAGAGAGAGAGAGAGAGAGAGAGAGAGAGAGAGAGAGAGAGAGAGAGAGAGAGAGAGAGAGAGAGAGAGAGAGAGAGAGAGAGAGAGAGAGAGAGAGAGAGAGAGAGAGAGAGAGAGAGAGAGCGAGAGCGAGAGCGAGAGAGAGAGAGAGAGAGAGAGAGAGAGAACATGAACACCAGTGGCCTAGGTACTACTTCACCCTCCTGAAGCCTCCCTGTCCTCAGCCCCTCCCATACAAGCAGTCACTCTTGAGTATTTACTAAACCCCATCATATCAACCTACGTAACAGTTTCTATATTTACAAAGCTCCCTGCCAAGCCTCACTCCCCCACTCCTTTTGAGATACGTTACAACAAAATTATACCCTTAAACACATCCATGAATTTATGACCCAACAAATATAGAACACGTCACTCGGCCCTAGAATCAAAGGCTCCGCGACCTGGATACTGAAGTAGTGGCGACGCAAGGCTACCGTCGGTTAACCAGCGCGTCGGGGCGTCACGCACGAAGGGGTTGCCATGTAGGTAGTATACGTGCATGATTATTATTATAATTATTTAACAAAGCACGACAGGCGGGGTTCATGAGACTGAGCCGGAGTGCTTCTGAGTTCCCTGTCTTGTGGGGCGTTGACACCTCTGTCTGCGTGGGGGGGGGGGGGGGGGGGGGGGGGGGGGCAGCATTTGATAACTATACCAATCAGGAATTCAGTAACGCCTCGTGCATTCTATCAAGAAAAGAAAAGATAGAATAGAAAAAACCCTGCGACTAATGGCAATCACAAATATACACAGCTGACCAGAGAGAGAGAGAGAGAGAGAGAGAGAGAGAGAGAGAGAGAGAGAGAGAGAGAGAGAGAGAGAGAGAGAGAGAGAGAGAGAGAGAGAGAGAGAGAGAGCGCGCGCGATACGTATGCTACACATGACTGCATCAGCATATCAGTTGTCACCCAAACCACCTACTCTACTTTTCTCCCCAACACTATGAGGAGAAACGAAGCTTCTTACTTCTATATAACATCAACCAGCCACACGCCCCAAGGACCTAAACCCTCGTCTCGTTATCCGCGTTGCCTTCCTCAAAGTAACTATACTTTGGCCTTCCCTACAGCGTTAACGTGACGGTCTGTGAACGCACCGCCACCCCCACACACGCTAACAAACGGCTAGTAACCACAGGCGCACATCGGCCAGCCACGGCAAGATCTATACTTCCGTTTAGGGACTATACGCTGGACCGGATGTACATTGTTGCTTCCGTTTCCGCTACACCCCTGAATGCCATGATGCTCTGTCGCCCCTAACCTAAACTCCAACACTCGCGGTCACCAGCGGCATCACCTGCTGTCACGAGGCTCCAAACCCTTCATCCGGGGGCATGTTCCCGTTTTCTGGAACAGTGTCGCGTTTACTCTTGAACACGTCAGGTTAGGTTACGTTAGGTTACCGTCAGGTTGAGGAACGTTCTCTGGTCTACATGAGGTGTCTTGTGTGGGAATCGCAATGAGGATATTTTCGAGAAAATCCTATGGTTAGTTTCGGAGCTACAGTCAAGCGTCTTCACTAGGAAACCACATACTGGCATAGTTGAGGAACATACCACCCGGCTGCTTTCGCCTGCCCTCTCATGAGAATAACATTTCTGCCAAAGTTAACAAAACAGTTTTCCGTCGGTGGAACTTATTTCATGCGCTAATCAGTAAACGTTACAATCTCACATTAAATTCTTAGGTAATGATTTTTTCCCAGCACCGACACAACACAATTCCTGCCGAGGTAAAGCCCATCTAGGTCAGGTCGCCCCGCCTCCCACAGCCACCCACATACATTATTACAGTCCAGCATAATGCAGCTGCTAACACGGTGTCGGGACGGCGGCCTCCTCAGCCTGGCTATCACGGAATCTTCCTTCACGGTGCCGGCAGCCCCAGACAAAATGTTATGCAAGGCGGGTGTTTGCCCCGAGGATCCCACCCACCGCCACCCAGCCTCCAGAGGATCCCACCCACCGCCACCCAGCCTCCAGAGGTTCCCACCCACCCTGCAGAGGATCCCACCCACCGCCACCCAGCCTCCAGAGGATCCCACCCACCGCCACCCAGCCTCCAGAGGATCCCACCCACCACCACCCAGCCTGCAGAGGATCCCACCCACCGACCACCCAGCCTCCAGAGGATCCCACCCACCGCCACCCAGCCTCCAGAGGATCCCACCCACCACCACCAAGCCACCACCGCCACGAGCTGAAATGAAGCCTGCAACTGCTCCCACACCTCCGGATTTGTAAGAGTATTATGACTAATTAATCTGTTCCTCGCTCTAAATGCAGCAACTGAATATAGAGATTTCAGGCGTATCTCTTCGCAGGAGTTGAGGAGTTGCAAGACAGGTGCAATGGGGAG
>JACEEZ010023598.1:532809-535309 GCA_016584305.1 Chionoecetes opilio
CAATTCTCCTTAAAATGACGAGTTTTCCCCTGCAACTACTGTACAATTCTCCTTAAAATGACTAGTTTTCCCCTGCAACTACTGTACAATTCTCCTTATAATGACGAGTTTTCCCTACAACTACTGTACAATTCTCCTTAAAATGACGAGTTTTCCCTGCAACTACTGTACAATTTCCTTAAAATGACGAGTTTTCCCCTGCAACTACTGTACACTTCTCCTTATAATGACGAGTTTTCCCCTGCAACTACTGTACAATTCTCCTTATAATGACGAGTTTTTTCCCTGCAACTACTGTACAATTCTCCTTAAAATGAAGTTTTCCCCTGCAACTACTGTACAATTCTCCTTAAAATGACGAGTTTTCCCCTGCAACTACTGTACAATTCTCCTTATAATGACGAAGCTTTTCCCTGCAAAATACTGTACAATTCTCCTTAAAATGACGAGTTTTCCCCTGCAACTACTGTACAATTCTCCTTATAATGAAGAGTTTTCCCCGCAACTACTGTACAATTCTCCTTAAAATGACAAGCTTTTCCCCTGCAACTACTGTACAATTCTCCTTATAATGACGAGTTTTCCCCTGCAACTACTGTACAATTCTCCTTAAAATGACGAGTTTTCCCCTGCAACTACTGTACAATTCTCCTTAAAATGACGAGTTTTCCCCTGCAACTACTGTACAATTCTCCTTAAAATGACGAGTTTCCCCTGCAACTACTGTACAATTCTCCTTATAATGACGAGTTTTCCCCTGCAACTACTGTACAATTCTCCTTAAAATGACGAGTTTTCCCCTGCAACTACTGTACAATTCTCCTTATAATGACGAGTTTTCCCCCGCAACTACTGTACAATTCTCCTTAAAATGACAAGCTTTTCCCTTGCAACTACTGTACAATTCTCCTTATAATGACGAGTTTTCCCCTGCAACTACTGTACAATTCTCCTTATAATGACTAGTTTTCCCCTGCAACTACTGTACAATTTCCTTAAATGACGAGTTTTCCCTGCAAACTACTGTACAATTCTCCTTAAAATGACGAGTTTTCCCCTGCAACTACTGTACAATTCTCCTTAAAATGACGAGTTTTTTCCCCTGCAACTACTGTACAATTCTCCTTAAATGACGAGTTTTCCCTGCAACTACTGTACAATTCCTTAAAATGACGAGTTTTCCCCTGCAACTACTGTACAATTCTCCTTAAAATGACGAGTTTTTCCCCTGCAACTACTGTACAACTTCTACTTATAATAACGAGTTTTTCCCCTGCAACTACTGTACAATTCCCTTAAAATGACGAGTTT
Source organism: Chionoecetes opilio (assembly GCA_016584305.1). Taxonomy (NCBI): domain Eukaryota; kingdom Metazoa; phylum Arthropoda; class Malacostraca; order Decapoda; family Majidae; genus Chionoecetes; species Chionoecetes opilio. The sequence continues at coordinate 534,121 of JACEEZ010023598.1, forward strand.
TCCCCTGCAACTACTGTACAATTCTCCTTAAATGACGAGTTTTCCCCTGCAACTACTGTACATTCTACTTATAAATAACGAGTTTTCCCCTGCAACTACTGTACAATTCTCCTTAAATGACGAGTTTTCCCCTGCAACTACTGTACAATTCTCCTTATAATGACGAGTTTTCCCCTGCAACTACTGTACAATTCTCCTTAAATGACGAGTTTTCCCTGCAACTACTGTACAATTCTCTTATAATGACGAGCTTTTCCCCTGCAACTACTGTACAATACGCCTTATAATGACGAGTTTTCCCCTGCAACTACTGTACAATTCCCTTAAATGACGAGTTTTCCCCTGCAACTACTGTACAATTCTCCTTATAATGACGAGTTTTCCCCTGCAACTACTGTACAATTCTCCTTATAATGACGAGTTTTCCCCTGCAACTACTGTACAATTCTCCTTATAATGACGAGTTTTCCCCTGCAACTACTGTACAATTCTCCTTAAAATGACGAGTTTTCCCCTGCAACTACTGTACAATTCTCCTTATAATGACGAGTTTCCCTGCAACTACTGTACAATTCTCCTTATAATGACGAGTTTTCCCCTGCAACTACTGTACAATTCTCCTTAAAATGACGAGTTTTCCCCTGCAACTACTGTACAATTCTCCTTATAATGACGAGTTTTCCCCTGCAACTACTGTACAATTCTCCTTAAAATGACGAGTTTTCCCCTGCAACTACTGTACAATTCTCCTTATAATGACGAGCTTTTCCCCTGCAACTACTGTACAATACGCCTTATAATGACGAGTTTTCCCCTGCAACTACTGTACAATTCTCCTTAAAATGACGAGTTTTCCCCTGCAACTACTGTACAATTCTCCTTATAATGACGAGTTTTCCCCTGCAACTACTGTACAATTCTCCTTATAATGACGAGTTTTCCCCTGCAACTACTGTACAATTCTCCTTAAAATGACGAGTTTTCCCCTGCAACTACTGTACAATACTCCTTAAAATGACGAGTTTTCCCCTGGAACTACTGTACAATTCTCCTTATAATGACGAGTTTTCCCCTGCAACTACTGTACAATTCCCCTGAAAATGACGGTTTTTTTTATTGTATATAATGATTGTAATGTACGGATGAGCGCTCCGTAGAGAGAATCGATGACACGTCCTGTTTCGAGTGC
>JACEEZ010023598.1:540309-557809 GCA_016584305.1 Chionoecetes opilio
CGTCGAGAGCCTCTTGCAAGATTGATCACAAGGTCGGGGAAGGAGGGTGAGGAAGGCCGGGGATGCGCTAAGATGGTATAAAGGGAATGATGGCAGGAGAGGAAAAGCGTAGAAACGTGTGTGTAGCGGGTAGCAGAAAGAATGTTTGGTTGGAACGAGATTATGTACTTACGTATACAATTCTAGATCCTTATTATTCACGTGAGAACTGAAAAGTGAGTAAGAGGATCAGGAGGGAAAGAAAAAGATTGAGATGTAAGGGAAGCAGGCGAGGCGGGAAGCGGGAAGGGGCGAGTTCTTGCCGGGCTGGCGAGCTGCTCAAGACGACAGGATGACTTTCAAGAGTATTATTAACTTTTTAAAGGGAAAATAAGATCATGTTAAAAGCAGTAATTCACACACACGTAACATACAGAATCTATATAAGTGGACAGAATACTTGAAAAGAGAAAAAGCACTACCAGACGTTATCATGCGTTACCAACTTATTTACAGACACAAAAGATGAAGAGGCGGCCTACATACACATTGAATCTAAAAGTAGGTAATATTTAGCAAGTAAAAAAAAAAAAAAGCTATTAGAGAAGTTAGAAGAGTTTGGAGGACATAAGGGACCAATTAAGAAATAGATGAAAGACGACCTGAAAGGAAGACAAATGAAAACAGTGGTTAGAGACGAGGAATCTGAATAAGAACATAAGAAAATAAGGAAGCTACAAGAGGCCGCGAGACCTACACGAGGTAGTTCCTGTTCCTTAACACTACCTTTCATCCCCATCCATGAAATGATCTAGCCTCCTTTTAAAGCCCCCTAATGACTTCGCACTAACTACCTGTCTACTGAGTCTATTCCAATCATTTACCACCCTATTTGTGAACCAGTTTTTCCCTATTTCTTTTTTAAATCTACGGTTTTCCAACTTGAATCCTGCCTTAATGAAAGTGACAACCGGAGTGCCACAGGGAACAGTCTCAGCACCAACACTGTTCTTGATATGTGCCTAAGTATAAATGACCTGCCACATGGAGTAAATGGTTATCTAAGTCTGTTTGCGGATGATGAAGAAACCACAAAGATTGCGAAGAATTACAGACCGAATTATGTAAAATGTATGAATGGAGTAAAAGATGGATACAGATGCAAGTCAATGTCATGTATTGGAAGGTGGGAAAGGTGACAAGATCTAGTTAACCCCTTCACACCCAGATCTTTCCTTTGCTATATGAATTCATCTGTGGTTAGTCATTAAATTACGAAAAAGTAACTGAATACACCAAATTAGTTAGTCGACAAGGATACTAAACAGGTCTTATCTATAAAATATTGCTTATAGTCACTACAAATAGTCTAATGGTACCCAAATTACAATGGAAATTACGTTCTGGGTCTCAAGGGATTAAAAATTTAGTTGGAAATGGTGTAATAATCAGAAAAAATTAAACTTAGGAATAGGGTTTCAGGATTATCTATCACCAGAGAAGCATATAGCACATACCGTGTTTAATGATACATATAGAATGGTGGACATAAGGATAGCTTTTCACTTCATTGATAAAGATATGATACAAAAAATGGTCACCACAATATGACAGAAACTAGAGTCTGCCGAAATGGTGTTGTCTTTTCACAATATAGAACAAGATGATGCATGAACGGAAAGATCTAACTTACGAGGAAACACTTAAGGAAATAAAGTTACCAATATTTGAAAGAAAAAAAAGGAGACTAAGTTACTATAACCTGGAAGAAGCTGACAGAAGATTTGCTATTACGAAGAGAAAAAGAGGCTGGATATGGGAGGACACAAGAAAAATATATGAAAATTAAGTTTTTTGAATAGCACAGAAGTAAAAAAAAAAATTCCGCATAGGAGTATAGATGCCTAATATGACCTGAGGAAGAGGCGACAGCGGCAAAAACTGAGCAAGTAATTTCTTTTTATTTGATTTTAGCAGTGTACTTAATATGTGAATGGTTAATCTCTCTCTCTCTCTCTCTCTCTCTCTCTCTCTCTCTCGCGCTCTCTCTCTCTGTATATGTTGCAGTAGTCTGGGTGTCAACACAGGGAGTGGCTTCACACACGTCTTCTATCACTGGACAAGATCATCAGCTCAGGCTCCCTATGGCCGCTATCCTTGTGATTTATTATTATAGGTGCCTCAGACGACAGCCTCACGCCTCCCTGGCCTTTCTTGATGCTGGCCTGACCCCGTTTGACCCCCGCTGGCCCTAAGAGACTTTTAACAACCTCACCCACACTCACACCCGGCGGCTCCCCTCCCCAATCTCACGCTGGACGCAGGCTCCTCCCCAGATATACTTTAACAGTGTCTATCCTTCACACCCCTATTGCATGACCTTCTAAATACTACTTTTAATTAAAGGATATTTCGATCATTTTTCCCATTCTTCTCATGCAAAATTGTCAGAGAATCACGACTATAAAGTACTCAATACCACAAACTGGCCTAGAAAGAAGAATATCACGATGGATTTTTCAGCTATGCGAGGCGAATCCGAAGAGTTGGTCTTGGCCTTGCTACCGCAGCGCCGCCACCGGCCACCAGACACACTACCTGCTGGCGAGGTACTGCACACACCTCACACCGCCTCACGCCGCCACACACATGCTACCGCCGCCCTCCTCCTCCTCCTTCACCACAGAAACACACTGTAATGAAGGAGTTGTAGAAAAATAACACTAGAAAATCCCAAAAGTCAAGTGTAAGGGTAAGCCACTCCATTGCGGCTATCATGGCTTGAGGGTAATTAAGGGATACCTGCTGATTACAAGTGACCACACCTGATGACACTAATACAAGCTTATCTGGCCTGCTGAGACGACATGCTACCCATTCCCCATCCCCTCCACCCCTTAACACTCACAGTAGTATCACCTTTAATGCCGCACTAGCTTTTGGAAAAGCCAGATAGGTGTGCCTGTGTGCGTGTGTGTGAGACCCACACGGCCTGATGACGCGCTACACACCATCTCCCGTTTCTGGAAGAGGAAGAGCTCCTCCTGGGAAGAGCTTAGAGGTAGAGCTCATAGAGACCTATCCCTGGGACCTCACACACCCCATCCCCTTGCTCAATGGAGGCAGTACCTGATCTGATTTGTTGGTGAAAAATCCCTTCAGCGGGGATTGAATGCGGGAATGCAGTGGTGTCAACGCTCTTACTACTGAACTAGGCTACACGGGTAGTGTGTATATATATATATATATATATATATATATATATATATATAATGCATCGCCACCAATCCTTTGTACCCTGGAGCAGGAGTGGCTGGGTATGAGCCTGAGGGTTCGCCCGCCAGGTGGGAGGCAATTCGATACCCCTTTCACCCCCCCCCCACCCCACCTCTCGACATAATCAATATGAGTACGAAACCCACGGGACTAAGACATCCTAACACACCAATACAAATTAAATAATCTTTGGACGGCGTATGGATAATAACCTGACAGCGCTGCACTGCGGCATGGTAGCGTATGGTACGTACTCCGGATTTTTCATTATAACTTCTAGTGATTTTATACCACGGGACCAATAGTTTGCTGATCGTGAGTATTCATATTACACTCGCTCACCCACACACTTCTCACACCACAATCACACCGGCTCATCCTACAGCCCAGAGCCACGCTCAGAAATACACTACTGAATATTTAACCCACATAGACGAATAATGTTATGGCTCAGTCAAAGCTTCAGCTGCTCGTGTACGTGCACGCAAGCCACCCGCAGCACGCAAACCCTTCCCTCATACCCAGTTAAACATAATAAACTGTTCACTGCAATCAATAAATCGTTGCCAGATCCAGACAAATTAAATCACTCGCATCGCTTGATTAGTCAACTTTGTGGTGTAATACCTGACTACTTCTAATTAATACAAGATTCTTTGCAATCGATACAGCCACTCGACATTGCTGCGCATAGTAAGGCTTTATTCTCACTGTGCTGCCCCCCCCCCCCCCTTTCTACCTTCAGTCAAGCCGGAACATCCCCTGGCCATGCCTAGTTTTCTTGCCATGTATTTCCATACAGATTACTGGATACTTCATACACAAACAAGTGTAATTCCTGGGAGTCATTAGTTGATCTATCAAGGTAGTTAATATGACCCTAGTGTCAGGAGTAAAGAAGTCACGTCCGGGAATGTAATCAAATACAATCGTTCCAGTTCATTCTCTACCAGAGGAAGATTTATTCTTCAGTCAACTGTGCAATTTTACCCCTTTTCCCGCTAAGCTCTACACGACAAACACGTCAAAGCTTTTTAATGTTCTCGCTTTCACAAACCCTGGAATTAAAATCCTAATTAAGAGTATTCACTGTCTAGGTAGCACAAATAATTATGGTCTATATTGCGAAAAACAAACAAAATAAGAGAAGTGTTTATATGCACTTAGGGATATGAGGTTATATGTAGTCTGCGCCATCATCATGTATTACTAATCATGCATGTTATATTATGAACGTCAAGAGTTTTGATTCAGCCGCCCCTGAGGCGACGCTTTCACAGCCTCTCCGAAAGCGAGCGAACACATCCCTACGGTCAAAAGCAGTCTCTCCCCTTCCTTTGGGTCCCCCCCCCCCCCCCCCCGTCCAGGCCACGAAAGGCAGGCTACCATCCCATAAACCAGGAGGGGGGTGAAGGGCGAAAGGGAGGAAAGAGAGGGGGGCGGGGTGGAGGGGGAATCTAACCTACTCTAAAACAAGCGGCACGGCAGATACGGCTTGGCGGGTCGATAGCAGCTACGCATCGACAATGAAAATCGGCGAAGCGGTTGTATAGTTGACCACCCTGGTTGGTGGCTTATTCCCGATGAATATTTCACCAAGTAAGCAAGAAAGGGCTGCCAGAACGAGTGCGCGTGGTGGCGGTGGCAGCGGCGTGAGTGGTCAGCCTCGTGTTGGTCCCTCAAACACAGTCAGCCAGCCCTCCACATCCACCGCTCTCCACCAGCTTCAAAATATTGACCGGTGCAACACTCAGATTTGCTAAATGTGTTGCAAACCGTGAAGCACTAAGCTGTCTGCCACACACACAAAAAAAAGAACGAACCCTCTTCTCCTGACTACACAAACGTTAATTTGTGCTTCTAGTTTAATCTGGTTGTTTCATTTAAGTCACTGTGGCCGTGAATGGGCTGAATACGGTAAAGCGAGTGGTTAGTCCACTGTATATACCGACTTAAGTTGGGCCAGAGCACGCCTATCTCTGCTGCCACTATCATGATTATTCTATAAACATTATTACTAAACAGTCCGGGTCAATTCTGCCTTTTGTTTGCTTGTTCCACTTCATTCACCCTCGGGAGTAGTGCGTCGAAAATAAGCAAAATTGTCTTTGCTCACCAAAGAGAGGTTTCTGTTATACCACATTACAATAATTCTACCTTAATCATTCAGTCGACGATTAATCAAACAAGCAAATATTATTCGACTAAATAATTTCGAATCTTTCAAACGTCATATCCCAACGCGGAGAGAAAACATTAGGTCTCCTCCCCAGCTAGTCTCCCGGCAGCCACACACCTTTCTTGTGCACTGCAGCTCGCCACGCCACGCGGAACTAAAGTTAGCGATGGCGGAATATGCAATAAAATCGCATTTGTAGCTTTCCTAATGCAAATACCGTACAATTTCTAATTTGCTAACATAATTTACATTGGTGCTAAAATTAAATTGTTCTAACTTTAGTGATTTAGCGTAATCCAAGGTAGTGTTAATATTTACCTCCGTAAAATAATTTCTCCCGCCAAATTAAATTCCCAGTCAAGCTAATGATGTACATTTCCCATCGGATTGTTTTCGCGGATTTTCTTCATTCGTCTTATCTGGAAAACTGCTCAAAAGCAACGGCGGCTACACCATTGCCTTCGTATTGCGAGGCTACGTGTGGAGGTTAGGCGTGTGTGGAAGCCTGAGAAGAGGAGAGTCTGTGTAGCGGGGTCGGCGGCACACAGCGGCTGGGGACGAGAGCGGGGCGTGGAGTGGGGGACGGCAGACGTTACACATAAACTACAACATTCTTCTTAGCTCCACGGCTCCTAACCCAAACGCTTACATGAACAATTGATATTCACCAAGAATATCACCTACACTAAGTCGATAAATGAGTCCATCTGAGGGGCCCGGCGCCATGCGCACTACATACAGGAAAGGGCAAATGATAAACCTTGCCAGTTCTGCACCAATTCGGGAAATAAAAAAATATTTGAAGAATGTACCCCTGCGTAACCGGCGATTTCCCCCTTTTTTTTCTAAACCCGAAGCACTATGCTCGACAGGGCATCGTGCTGCAGTGTGAAGCACAGAAAAAACAAACAATGTGCTAACTTCGGTATTGTGTGAAGAACAGAGAATTGGTCCCGTTAGAGCGACACTGCAGTAGCAGCACCCGGACCGGCGCCCACCTAACTACCGCGTCGCCAACCAGTTGATTCATCAAGGCAGATAATAGCAACGCACGGAACAACCTTTATCAAGTAAAAACACTAAACAAAGATCGGATGCGTCTAACATGAAAATTTTTGTGCAAACCACCAGATAAGGATGACTTGACTACTCTACTGCCTTGTAATCTTAGGTTAACGAGTAGCAGCTACATTTGGTTAACTAGACTAATAACTATATGTTATGATTTTCCCAAGGGGGTGGAGTGGGTGCACTGTAATATATATATAAATATATATATATATATATATATATATAGAGAGAGAGAGAGAGAGAGAGAGAGAGAGAGAGAGAGAGAGAGAGAGAGAGAGAGAGAGAGAGAGAGAGAGAGAGAGAGAGAGAGAGAGAGAGAGAGAGAGAGAGAGAGAGAGAGAGAGAGAGAGAGAGAGAGAGAGAGAGAGAGAGAGAGAGAGAAAGAGAGAGAGAGAGAGAGAGAGAAAACAATTGTGGTGTAATGTGATTGTTATACGATGTCGTCATTGATGCGGCAACGCCGCGATGCTCAGGCAGAGTGGGTGGCAACGTCGCCAAGATCATCATCTACTTCGGCACGGCAGACAACCACCACCACCATCCCGCTACCTCCACCGATACACTGGCACATGAATATTCCATTTTTGTAAAATATGCGTTCACCAAACGCTGAAACAAGCAGCGTCCAGTCTCATTGACATAAGGGAGAACAGAAAGCAGAGTCTGAGGAAATGAAGGACGAGAGGCCGAGTTAGACCACAGACTAGCTGACCACCACACTGACACTTGAGCTCACGTCAACACACTTCTCTTGGTATGTTTCCCACGGAAGTTTTTCCGTCACAGTGACAGCACATTGGGAACGTGATTAAGGTTTCACACACAGAACAAGTGCTCCTCAAGCTCCATACATGAGCACAGAGTACTGCACATCACTTTGCTCCAACACCATGTCTCTGGCGGCCAAGGCTTCCTCAGGAAAACAAGCAGCCTTTGCGGAACCATAACTTGAGAGTACATGATCCCTGTGGTTTGTTATAAATGGTAGTTAAATGGCCATTCTGCACTTACGGACATATGTTCTCTTCTTGACACCACTAGAACACAGCCATGTTTTTCTTTCTTCCGTTGTCACTTCATACAACAGGCACCAGTCGTTTATCACTCAACACTGCACTCACAAGACTAGTTCCTGACTTCACTTTACTGTTGCACAGATCCTTGAAAAATCACTTTTTTCACTATGGAATACATAATTCGTTTTTCTTTCAGCACTTTGGGGCACCCTGGTTCGGTACACGGATCAACACTAATCTCTCCAGGACTGGTTCTTCTTATAACTTGCTGTAATCCAAGTAAACGACCTGTGGCTGGAATAAGGCACAGAAGGCGAGATGGGAGGCTTGTCGGCCTAGCGGGCTGGCATTCGACTTGGATGTTATTTCCAATCGATTTTACGTCAACCGTTAAAAAATAACTTAAGTCAGCTTCCAGTATGCATATCAAGAGGCGGAAATTTGACATGAGTATTGCTTAAAAAGCCACGAAGTACAATTTCAGTGCCTCAAGTCGAGCCGGCCGCCCCCGCTGACCCTCCAAGACTCAAAAGCAACGGCATAATGGGTACTTACTTCTGAGAGGAAGGTCTGTGCTGCTTTCTGGGCACCAACGTGGAGTAGATATTCGTACACATATAACGCCAATCTGAAATAATAAACAATACATACATTAATAATTTAGGCATGGACACAATCCTCAGTTACACCAGTATGCAAGTAATATGAAGGTTAATACAATACTTAATGTTACCCAAATAAAAGTCTTTGCAATAGACAAGCGGGAGGAATATTCCTCTGGTGTTTTACCAAACCCCTTTATGTCTGGCGACCTTCCGACTGTCCTGCACACAACGAGTTAAATGTAACCGCCTTCACAATAGTCATTAACAAACAATTACGGAAGTAATTCATTGTTTTAGTCGAGTGGTGCCACGGCCCCCACCACCACCATATTTATATCCACGTGCAGCCCCACCACAGTCTGGGGGAGGCAACACAAACCTATATTTACTTGCTTAGATTAACTACACCAAGTAGCGGTCTCGCGACCTCGGCCTTCTGGTAATTTGTGTAAGCTTTGTTACTGGTATTTAAGCCTCCCGCCAAAAGAGGAGCAGCGAGCGTCCCCCTCTCCACAGCCACCCCCTCAACATAGCAAGCCACGCGGTCGCACACACTCTCCATCTATTCCATCATGGGTTTCCAAAGGTTCACTTCAGGGCGCAAAGGAGGTTTGGCAGGGCATTAACAATGTAAAAAACACAGATAATAGCACCAATTTGAGGGGAGGCCGACCGCTTGCCGGAACAGCTACTATCACTCATCCAGCTAGATCACAAACCCTTGTGTTTATCCGTCGCCAATCACATGATTCACGTAAATCTTTCTCCTCTACAATAAGCACCACTGACACTGTCATGCTGAGCACCAATACGAGGCTTAGTTCTTCTCCATGCCTTAAGTTTCACTTACTTTTCCCTTGCTTGCGCATCGGAGGGCACCGATGAGCCCTTCCCCTTAGCGTACATGTTGAACACTGTACTGTAGCCAAGTCGACTCACCAGCGGGGGTGGGGGCTGACGGCTCGGGGGAGGGGAGGGACGCGGGGACGTGAGGGGGGGTGTCGTTGCCATGGCTACCTGCTAACGCTACGCGCCCATTGGCTGGCGGCTTCACCTGGGGGGAAGGGGTGGGGGTGCGCACGTGGGATGCTAGTTAGTCTTGTTGTTGTCCTGTGCTTCACAAGCTATTTCATCCATCCTAAGCTCGTACAAAGCACTTATTGGTCGTATTGGAATATATTATGGTGTTAAAAATCATATTGTCCGGTCGATTACGACAAAAAATTAAAATAAACTATTGTTGACGAATTGGCATAACAAAGCCAATGCCGCTAACCCCATATCTTGATGGAGCGTCTTTTGGACATGGATTACAATAATTACTACACATATAAGTACTCATATACAAAGAGAGCACACAATCCTTGGAAAATTAAGCAAACCATATTATGATAAGTATTTCAAAACATGCCTGCTACATGTTGACCATTGTTGGTTTTGGCAATACTTACTTATGAGTTCCCGTTGGGAGCAACTGGAAGCAGGCAGGTTGCTTGACAGGGCGAGCAGACTCAAAGTGATAGCAGGATGACACTTCTCTGCGGGCGAGAGCGCCGGCCTTCGCTGCCGGGCTGGTGAACCCCTGTCCGGAGTGGCGTGTCCCTGGCTCACGCTGTCCACGATGGAGCGGCCACGGCATCCTGACGCTGCAGGCCGCGGTCGAAGTGGGGATAGAGGACGTCACCAGGCATGGCCGAGAATCCGGTAAAGTTGGAGGGCTACCGGTGGACAACTAACTTACCGGCGTGGGGAGAAAGGGAAAGGGATGTGACGATAATAGAGAAATTATCGTGTCACTCATCGATTGTTGCGTGTTTCGGTATATAGATTTTCCTTGAACAGATTTTGCAACCTGAAAGGTAGAAATCATTTACATCATAACTATTGCCTTGTGCACCACAAGTTATATACCTTGATCAGCAATGTGCACTAAATAGTCCACGAGGATTCAACCATCTATTCCAACTCCTTGCCACCTGCCCTCCTAGGCAAACCTAGAAATTAAAGATGGCATTTTTATACTTCAATCCATGCCTGTAATCAGTTTTTTTTTCTTTACAGATATTTCCTGACATTCTTTTTGTCACCTCTCACTACGCAGGTTAACCTTCTATATGAAAGGTAAACACTATATTATCAAATCGTGATTTCGATTTACTTGCCTTTAGTATATGTTGTGTGAGTGTGTGTGTGTGTGTGTGTGTGTGTGTGTGTGTGTGTGTGTGTGTGTGTGTGTGCGTGTCATTCATTCACCCACGGTCTTGTCCACGCGAGCTGGACTTGCGATCGCCAGTTTCACCCTCCCGGAGCGAGCTTGGAGCTCATAATGACCGATCTTTGGGTAATGCTGGGACCTCACACACCACACACACACATCCCTTTGCTCAAGGAGGACAGTAACAGCCCGAATTTGTTAGTGAAAAATCCCTGGGAGCGAGCGAGGATTCGAACCGGCTAATCACAAAATGGAGCGGCAACGCTCTATCCATTTTACCATCGGGACGGTGTGTGTGTGTGTGTGTGACTGTGTGTGTGTGTGTGTGTGTGTGTGTGTGTGTGTGTGTGTGTGTGTGTGTGTGTGTGTGTTATTCACCCATGGCCTTGTCCACGCGACCTGGCTCGCGATCGCCAGTTCACCCTCTCAGTGCGAGCTTGGAGCTCATTATTACCGATCGTTGGGCAATGCTGGAACCTCACACACCACACACCCCCCATCTCCTTGCTCAAGGGGGACAGTAACCGCCCGAATTTGTCAGTGAAAAATCCCCGGGATCGATGCTGAGCGTAAGAAGAAATATAGAAAATATTGAAGCAGCCCTTTAAGGTAGCATTTGAAGTGCCGAGGAGTGACTACCACCACCAACCAAAACCTCTATTTCTACTTTGTGTGTGTGTGTGTGTGTGTGTGTGTGTGTGTGTGTGTTATTCACCCATGGTCTTGTCCACGCGAGCTGGCTCGCGATCGCCAGTTTTCACCCTCTCAGTGCGAGCTTGGAGCTCATTATTATCGATCTTTGGGCAATGCTGGGACCTCACACACCACACACCCCCATCCCCTTGCTCAAGTGGGACAGTAACCGCCCGAATTTGTCAGTGAAAAATCCCCGGGAGCGCGAGGATTCGAACCACCTACCTACCGAATGGGAGACCAGCACGTTATCAACCTGACCATTGCACGGTGTGTGTGTGTTATTCACTCATGGTCTTGTCCACGCGAGCTGGCTCGCGATCGCCAGTTTCACCCTCTCAGTGCGAGCTTGGAGCTCATTATTACCGATCTTTGGGCAATGCTGGGACCTCACACACCACACCACACCCCCCATCCCCTTGCTCAAGGGGGACAGTACCGTCCGAATTTCACAGTGGAAAAATCCCCAGGCATGAGCGTCGGGGATCGAACGCCGGACCACAGAATGATGCCGGGCGCCCTAACCAACTGAGTCACACGGATGGTGTGTGGTGTGTGTGTGTGTGTGTGTGCCTATAACGCCTGTAGGCAGTGACCTACAGGGCTCGGATGGTAGGCACTGGAGGTTCACTTGAGGGCTGTGATGGTTGGCCCTCGCCCGTGGTGGCGCAAGCAGGGTTTTTATAGTGACGCCTGTGATTGGAGGCTCATGCCGCCCCCCTGTGTCCTCCGATGCACTCGCAATCGTAGGTAGAGTTAATGGGCAGCATGTGGGTGTTCTTAAGCCACTCGACGGTGCAGAAAGATTCTAAGTGGATTTTGGTTCTCATCAAGGATCGATCCGATCGAACTCGGGTCACCTAGAACTCCACTCGGAGACGTTAACCGCTCTGCTACCGCCTACCCGAACTACACTACTACTACTAACTACTACTACTACTACTACTACTACTACTACTTCTGATAATAATAATATTATTATTACTATTATCTTTATCATATTTTCTTTTATTGTTTCTATTCCATCATTAGTAATTATGATAAATGACCGATAATGCAACTGCTACTACTTGTACTATTTCTACCACTACTGTATACTATTACTACTTCTACCACTATTTTTACCACTACTACTATTACTACTTCTACTACTATAGTGATATATATGAAACATGTCTGCTGAATATAAGCCAAATACAATATTCTACTATTCAACAATCTCGTGTCAGTACTCCTAAGAGACTGTTCTCATATGACAGGAATGTTATCATTTCCAGGACACATGCAGGCAGCTCCACTTGGCATCGTCATTTCCCGTAGCAGCGAGGCACTGATACACCTTTAGGTTTGTTTAATCTTGCATTACATTGCTCCACAACAGCTGCTGCTTACGAGGCCGCCTCTCCTCTGCTGCATAAAAAATATAACAGGTCTCCGTTTCTTGCTTCTTTGCGGTAGAGAAAGGGATGAGGGAGTGAGGGCGGGGTCACGGGTTCCTTCCATTTTATAACTTTCCACGACAAGCTCCAGTACACTAATGTCGGGCATCCAGCTGCCTATAAGCTCTCTTTTGACGGGCTCCAGTTCTGCCCCATGCACTGCATCCCGGCTCCTGTGGTTCAGGTGGAACATAAAGTTTCTTGCAGGTACAGTGACAACGGTGCAGCTACAGACGCGGCTGTTCAACTCACCACTCAGCTATTGGTCACTTCTGGGCTACTGCATGACCAGACCGCATATTTCCGTTCTGCACTCACATTTCGGCCAGCCCCCACCCCGACCTCACCGCTTTTGCCACCTCCACACGCATAAAGTCTATGATGATACTTTTGCTTGAAAATAAAGTTCTGTAAAGATTGCACAAAAATCTGAATTGGTAGAGTGTAGAGTGTAGAGTGTGATCCAGTTTCAGTTCCCTATCATACCGTATATAAAATATAGTTGTAAATTTGCTCGCGTTGTATTCTATGTTAAGTGTACTGTTCTCCTCGTCAGGTATATATTATGTATTCCTTACTGTATTCATTCATTACTCTACCGTGCCTTGTGATGCCTCATTTAACGTTAATAATTTGCATTTGTAATCATATAATTTTGGACAGTTATCATGTTACGCAAAATTTTACATTCATATTTGCACGTTTTCATTTCCTTTCTTATTATTAACCATTCTAATTTTTTTTTCATCATCGACTTCTCCGATAGTAGCTAGGGAAGACCTGGGATGAGCAGAGCCATAAAGATATACGCTGGCAGGCCAGTGAGGGGCTTGCCGCTTGGGTGATGGGAGTTCAGGATCGCTTCTTTTCTTTCCTTTCTTCTATTACGAGGGACAGTTTTTCGGGACAACAATCCGGTCCCCCACTCCCGCCTTGGTTCGCTTTTACAATGAAGTGGATTCTGAGGAAACGAATAAGCAGTGTCTGTCTTGTCTGTTTGTATGTTTGTATGTATGTATGTATGTGTCTTATCTGTCTGTCTGTCTGTCTGTCTGTCTGTCTGTCTGTCTGTCTGTCTCTCTCTCACTCTCTTTCTCACTCTCTCTCGCTCATATATATAATATATATATATATATATATATATATATGAGAGTCTGTCAAAGCTACATATCTTGCATTGCAGTGTCAAGTAGAATTCTTGCCCTCAGGATTGTCGCATAACTATCTGGTTAAGCAAAAAGAATCCTATCTGTAAGTCCCTCAATAATCGTGAGAAGGTCGCCCCGTCGGCCCTCGGTTACACGCTGCAGTCTTCAATCATCCATTCTTACGGTTATGTACCCTAATGAAAGGGCCACAAGGTTGAGAACTCGCCTTGCATCGTTTTATTCCACTATTTTTTCTCTTACCCTTTTTTTCGTTGGCCGCGACGGAGGGTTTGGCGGCAGATAAGGTTCACCAAGGTAACTGCTCTGACTCGCTGTGAAGTTAAATCAGCATTATATATCATTATTATATATGCTGTGGCAATACAATCTTGGAGGGTGCAATTACCAAGCAAGAGAAAAGGTATCGGCAATGATTTGGGTGGTGGATGCATGTGATGACGCGCAGAGCTGCAGGTAAAGTTGAACATTATGAGAGCTGGAACATCTTGGGGGAGAAGGAGGGATAAGGGGGGGAGGGGGGGAGACGTCAACTTGAAGGGGCAGCAGGTAGTGGCAATGATAAAAGACATGAGAGGACGAGAGAGAGAGAGAGAGAGAGAGAGAGAGAGAGAGAGAGAGAGAGAGAGAGAGAGAGAGAGAGAGAGAGAGAGAGAGAGAGAGAGAGAGAGAGAGAGAGAGAGAGAGAGAGAGAGAGAGAGAGAGAGAGAGAGAGAGAGAGAGAAGAGAGAGAGAGAGAGAGAAGAGAGAGGAAAAAAAATGAGCACCACTTAAAGAATCAGTAAAAGAAGCGGCAGATAGATAACCATCATACTGTAAGTGAGTTCACACACAAAAAAGTGAATCTCTATTAAGAAGAAAAAAAAGCGTGGGTTTGATATTAACTGGAGCAGTCAACAACTCGATGATAATCTCGGAATCTGTACAGTCGTCCTGCCATTGCCAAGTATAGGCGGAAATATCGTTACTGGATTAAGTGAAACATAATTACTTCCAAAAATAAAGATATATTTTTGGTAGTTTTTTTCCATGTGTCATTTATTATTGAAAGACAGATTAAGAAATAAAACATATAAGTATTAAGTACGACAACTTCCGCGTAAAGGTGACCTACGTAACCTGCCACCCATAGACAATGCACAAGTTCTCCTATGCCTGTTGAACAAGAGAGAGTGGACAGTGCCAAGAATAAGTGCCTTCGAATGTGAGACAGGCTTTCAGCTCCATAAGGAGGTAACCGGAGGTAAATTTATCGTACATGTACAATAATTATCGTACGTGTGGCAAAACTGCGGCAGGGCCACACAGGGGTGCGGGGTGGGAGGGGTTTCCATTGCATGCTTTAAGTATAATTTTAATACGATAACAAGATATTGTCATTTATTCTGCTTGGTTTCACTTTGCTGTATACTTATTTACATGTTTTTCTATATACATCTTATTACTCCACCCTAAGTTAACGTCAGGGGATTCTTTTTGTGTGTGTTTTTCCCCAACAAGAATTCTGTTATATTGTGTCTATTAATGATCAAAAATATATTTCCATATTGTGTAAACCTTAATACATATAAAATAGAGTACCTGGCAGTAACTCCTGGATGCTTGGTTGTTCATAACTAAATATAAGAATAATGTAGAATAGGCAACTTGGACAGAACTGCTTCCGCCCATGGCGACACAAATTTGGTCCCGCGTACGAGTTTGTACCAGAATGACGGAGTTGTTGACTGCTCCTGCTGGGGCGAACGGACAATGAAAATACGAGGAGAAGGAGGTCGAGGAAGAGGAGGTGGAGGAGGAGGAGGAAGAGGAGGAGGAGGAGGAGGAGGAGGAGGAGGAGGAGGAGGAGGAGGAGGAGGAGGAGGAGGAGGAGGAGGAGGAGGAGAAGTAGGAGGAGGAGGAGGAGGAAGAGGAGGACAAGATTATGAATATTTCAAGAGGACGATGCATCAAGTGGCGTGTTGTACCTCTTATTAGGGGAATACATACAACAAAGGACGAACGCGTGGGTGATTCACTGCAATGGAGCAACCCGAGGGAAAAAGGTCATTACAGCTTACCGCATTATGAATACAGAAAGAAAGAAATGAGTGGAAACATCGAACGCGCAGAAACACATCGCACTCAAAGACGAACCTAGGTAGTAAAAGACGCCGTAGTAGTAGTAGTACACTTGTGGATGGTGAGTGAGTCCTGATGGTGCCGTCCTCACTATGCATGATTAGAGCAAGAGACGTTTGGAGTACTAACGTTGAGGAAGAGAGGAATGAAAAGGCGGAGAGGGAAGCTGACAGTGCGAGAGAGAATTGAACACCCGCCGCCTTTCTCCCCGGGCACACAAACGTGAGGTAAGAGGATTGTGGCTGGAGAGAGAGAGAGCGAGAGAGAGAGAGAGAGAGAGGAGAGAGAGAGAGAGAGAGAGAGAGAGAGAGAGGAGAGGCGAGCGAGCGAGCGAGCGAGCGAGAGAGAGAGAGAGAGAGAGAGAGGAGAGAGAGAGAGAGAGAGAGAGAGAGAGAGAGAGAGAGAGAGAGAGAGAGTGTGTGTGTGTGTGTGTGTATTAAGGCGAATAAATTGTGTTGAGAGAAATGACGACTTTTTGCAAATACAATCCGTAGTTAATAAGGTTGTTGAAGCCCCTGGAAGAAACTGTGACTTACAGCTACCTACCTAACAGTGGCATCTACGTCAAGAGAAGTGATATATATATATATATATATATATATATATATATAGAGAGAGAGAGAGAGAGAGAGAGAGAGAGAGAGAGAGAGAGAGAGAGAGAGAGAGAGAGAGAGAGAGAGGAGAGAGAGAGAGGAGGAGAGAGAGAGAGAGAGAGAGAGAGAGAGAGAGAGAGAGAGAGAGAGAGAGAGAGAGAGAGAGAGAGAGAGAGAGAGAGAGAGAGAGAGAGAGAGAGAGAGAGAGAGAGAGAGAGAGAGAGAGAGAGAGAGAGAGAGAGAGAGAGAGAGAGAGAGAGAGAGAGATAGATAGATAGATAGATAGATAGATAGATAGATAGATAGATAGATAGATAGATAGATTTATTAAATAGGTAATCAAGTGACACTGCTACCTGTCTTACTTTTGCGCAAGAAAAAAGAAAAAAACCATCGCATACATAAAGCAATAAAAACTGAACGACAGACAGTGTAAAGTTTTACAGCATTCATGGGTCTCCTGGACATGGCGAGCATGTCAGGAAGGGCCTTGGTGTGTGTGTGTGTGTGTGTGTGTGTGTGTGTGTGTGTGTGTGTGTGTGTGTGTGTGTGTGTGTGTGTGTGTGTGTGTGTATTCATCTAGTTGTATTCATCTAGTTGTATTTTACATGGCCAGAGCAACGCTCGTATGGCCCCGTCTCCATATCAACATTTTTATCATTTATCCTTAGTGGTTAGTGTTGGCCGAAGCCACCACCCCGGGAGGGGGGTCACAAACCCCCGGCTGACACCCGGTACCCGTTCACTGCTGGGTGGACAGGGGTTCGGGTTTTAAGGAAACAGCCCATATGTTTCCGCTCCGCCCGGGGATCGAACCCGGGACTTCTTGGTTGTGAACCGAGCGTGCTAACCACTACACTACGGAGTACCCAGGTGTGTGTGTGAGTGTGTGCGCGTGAGTGTGTGCGTGCGTGAGTGTGTGTTCTTACCATTGCATTTTAACAAAACTGCATCCAGCTCGTGATATCCTTCTCCTTCACTTTTTTATCCTTTGCTTCTTCAGTTGTGTGTGTATTTCTGGCACAATGTTTCTTCCGGCAACTGGTTCCACGAAGAGACGCCTCCAGGGTGAGAGCAATATTTTCATAAGCTTTTCTTTCCTCTTTTCATGCCTTGTTTTCGAGCGTTCCGTCCTTCTCTATCCCTC
>JACEEZ010023598.1:565309-570309 GCA_016584305.1 Chionoecetes opilio
TCTCTCTCTCTCTCTCTTCTCTCTCTCTCTCTCCTCTCTCCTTCTCTCTCTTCTCCTCTCTCTCTCTTCTCTCTCTCTCTCTCTCTTCTCTCTCTCTCTCTCTCTTCTCTTCTTCTCTCTCTTCTCCTTCTCTTCTCTCTCTCTCTCTCTCTCTCTCTCTCTCTCTCTCTCTCTCTCTCTCCTCTCTCTATCTCCTCTCTCGTCTCTCTCTCTTCTCCTCTTCTCTCTCTCTCTCTCTCCTCTCTCTCTCTATCTCTCTTCTCTCTCTCTCTCTCTCTCTCTCTCTCTCTCTCTCTCTCTCTCTCCTCTCTCTCTCTCTCTCTCTCTCTCTCTCTCATCTCTCTCTCTCTCTCCTTCTCTCTCTCTCTCTCCTCTCTCTCTCTCTCTCTCTCTCTCTCTCACATCTCTCCACTCCTCCCACCCCTACTTTGTATACTCGCTCTCCATTCCACTGCTACTTTGATCTCCATTAGTATTACATTCACTAATCTCATATTACCCCCACTACTTTGATCATTACCCGCTGCTTCCGTAATTACTTTCATTTATTGTTTTGATGAGTTACTGTCCTTAATTAATATGTGGGTGCCCTCCTACCCAACCCCAGGTCACTCCTTCAGCTGGGGGTTGGCAGGAGGCCGCTGCGTGTGGGCCTCTCCACATATATAGCATAAGTTCGCAGGAGTCAAAGTATTACCAACTCTGCCACTGCCTCCGTCACCGCCGTCAGGTCCGTCAGGAGTTGTGTAATTCAAACACGTAGCTCACAAATGGTGGCAGCACCTGGTAGACAGATGGAAAGGCAGGATGGTTGACGCGTTCGTAAAAGACAAATATACACGATCTGTGTCACTGAAAGGAACGAAATCATGAATAATATTGCAACAGCGTACGTGATTTGCGTAAAGTACGAAACAGACAGACACACACACACAAATACAAGCAATAATAATTATAATAATGATAACAATAATAAAAATGATAACACCAATAATAATAACCAGTAAGACGCCTTAATCGGCGAAGGACGAGCGAGCCCGTAGAAACCCGCCGCACGTGCGCACGTGCGGCGTCACCCGGAGTTTGACCTGTGTGACATTGCTAGGTGTGTGGTCTCAAACCACACACCAAATTTCAACTTAGTCGGTACAGCCGTTTCTCAGCTATAGCAAGATAACGTTGTCTGACACCACTCACGCGGCACGCGCCATGCTGACCCCTCACGTGAGACAAAACATGTCAAGCACAAATAGGGATTGATCAGATGGCGAAGACCGCTTGTCAATCGGAAGCGGGATTCCAAAGATATAAGCTCCTGAAAAGCGTGACGGTCGGTCGGGTCGGGTCGGGTCGGCCGCTTATCCCGGAAAAATCCCGTATCCAGTGAGGACTCGCGAGCGCGAAGCGCTCGCTCGTAATAATGATAACACCAATAATAATAATAATGATAATAATAATAATAGTAACAATAGTAATATCAACAATGATAACAATAATAGCGATGATAATTGCAATAATAGCAACAATTAAGCACGCATACCTTTATAATATATATATATATATATACATATATATATATATAAAAGCTGAAGAAAAAGAAATAGCACAGAGAAAGCTTAGCAAACCGTCTCCCTATAACGCTTGTATGTAATCAATGTGAGAGAAAAAATCAGTCATAAAAAAATAAACATACCTAAGAAGAGGTTCGCGGGTATCAAAGATAAATACGTGTGCCACTCGCGTCTGGGTGTCGGAGTGCGGGTGTCGCCTCCTGACTGACGAGTGAGGCGGCAGAACAGGCGTGGGAAGTGGCGGTGTCTGGGTAATAAGTGGTGCTATGTTGCCTTGATGGTATCGCGGCGGCGGGGACGTGAGGCAGACATTTCTCTTGAGCTTTGATTCTCCTCAGGGCTGCTCCCCCGTAACAGGTGAAAATCTCCCGAGAACTGCTGCCATAAGTAACGATGACCTTCTCAGACATCATTCCCTCTCCCTCTCCCTACCTTGGCCTCTGCGGCTCTGAACGGCGGGCGTCTCTGTAAACAGTTCCC
Organism: Chionoecetes opilio; assembly: GCA_016584305.1. NCBI lineage: Eukaryota > Metazoa > Arthropoda > Malacostraca > Decapoda > Majidae > Chionoecetes > Chionoecetes opilio. Next base: position 567,361 of record JACEEZ010023598.1, read on the forward strand.
TTATAAGAACATGTAAGATATGATTTTTCCATGCTCACTGCGTAATTAAATTAAATAGGACGCAGCCAAACTCATATAATTAACGAAATAATGCATCAAGTTTCACGAGTTCCATTTTTCTTTTTTCTTCGCTCTCTCTCAAGAAAACGTGATAACTTATTGATCGGCGTACCTTCAGTGACTTTAAAAACGAAGACATGATAGCTGAGTTCTAAGCGTTAATCAAAGCATGTCTAAAATGATGCATGTACCTTTTCATGATTCAAATTCTTCAACAACTGAATCTCTAAATCAATACAAGGTTCAGGCGTTCAGTTGACACGCAAATCTAACGTTAATTGCTATGTTGTGCAGTTTACCTAATTAGGATGTGAGTTACGTTTCCACAATTTTGACGCAAGGTAAAGCACCCACACTCTCAGAAATGGGGGGTACATTAAGGGTCGAATTGTTACGTCGCACCATCACTACCCTTTTTAAACCCTATGTCCAGGCTGGAGGGTAGATGCTGCCGATTATACCCTACATCTACCCTTTATCTACCCTTTTTAGACGAGAGGGTTGGAAAAGGGTATATTTGCGTCGATCCGAAACGGTATATTTGTAAGGATAGAAAAAGGATAGCAGTATTTCATCACTACAAACATCCTTTTTCTACCCTTTTCCTACCCTTTTTTTCTAAGAGTGCAGGAGTGGTCACAGAAGTGTTCCTGGAGTGTGCTAAGGGCCGCGGAGGTCAAGGGTTGGAGGAGAGAGCTGTGAAGAAACAATACTGCTGTCATGGTCGACAAGATCGTTATAATCAAGGTGTTTCTTACTCAGCTTCTTCAGAGGTGGTATAATTTCACCTGGGTCGCCGGTGGTGAGCCTCCTTGGTCGTCGCCACGCCCTGGGAAGTTACCGCCGTGGTGCTGTGAGGGAACGACACATCCGCTGAGTGTTTCCCACCCGGAAGCAGATCGGCGGTGAGGGACGCGTGAGCAAAGCCTTTAGGTTTAGAATAAAGGCTTTGCGCGTGACAGGTACAAGTAATTCACACAGCGCCCCTCACACACCTCGCCCTTGACACACCTGAAACACACACCTTATCCTCATATGGGTGATGACATTTCCATCTTAACGTTGAAAAAAAGACACCTAAGCTTGAGAGCAGTTGCCAAAGAGTAGCAGTCGTCACAGCCATGAGTAATCACCCTCCCCCACCCTGGGCACCATCACGGGGTAAGGGAGTAGCCACCCCAATCCCTCCCCCTCCACCCCCTCCCCCTCCCATGGCCCCGACGAGGATAACTGCTGTACATGTGTATGAAACTCCACCGTTTTTACCACGAAGACCTGAGCAAACCTGATCTGTCATCGCAAATTCATCACGCAGGATGAAGGATCATGTTGACTCTGGCAGGCGAGCACGGCGGCCGCGTCCTCCCCGCGGGCGCCACTTGAGGTGATGAACCACGCGGTGCACCCATCACCCGCCCGCCGCCGTGGCCTCACACCCATCGCCCCCACCCGTAACCCCAGATATTTTCTTTGCTAAAAAAAATCGTCTGTTGTTAGCCATAAAATTACGAAAACTAACTGAATATACCAAATTAGGTAGTGGACAAGGATACTAAACAGGTCATATCTATAAAATGTTGCTTATATTCACTAAAAATTGTGTAATGGTACCCAAAGTAGAATGGAAATTACGTTCTGGGTCTCAAGGGTTTAACCATGGCTGGGCACGGGAAAGTCGCCCTCCACCTCCACACAAACATGGAGGCTAGGCAGACGTGCATCCGAGTCACGAAGGCTGAGGGGCAGAGGAGAGGAAAGTTGACAGCGGCATCATTAGCATACTTTTGACTACTTTTCAAACAGCTTCCCAGTGACTCGTCTCTTTGTACTGGAATATGTATCAGGAATAATTTCACTAATAATTCCTTGATATTGATGCTGGACGCGAGGCTCGACGCGGCGATGGAGAGGCGTGGGAAGCGCGGCAGCTCGCCCGAGTGTTAGCCCCAAAATACTAAAACCATGTTGTAGTCGCTCCAAATACGTAATCGACACAAAGCCTTAAACATCACGCGCCGCCCGACATTATTGACTGATGCGCCCAACTCCGCTCCGCCACAACCCTCCTATCGAGGCACCGCCACGCTTTACGGGAATCGCACAAAAGACCGACATAATCAGGATGTTGTCGGAATCTCTCTCTCTCTCTCTCTCTCTCTCTCTCTCTCTCTCTCTCTCTCTCTCTCTCTCTCTCTCTCTCTCTCTCTCGCCGGTTTCATTTCCCTGTGTACGCACGCCCCACCACCACCACCACCACAGTCTCAACTCCCACCCTCAGGCTTCCCCAACACGCCTCCTATACGTGTTCTGCTCAGGGCGAATCACACTCCACTTAGTATGTGGTAAAGAAGCACTGGGTCACCGTATTCCAGCGCCCCGGGTGACTCAGGGACGCTACTACCCCCGAGTTAGAAAGGTTCCAGTGAAAAAAAGAAAGTTTGAGTCTCCAGCTTTCTATTTCCTTACCGCTGTATAAGTAATGCTGCAGGCAACCTAGAAACCTAACGAAGACATGTGAACATCGCCTCCCCTTCACCTCCCATGTAAAGCAGCTAAATCCAGGTTGATTCCATTACAAGCACAAGGTCGGCGGTGGTGGTGGGCGCGAGGTGTTGAATGTCACAGCCGTCACCAAGGTAATAACGAAAATAATTTGAAATATCATCGCCATCAAGTGAGATTAGGATTTAATTCACTTAATGTTCATATTTTTTTGCCCGCTGCGGAGGGACAGACAAGCCAGCGGGCAGCGGGTCTCGGGAACATTGTGGGTGAGTACAGTTGAGTCCAGCCAGGGTCTTTCCTAGAGACTCTCTCTCTGGAAGCGACCTTGGGTGAGTCTGCCTTCCTTGACGAGACCAGACCGCGAGTATGGACTGAAGTTTGGGC
>JACEEZ010023598.1:575309-580309 GCA_016584305.1 Chionoecetes opilio
ATACACATGAATATAGGTAAAGCAAATAGTAATGTACAAATATACATACATGCATACAAGAAGAGAGAGAGAGAGAGAGAGAGAGAGAGAGAGAGAGAGAGAGAGAGAGAGAGAGAGAGAGAGAGAGAGAGAGAGAGAGAGAGAGAGAGAGAGAGAGAGAGAGAGACACACACACACACACATAAAGTAACTCTCGAATGACTAAAACTATCGACTTGTAATCATCTGTGGCGTGTTAACTATAGCAGCAGGACGCTATTGACCTTCTCCTTTGCTTTTCCCGTCCTCTGACTGTCTGGCTATCGAATACTATCTTAAATAACACCAAAGTCTGTCTATATATATATATGTATATCCATCAGTTTACTGTGTGTGTGTGTGTGTGTCTCTCTCTCTCTCTCTCTCTCTCTCTCTCTCTCTCTCTCTCTCTCTCTCTCTCTCTCTCTCTCTCTCCTGTTGCGTCTTGTCGTGATAATCAAAGGTAAGTGGAGATCACGTGCTCTATCTGCCTCACACCTACAAGAGTCAGGCCTTAGGACAGAGAGACAGGCACCTCCAGGCAACTCTAACCGTCGACAGGGCTGAGACGGACGACAACGTGAGGCGTCTGGTTAACTAAAGCAATTTGGACATACAAGTTTTCAGAGCCTCGCCAACTTACAGAGATTTTTGCCTTACTTCACTTTTTCGTTTTTTCCTTGTTTTTATCCTATTCATTATATCTGCTTGTTTCTGCATAATATCCTTTTTTTCTTTATTCATTATATTTGCTTGTTTCTGCATCATCTCCTTTTTATTCCTCTAATTCATTATATCTGCTTGTTTCTGCATCATTTCCTTTTTTTCTTTATTCATTATATTTGCTTGTTTCTGCATCATCTCCTTTTTATTCCTCTAATTCATTATATCTGCTTGTTTCTCCATCATCTCCTTTTTATTCCTCTAATTCATTATATCTGCTTGTTTCTCCATCATCTCCTTTTTATTCCTCTAATTCATTATATCTGCTTGTTTCTCCATCATCTCCTTTTTATTCCTCTAATTCATTATATTTGCTTGTTTCTGCATCATTTCCTTTTTATTCCTCTAATTCATTATATTTGCTTGTTTCTGCATCATTTCCTTTTTATTCCTCTAATTCATTATATCTGCTTGTTTCTCCATCATCTCCTTTTTATTCCTCTAATTCATTATATTTGCTTGTTTCTGCATCATTTCCTTTTTATTCCTCTAATTCATTATATCTGCTTGTTTCTGCATCATTTCCTTTTTATTCCTCTAATTCATTATATTTGCTTGTTTCTCCATCATCACCTTTTTATTCCTCTAATTCATTATATTTGCTTGTTTCTGCATCATCACCTTTTTATTCCTCTAATTCATTATATTTGCTTGTTTCTGCATCATCACCTTTTTATTCCTCTAATTCATTATATTTGCTTGTTTCTGCATCATTTCCTTTTTATTCCTCTAATTCATTATATTTGCTTGTTTCTGCATCATCACCTTTTTATTCCTCTAATTCATTATATTTGCTTGTTTCTCCATCATCACCTTTTTATTCCTCTAATTCATTATATTTGCTTGTTTCTCCATCATCACCTTTTTATTCCTCTAATTCATTATATTTGCTTGTTTCTCCATCATCACCTTTTTATTCCTCTAATTCATTATATTTGCTTGTTTCTGCATCATCACCTTTTTATTCCTCTAATTCATTATATTTGCTTGTTTCTGCATCATCACCTTTTTATTCCTCTAATTCATTATATTTGCTTGTTTCTGCATCATCACCTTTTTATTCCTCTAATTCATTATATTTGCTTGTTTCTCCATCATCACCTTTTTATTCCTCTAATTCATTATATTTGCTTGTTTCTGCATCATCACCTTTTTATTCCTCTAATTCATTATATTTGCTTGTTTCTGCATCATCACCTTTTTATTCCTCTAATTCATTATATTTGCTTGTTTCTCCATCATCACCTTTTTATTCCTCTAATTCATTATATTTGCTTGTTTCTGCATCATCACCTTTTTATTCCTCTAATTCATTATATTTGCTTGTTTCTGCATCATCACCTTTTTATTCCTCTAATTCATTATATTTGCTTGTTTCTCCATCATCACCTTTTTATTCCTCTAATTCATTATATTTGCTTGTTTCTCCATCATCACCTTTTTATTCCTCTAATTCATTATATTTGCTTGTTTCTGCATCATCACCTTTTTATTCCTCTAATTCATTATATTTGCTTGTTTCTGCATCATTTCCTTTTTATTCCTCTAATTCATTATATTTGCTTGTTTCTCCATCATCACCTTTTTATTCCTCTAATTCATTATATTTGCTTGTTTCTGCATCATTTCCTTTTTATTCCTCTAATTCATTATATTTGCTTGTTTCTGCATCATCACCTTTTTATTCCTCTAATTCATTATATTTGCTTGTTTCTGCATCATCACCTTTTTATTCCTCTAATTCATTATATTTGCTTGTTTCTGCATCATCACCTTTTTATTCCTCTAATTCATTATATTTGCTTGTTTCTGCATCATTTCCTTTTTATTCCTCTAATTCATTATATTTGCTTGTTTCTGCATCATCACCTTTTTATTCCTCTAATTCATTATATTTGCTTGTTTCTGCATCATCACCTTTTTATTCCTCTAATTCATTATATTTGCTTGTTTCTGCATCATTTCCTTTTTATTCCTCTAATTCATTATATTTGCTTGTTTCTGCATCATCACCTTTTTATTCCTCTAATTCATTATATTTGCTTGTTTCTCCATCATCACCTTTTTATTCCTCTAATTCATTATATTTGCTTGTTTCTGCATCATCACCTTTTTATTCCTCTAATTCATTATATTTGCTTGTTTCTGCATCATCACCTTTTTATTCCTCTAATTCATTATATTTGCTTGTTTCTCCATCATCACCTTTTTATTCCTCTAATTCATTATATTTGCTTGTTTCTGCATCATCACCTTTTTATTCCTCTAATTCATTATATTTGCTTGTTTCTGCATCATCACCTTTTTATTCCTCTAATTCATTATATTTGCTTGTTTCTGCATCATCACCTTTTTATTCCTCTAATTCATTATATTTGCTTGTTTCTCCATCATCACCTTTTTATTCCTCTAATTCATTATATTTGCTTGTTTCTCCATCATCACCTTTTATTTCCTCTAATTCATTATATTTGCTTGTTTCTCCATCATCACCTTTTTATTCCTCTAATTCATTATATTTGCTTGTTTCTGCATCATCACCTTTTTATTCCTCTAATTCATTATATTTGCTTGTTTCTCCATCATCACCTTTTTATTCCTCTAATTCATTATATTTGCTTGTTTCTCCATCATCCCTTTTTATTCCTCTAATTCATTATATTTGCTTGTTTCTCCATCATCACCTTTTTATTCCTCTAATTCATTATATTTGCTTGTTTCTGCATCATCACCTTTTTATTCCTCTAATTCATTATATTTGCTTGTTTCTCCATCATCACCTTTTTATTCCTCTAATTCATTATATTTGCTTGTTTCTCCATCATCACCTTTTTATTCCTCTAATTCATTATATTTGCTTGTTTCTGCATCATCACCTTTTTATTCCTCTAATTCATTATATTTGCTTGTTTCTGCATCATCACCTTTTTATTCCTCTAATTCATTATATTTGCTTGTTTCTCCATCATCTCCTTTTTATTCCTCTAATTCATTATATTTGCTTGTTTCTGCATCATTTCCTTTTTATTCCTCTAATTCATTATATCTGCTTGTTTCTGCATCATTTCCTTTTTATTCCTCTAATTCATTATATTTGCTTGTTTCTCCATCATCACCTTTTTATTCCTCTAATTCATTATATTTGCTTGTTTCTGCATCATCACCTTTTTATTCCTCTAATTCATTATATTTGCTTGTTTCTCCATCATCTCCTTTTTATTCCTCTAATTCATTATATTTGCTTGTTTCTGCATCATTTCCTTTTTATTCCTCTAATTCATTATATTTGCTTGTTTCTCCATCATCACCTTTTTATTCCTCTAATTCATTATATTTGCTTGTTTCTGCATCATCACCTTTGTATTCCTCTTATTCATTATATCTGCTTGTTTCTGCATCATTTCCTTTTTATTCCTCTAATTCATTATATTTGCTTGTTTCTGCATCATTTCCTTTTTATTCCTCTAATTCATTATATTTGCTTGTTTCTGCATCATTTCCTTTTTATTCCTCTAATTCATTATATTTGCTTGTTTCTGCATCATTTCCTTTTTATTCCTCTAATTCATTATATCTGCTTGTTTCTGCATTATTTCCTTTTTTTCTTTATTCATTATATCTGCTTGTTTCTGCATCATTTCCTTTTTATTCCTTTAATTCATTATATCTGCTTGTTTCTGCATTATTTCCTTTTTTTCTTTATTCATTATATCTGCTTGTTTCTCCATCATTTCTTTTTATTCCTCTAATTCATTATATCTGCTTGTTTCTCCATCATCTCCTTTTTATTCCTCTAATTCATTATATTTGCTTGTTTCTGCATCATATAATTTTTTCACTATTCATTATATTCCCCATGGCTCCGGTACCAGACACACCAACAGTTCTCTGCTTCTGAACTTTGCAAGGTCCAGAAGGTTGAGAATTGCAGGTTCTTGGTATCAGGGACCAGAGCTGCACCGCTGGACATTTCCACCCTCCTCCATTCTGTGATATGCAAGGTTACCGAGCTCCTGAAGAAGGTTTTGATGTTTTAGATCATACCTTTAATTAGCCCCTGTCTTTTTCTTATCCTATGTTTCTCTATTTCTGTTCTGTATTACTGTTTTCGATTATCCCTGTAACCCCTTGAGACCCAGAACGTAATTTCCATTGTAATTTGGATACCATTAGACGATTTTTAGTGACTATAAGCAATATTTTGTAGCTATGACCTGTTTAGTATCCTTGCCCATTAGCTAATTTGGTATATTCTGTTA
>JACEEZ010023598.1:585309-592809 GCA_016584305.1 Chionoecetes opilio
GACGTCCTTCGTATCGTCCTTAACCGTGGCCACCGAGATGACACAGTTAGGAGGTTAAAGGTTAGGTAAGGTTAGGTTAGGTTAGGTTAGGTTAGGTTAGGTTAGGTTAGGTTAGGTTAGGTTAGGTAAGGTAAGGTAAGGTAAGGTAAGGTAAGGTAAGTTTCAGGTTAGGTTAGGTTAGGTTAGGTTAGGTTATGTAAGGTAAGGTTAGGTAAGGTAGCCACGGATGCGCCTCCGAAACAAAAGCGTGTCATCTCGGTGGCCACGCCTTAACCCCTTCACACCCAGATCTTTCCTTTGCTATAAAAAAAATTGTCTGTTGTTAGCCATACAATTACGAAAGGTCACTTAATACACCAAACTATTTAGTCGACAAGGATACTAAACAGGTCATATCTATAAAATATTACTTATATACACTAAAAATCGTCTAATGGTAGCCAAATTACAATATAAATTACGTTCTGGGTGTGAAGGAGTTAACAACAATGGTTCAGTGCTGACATTTCTTGGTTGAACTTTACATTCCATCTTACCAACAAACAATCAACCTGCTTATTTTATGTATTCTTAGGTACACTGAACTTATCCCAAGGAGTCTTACCAATCTAGCTCTTCATTAACCACCCCATGACCTTAATTTTCTGTCTTGAGAAATTTTAGAACATAAGAACATAAGAAAATATGGAAGTTACAAGAGGCCGCGAGACCTACACGAGGTAGTTCCTGTTACTTAACACTACCTACGTATGTACATCCACCTTTCATCCCCATCCATGAATTTATCTAGCCTCCTTTTAAAGCTCTCTAATGACTCTGCACTAACTACCTGTCTACTGAGTCCATTCCAATCATTTACCACCCTATTTGTGAACCAGTTTTTCCCTATTTCTTTTTTAAATGTACGCTTTTCCAGCTTGAATCCGTTACTTCTTCTTCTTCCCTAGTTACTAGCTGTAAGAACTTTTCCTACATCTCCTTTATTGTATCCCTTTATCCACTTTTGAAACCATCCTCATGAAATACGTCCTCAAATATCTATTTACTTACTTCTCTCTAATAAACGATAAGATTTCCCAAAGGCCGATCCATTGGTGAATTGTTTACTTCTTAACCGAATCTTGTCCAGGACTTAAACCCCTTGAGACCCAGAACGTAATTTCCATTGTAATGTGAGTACCATTAGACGATTTTTAGTGAATATAAGTAATACTTTATAGATATGACCTGTTTAATACCCTTGTCCACTAATTAATTTGGTATATTAATTAGTTTTCGTAATTTCATGGCTAATAACAGACTATTTTATATAACAAAGGAAAGATCTGGGCGTGAAAGGGTTAAGGGCTTCGGTAAACACTTTGCTATCATCTTGTACATTTTGAAAGCCTTAGACAAAATACAAATCAAATGTTCAGATTGAAGACTATTTTGTATATTCAATAGACTTTTATATACTCTGTCCCTTTCACTGCACCTTTTTCTTCAAGCAATAATAAGTGGTCAATGCTTTTATTTTGAATCTGTTAACATTATGTGTCAAACTCTCTCTCTCTCTCTCTCTCTCTCTCTCTCTCTCTCTCTCTCTCTCTCTCTCTCTCTCTCTCTCTCTCTCTCTCTCTCTCTCTCTCTCTCTCTCTCTCTCTCTCTCTCTCTCTCTCTGTTATTCATCAATGATCTTCTTATTTCGACTTGTATGCTAAATTACTAATGTCTCTATTACACATGTGGGATTATCATTTGATAGATGTAACTCTTATCAGTAATCATATTATTCCTATAATGTTAATAAATTACTTCAGGTCTTTCAGTAAATTCTGAGATTAGTGGTGATTAGTGTAATGCGTCAACAAACTCTGTTACTCCATTATCAAGTAAACACAACCTTCTCGACCGACAACCCATCTACTCCTATTCGCTAACACTATATTGAATAATTTGAGGTTGTCCTTTATTACGAGTCTTAACTACAACTCTCTTATTTCTGCCTTCCCATATAAAAGCTTTCCTGAAGTTTTGCATCCTATATAGCCTCAGTCTTCTTCCCATCACATTCTTTCTCTACTAGTATACACTGAACCTTCATCCACACACTATTTATGGAAAACGCCTCCAACTTCAATACGATAAAGTCACCAACAATAATTCGTCTCGTCATGTCCCCATCATTGACTGACTTGCATCAATCTTATACAATACATGGCAGCGTTGTTTCTCTTACCATCTTGAACCGCCTCCTCATGATTATTTCCTCTGTGCTTGTGTTAGTTAATACATCCCTCCCTCCCCTTCTCCCGTCACTGCGGCACCAAGCTTTCCATTCACTCACATCCTCACCCGATCCATTCACTGATGCCGGAGCTAACCAGTATCTCCACTTTCCCTTGTAAGCCGTGGAGAGTTTGCCTTTCTGTATCTGGTTATGTTTTTCCGGCAACTTTTTAACACATTCAAGAGCACTGCATCGACACCTTGGGAACCACCAGCATCGACACCTTGGGAACGAGCTGGACATGGCTGCTTATTAGTATTTTTTTTTCTATCGACATCTAATCTTTTTTTCTTCTTTCAGGTCTATTTTGCATCTCTCGGCCAATTTACTTTTCATATATAAATAAAGTAAAATCGGCAGACCACACCGGAACACACTGCGTTCAAGTGTGCGTAAAAAAAGAAGGAAAATGTTATGGGTAAACTCTTTAGTGTGTATGCATGGCCTCTGAGCTCATAAACTTATCATTAGAGGTTAATATGCTCTCACGCACGTATAACCTCCCCCCAAAAAATCTGCCGAAGGCCAACACGTTATAGGGATGATGCAGACGTGAGAGGCGCCACTCAGAGTCCTAGTGACAGCAAAAAGAAGCCCACAGTCATGGTGGTGGTCATGAATGCATTCCATGGTGTCAGAATGTAGCAGTTCTCTGGCGATATATGAGTAGGCGTTTCTCTGACTGACTGAACTGAGTGAGATCTTTAAATGGACAAAAGAGTATAACCAAGATGCTGCTGATAGAATAGGATCACGCAAATACCTACTTGTATGAGCCGAACCAGTAGAGATAAATTTTGGCTTAATGAAAGAGGCAGGCAGGAACAGGTTTACAAACAGGGTAGTGGATGAGAGGAGCAGGCTTAGCAGCGTGTCGTAAGTGAGAGCTTGATACATAGTTTTGGGAGAGGGTTAGACAGGTCTGTACAAGAGGGTGACAAGTGGGCTACGAGGCACACAAGAGCTGCTTTGTGTGGGGCGTCTGGCCCTCTGCAGACTCCTTGGTGTTCTCAGGTTTTTTTTCTCTATCCCCGTGAATAAAGAAACAACAAAAAAGTGAAAGTCGACATGCGATGTGAAGTGTGGAGGGTGACTTCAATGATTCTGTTTGACGTGTTCTTCTGTTCTTGATGAGAGTGGCGGTGGTCTGGTGGCGAGCTTCCGGTGTGGATCAAACACATGATGAGACCACAACTCACCACTTTGTTACATGAAACTCTATTACGTAAATCACATCAAACTGAGTGGGGACTGGTTAAGCTTTACTCATGAAACTTGGTCTGCCGCGCACCACCCATGGCAGGCGAGGCTTCAGGAATGCGTCCTCGGGAACTATGAGCCCTATGACACTCGCCTGCCTCCCCCCCTCCCCTTGTGCTAGATCGAGGCAACCACGCAGCAGGAATATTCATGCTCTGCACCACCATTTTGCTCAACATTTCAGATCCCGTTAATGCCAAAATATCGGCGGCGGTCACGCACACCTCCAAAGAGCACTTGAGGCGGAGGGCTGTGGGTGGTGGGCGGCGGGCGGTGGGCGGTGGGCGGCAGGGAGAGGGGAAGTGACAGCTGACTCACACCGTGAGAACCTCTCGCGTAGTTTCCTTGTGACTACTGCCCTCAGGGTGAGGCGCTCAGGGTGAACGTACCCGGTGCGCACTTTCGCCCGGTGAACGAGATAATAGAGCTCAGCGAAACTCTCACGGTGTGCACATGACCCACGCAGCACAGAACACAGCCTCCGACGGCAGGGGGAGGTGCAGCCATCCGACAGTCACAAGGATTTGTGACTGTCGCTTCCTTAGATTTGTTGCATTATACATGAATCCAATGTTTACGACGAAGACATCCTTTCTCAAATGAGAAGGGCAATAATGCAAACTAAATTTTATTCTCGGACGTGAGTGACACGCGGTGAGGCGAGGCAATGCTTACCATCAGGCGGCGCTGCCTTCCCCAAAGATCACCTGTCAACACAAACCTTGCCTTGTAAATTATTCACCAAGATACCTGGATACAAAAAATAGTGCGTTTGTAACTACTGGCATGGACATATCGCATGAGCTGCGTACGTATATATTTGGGTTATCTGAGTAACGAATACCTAACTACTATAATTTTCAACATAGAAGTTCCTGAAGTACTGCTATTTATTCCGGCACAGACATCAATATCACAATGTTTATTACCCAAGGCTACAAAAGAGGGGGAAAAAAATGTATCGCGTTTGAGTGGCTGTGTTGGGAGGCGTGACTGCGAGCACGGGAGTCGGGAGGTGAGAGTGACCACCCGGGGGAAGGGGGGGTAGGCAACGACCTCTCACCCTTCCCTCCCGCCACCGTGAGCGCCCGGCAAACAAGGCGGCTGGGGATTACTTGAAGCCGCTCCTGCCGCTGCCTCTGGGACGTGTCAAAGCCGCCCGCTGCTCCTGCCTCCGCCGCCCACACGCCCATCTCACAATCAGGCCTCGCAAGAGAAATATCAAAATGGTTTCGGGTTCCCAGGGTTGATTTAAATGGTTTATCACAGTGAGTGGTTTATTAAGGAGCCAGGAACGCCCCCCCGCGCGGTGTGAGGAGAGGCAGATAGTGTGGTTATCCCCGGTGGAGACAATGTTTACACGGTGTAGTCAGGTCGTCAGGTAGTCCCGCTCCACCTGCCGCCACAGTTGCCGAATTGGAGTGTTTTTTTTGTCTCGAGCTTCAGGGAAATTCTTGTTCTCTGGGAAATATCTCTAAACTGGGTAGCCATGTTTATCTGTGGAAATTTGTAAGTAGCTAAAGAGAACATGTGAAACAGCAGGTGTCCAAAAAATCAGCAAAAGTCATGTATGAAGAAGATATTGGCGGAGGCGGCGACCTGTTGCGACCCGGAGTGACGGCCAACGGAGCCCACCAGCCGCACTGTTGCCACATCCCTGGCCTGAGCCTCGCCGCCCACCACACAGCCGATCACCCGGCGTATCATCTTTTCTCCGCTATTTTGTTGTAGATACTATCGCCATAAGTTACTTTGCCGCACCTCACATACATGGCATAGTAATTAACGGCTGAATCAATTAACGTAGTGCCGGGGGTGGCGATGGGTGATGTGTAGGCCACGCTGGTATCACTGGAGCGATCTTCTCCCTCCCCCATTCCCCGCCCTGGGCCGCCCTTCCCGTCCCCTCCCGTCCGTCGCAGCGCCTCCCCGCTGACGGCCGCCCGGCAAAGTACTCCCCCATTATTCCATCCTCTTATTGATCTACACTATTGTATTATACACATATACTCCCTCCGCGTTGGTGGTGATCCTGCCGACAGGGATTAGTTCACTGTGCGGCGCCGGGCTGTTTAGCACCGGCGAGACGCAAACAATGGACGGCGGATCAGCGACACACTTGCCCGTCAGCCTCGCCATCAGTTCAAGTGCCACCCCATTATATACCAGCCTGGAAATTCACCTAAGTGTTTAAAGCAGCATTTTCGCGGAGTCCCACGACATCATTTTACCAGCGGGTGACGTTCAACACTGCGGGACTATTTATTGCGGGCATCAAAGCTCCCTGCCGCTGATCCTTCACTTGCACAGGAACTGACGGGAAAAATGACTGCGAGGAAAAAGATATTTTAGAATTTTGCTGTCGGTCAGTGTCAGGCGGGAGGGCGAAGGCTTAATCTGTGCTCCCTTTTTCCCGAACCCGAACGAACAGCTCACTCCCACACGCAGCCACGCACGCAACAGCCCCCACCCGTCCCCCACACCCGTGCACACACACCTGCCACCATCTATATCCCATCCCTTCTAGTGCCATCATCACCACGTCACACCTGTTCTCAGTATAGCCACACTATCTAACGCTTTTAATATCCACCGCTTCATACAGAGCAACGTGCATATACAAGTTTTTTTTTCGCTTTGATTATCACGAGGTGGACATGGTTTGGCGGCCCATGCTTTGCTGTTCATCAGAGGCAGGAAGAGCACCAAATACTGCCATTGCTGCGCTCACTATTTATGGCACGCTCTGCAACACTCAATTATATCAGCCTGCACCGTGAGGACCCGCGCCTCATCACTACATAATCCACGCCATCCAACACTCGGGCCATTCAGTAAACAAATACTAATACCACCTCCATACAATGCCTCATCCCAGCCCGTCACACGCAACACCTAACGTCACTCTAATGAACTGTGAACCACCAACACCTGCCCGCTGCTCGCCCACACATTCATCGCCTGAATACGGCATTTAAATGTCTTACACACCCTGAGTTGGAGCCTTTCTATTCACCATCAGGGCCGCCCACCCCGCCACCTTATCTCCCTCCCCACCCTTTTCAACCCCAGCCTCTCTTCTTCCCTCCCACGTAGCCGACCGACTACCTGAAACCATCACCAGCACGGCAGCAGCGGCGCTATCACCACCATAACCCCCAAAACACTGCCGCCACACGATCACTGTCACCCTCCAAATATTGATAATTCCTTTTACATACGTCCCGTATAAAACCCTTATTGAAAGCCGGGCCTGAGTACTGCTTGCATATTCATACACCGCAGCACCCAATAGAATTTAAATCCCAAATGGTGCGGCAATTTGCACTCATTGGCTGTTTGTGAAGGTATCACTTGGAGGCTGACACACTTTCCCATATTTATCTAGAGTCGCAGCGAGCACGTGTTTACCCTGACGGGTGGCGAGCCTCCAGAGCCTCGTAATGACGCCGCTGGCTGTCTGGCCGCCTCGCGGAACCCCGTGACAATAATGGGCGGAGTGGGCGGCCGTCGCGCTTAGGAGGCCGCCAGGGATCACCGCGGGAGGGAAAAATTGCAACAATAACCGGGAATCAATGGATATGTGTTGCAAATAGTCATCCAATATTCAGCAGCAGTTCATGTGGTGCGTCCAATATTTTTACACCATTCGCTTTGGCCTCCTTGAGCATAAACTTGTCTGATATCCACGCTGGTTGTGCACCTCATCAAGCCTTGCTCTCACTTACTGCCCTCTTTTTGTTCTTGGTTAGACGAAAGCTAAACTAACCATGAACGTGACATGACGGGGCATGCGTATTGGGGTCAAGGGGGGAGGGGGGGGAGGAGAGGGCGTCAGGGCAGAGGCTTCAACAGGGTCGCGTCTGTCCCTGAAGGTTTGTTTTGACTGGGAAGGTCGTGGCTGCCAGCGTGTGGGAGGCTGGGTGGTCCATGGTGCGCCCCTGAGTGCTGGCCCCAAGTGTGCCCTC
>JACEEZ010023598.1:597809-602809 GCA_016584305.1 Chionoecetes opilio
CACACACAGTCACACACGCATACATATACCACCAACACACCACACACACACACACACAACACACACAGTCACACACGCATACATATACCAACACACACACACGCACACAACACCCACACACACACACACACACAGTCACACACGCATACATATACACCACACACACACACGCACACACCACCACACACCCAACACACACACACACACACACAACACAACATCACAACCTACAAAACACACACACACACACACACAGTCACACACGCATACATATACCACACACACACACACACACACACACACACACACACACACACACACACACACACACACACACACACAGTGACACACACACACACGCATATCTTTCATAAGTTGGGTAATCATATATGTTTATATAAGTGACGTCTAAATGATTAGTTAAGCCTAGTTATGTAATAGATGTAAATAAAAAATAAAAATAATAAAATAATACATATCAGGCAGCAAGCAGTAGGTCAGATGGTGGAACATGCGTCACTCTCTCTCTACCCTGTGCCCCCTTTCCGCGGTGTCTCATGATGACGGTTCAGGAACACAGCCCCGCACCCGTGCCGCCAGGGGAGCGAGGGGCCTGACACACATCTGCCAGACATGATGAGCTGCAAATCATCATGAACATTTGGCCCACCCCCTTATGAGTCTCTTACTGTCTCTCTATATTAAGTCTACAGGAACTACCACGTGTAGGTCTCACGGCCTCTTGTAGCTTCCTTATTTTCTGATGTTCCTATGTACTGACTGCTTTATAAGGACTTCCGACTGGCATTTAGCGGGTTTTTTATGGCCTTCTTTTATACCTGCCCTTTGCAGAAAAAAATGAGTAGCAGAAGAAACTTGCTTAACTTATTGACGTAATAACGCTCCTCCCGAAGACCAGTTTACACACGTGCACCAAACACAAGGGCAGAACACAGACGCTACTACACTTCAGGCTGGTGACATCTGACTCAGGAAGCGACACTTATAGGTATGACAGTACAGGGTGTGACAGAGAATGACAGGGTATGAGAGGGTATGACAGAGTATGAGGGTATGAAAGGGTAAACACGAGGGGCATGTCAACCTGTTGTGTCATTTTCTATCGTGTCTGCGTGCTGCATTTTAAAGCATTTATCATCCTAGCGGCGATGACAGCCCCGACCACCGCCCGGACGGGATCAGGAGGCCGAGAGGGGGCACGCCTTTCTGTCAACAGCCCATCCGCAACAGGAGTGACGAAGGCGCCTTGCCAACAGTGCAGTTCATAAGAAGATATTTCGACTCGGGTAAAAAAAATCTCTAAATCATTATGAATACCATACAGAAAATAACACTATAAACCTCAATAATGCTGCTGCTGATGATGATGATGAAAATATGAAAAATAACAACAGATATATGCTAAAATCTGAAAACTTGACAGAGAGAGAGAGAGAGAGAGAGAGAGAGAGAGAGAGAGAGAGAGAGAGAGAGAAGAGAGCGAGCGAACCAGCCAGCCAGCCAGCCAGCCAGCCAGCGAGCGAGCGAGAGAGAGAGAGAGAGAGAGAGAGAGAGAGAGAGAGAGAGAGAGAGAGTTTAATGCACAATAATGAACACACATCAAAACTTTCCGCATTTCACTTCGGTTTATTTGCCATTTCATTACATTTATTTAAATTTTTTTGCATTTTAAAGTTACCAATGACTCTAAGTGAAGGAAAACCATTATTACTTTCATTATCATTACTACTAACATTACTATTACTATTATCATTACTCTCACTATCATCATCATCGTTATCATCAACACTATGAAACACACGTCATCATTTCCTCCCCTAAACACTGCGTTGATGACCTCGATAACGACCCTATCAACTACTCCCATCAGCTAACTAACTAACAAACTTTTGACTTCACTAACTGTCTAACTCAACACCCTTCCCACATGCCGGAATGTGTCACTGCGTAGGCGTAACCGACGGGCATACCGGCCGATCGCTGCTCCTGACTATCTGATTGGTAGTAGTAGTAGTAGTAGTAGTAGAGCTGTAGTAGTAGTAGTAGTAGTAGTAGTAGTAGTAGCAGTAGAGCTGTAGTAGTAGTAGTAGTAGTAGTAGTAGTAGTAGTAGTAGTAGTAGTAGTAGAGCTGTAGTAGTAGTAGTAGTAGTAGTAGTAGTGTAGTAGTAGTAGTTCTGTGTAGTAGTAGTAGTAGTAGTAGTAGTAGTAGTAGTAGTAGTAGTAGAGCTGTAGTAGTAGTAGTAGTAGTAGAGCTGTAGTAGTAGTAGTAGTAGTAGTAGAGCTGTAGTAGTAGTAGTAGTAGTAGTAGAGCTGTAGTAGTAGTAGTAGTAGTAGTAGTAGAGCTGTAGTAGTAGTAGTAGTAGTAGTAGAGCTGTAGTAGTAGTAGTAGTAGTAGTAGATCTGTAGTAGTAGTAGTAGTAGTAGTAGTAGTAGTAGTAGTAGTAGTAATAGTAGTAGTAGTAGTAGTAGTAGAAGTAGTATAATAGTAGTGGTAGTAGTAGTAGTACCGTAGATAACACTATAGTCGCCACCTGCACTGATGTCGCCAGTCGCCATATATTACGAATTATAGCATCACTACTGATTTGTATGTGCCACTGAAGATGATACACAGTAGTTTATATCATGCTGTTTTTATCTACCCTGTTTCAGCGTTGTTTTATGCTTTGTATCTGCAAGTATATACGGTTTCAAATTTCCCTACTCGTTTTTTTTTCGGGCGACGACGACGGCGGGAGGACACTCAGAACATAAACACTAGCTTGCGATCTTAGTGTAGCCTGTTACCAACGTCGCCACACGGTTTCTATTTTGGTCATTTGTTCATTTATAGCCATAATATGACACAGATGAAGACACAAAATGACACACTCTCCAGATAGCCACTTCTAACTTTCCTGAAATCATGGATGTAGAAATGTAAGTATTAACGCCACCAGACGTCTGTAAATAAAAAAGAAACGTTGTCCTGGCGACTTGAGTGTTATCTACGGTAGTACTAGTACAGTTTGCGCGGATAATCACTGCGCGCCTCCGAAAATGGAATGTTTACACGTATGAAGCACCATGTTTATAACAAAATAATGTAGAATATCAACACTTACAATTGTAGTTAGTATTTCGTTGCGTAGCCCTTCCTCTTGATGACCCTTTGAAGGCGACGTGGTACACTGTCAGCAAGATTTTGAAGGAACTCAGGCTTAAATTCTTCCCAACACTTTCGGAGCTCCATTTCAAGCTTGGGGAGTGTAGAGGTGTCACGTGAGCGGAGTTTGCCTTTAATGATGGCCCAAAGATTTTCTATGGGTGATATATCGGGAGAATTACCTGGCCAGTCATCTATTCTCCCAATCTTGCAGTCATCAAGCCACTGTATCACATCTCGAGCTGTGTGGCAGGATGCTCCATCCTGTTGGAAAATCTGTGCCTGTGTCTTTTCAAAGCAGGCCTCCAGGTGGTCATTTAAAAGATCAAAATACACCACGTTGTTAACAGTTGTGTTCTTTGGAAAAATAACTAAGTTCCCAATACCATGAAAAGTAAAGCAACCCCACACCATTAAACTGGGAGGGTGTTTTGTGGTCTTTCGTGTGTAGCGAGGCTCGGTGGGGTCTGAGCCGGGGCGACGGTACACTTTTGCTAGTCCTCCTCCACTCACACAACATGTGCTTTCGTCACTCCACAGCACAGCCCGCCACTTGTCGAGAGGCCAATCTCTGTATTTCTTTGCAAAGTGGAGCCTTTTCTTCCTTTGGCGGTCATTTATCAGTGGCTTATTCCGCGCCCGGTAACACCTGTAGCCAAGGTCACGTTTCAAAGTTTCCTGTACAGTACGAAGCGACACATTACCAAGAAGAGTATGATTTTCCTCCTTCAGTTTTCTGGCTGTAAGGCTAGGATTGGCATCAAGCTGTCGCCTTAACACGCTCCTGGTTCTGTTACACGTTTTTTTTTGTTTCCCAGGTTGTTTTTTTGGGAGCGGGAGATTCACCTCTCCGCCAGCCTTAAATCGGCGGATCAAATTTTGCACTGTTCTAAGCTTTAGTCCTTTAAGCTTGCAAATTTCCTTATTATTGATCCCAGCCTTGTAAAGATCAATGATTGCTTGAATCGTTGTGCCATCCGTATGTTTTCCACCCATTATGTAATCCAGCAAAAACAGGCAAAAACACGGGATTTAGGTGAACGCTGCAGGCTATAAGTTCAAAATCACGCAAACTGTCAACCGCCTATGGAGGGAGGAGAGGGAGGGAAACCCTCCCTCCCACACACCGGTGAGTGTGCAAGATGATGTACGTCGCTGTCAGACATACGATTCATGCCTTCTGCATTTTTTTTATAGCTTGGGAAGCAGCTTTAAATCTGCGCGGTAAATCTCGATGAACGGATTCTGGCGCAAAGATCATCCGCGCAAGCCTGTAGTAGTAGAAAATGAAGAAGATAAAAAGAGAAAGTGAAAAAAAGTAAAAGTGATGAAATAGTCTAGATATAATAATAATAATAATAATAATAATAATAATAACAATAATAATAGCAATAATGATAATCACAACAAGAATACTAACAATAAAAATCAAATTACCAATGTTGTTGTTATTATTACTATTTTTATGATATGGTAACGAGTGGCTCAGGGCTTAGTGCGTCGTTCATTAGCCTAATCACACAGTGGCAGCGTCATAACATTAATGGCCACGTAATATATAGACGAGCATGATTAGCATGACTGGTGGTTGCGTGACGAAAACGAGGTGTGGTATCACTTCCCCAGACAGGATCCCCCCAGACACTGGTCGCCCCGCACGCAGGGCAGCACGAAGAGGTCTCACACACAGGGTGGTGGTAGTGGGGAAGCGCAGTAAATAATGGTTACGTGTACAGCTGTAGGGTTAAAAGTGCTTCGTCTTTAGTTATGGAAAATGCAAACATGAGATGGGTTATATTTTCAGGTATATTCTCTGTCTCTGTCTCTGTCTCTG
>JACEEZ010023598.1:605309-625309 GCA_016584305.1 Chionoecetes opilio
ATAGCTATGACCTGTTTAGTATCCTCGTCCACTAACTCATTTGGTCTATGCAGTGACTTTTCGTAATTTTATGGCTCGACAACAGACAATTTTATATAGCAAAGGAAAGATCTGGACGTGAAGGGGTTAACATTTATAAATACCGAACACTCTGACGGGCTTTCTACTTAGCCCGTGCTTTTCTCTGAACCCTTTCACACCCAGATCTTTCCATTGCTAAAAAAAAATCGTCTGTTGTCGAGCCATAAAATTACGAAAACTAACATAACATACCAAATGAGTTAGTGGACAATGATACTAAACAGGTCATATCTATAAAATATTGCTTATATTCATTAAAATCGTCTAATGGTAGTCAAATTACAATGGAAATGACGTTCTGGGTCTCAAGGGGTTAAGGAAAGCAACAGGGGAAAAATGAAAAAGAAAAAATGTCGGAATGATCACTGGAGCGTTTCTGTCATCTCAACACTGTCCATTAGCGGCTTATGGACGTCATGGACTCTCACTATTCTCACTAGAGCCAGCCTTCGTTTGGCAAATTGGCGTACATCCCGGCAGGCCTGCGATCGCTGCATTGCTCTGCCTTCCACTCCTAATCAAGTCTCATCGCTGATCGTGTTCCCGACATTGCATTATGTGAGCTGCGTCAAATCTGTGTTCGCCGGTGTGATGCTGCAGTCCTCGTTCTGCTCCAACAAGTGAATTATCTAACCATTCTAACGCTCCCTTACTAGTGTTGTTGTATCCTAGCCTGCATAACGAGTACACAGAGTTAATGAACAATGCAGGACAAGGTAATCACAGAGAAAACACGGAAAAAAATAATACGCACGGACTATGCATTTACTATGATAAGTATGAGCCGTGCGTG
Organism: Chionoecetes opilio; assembly: GCA_016584305.1. Taxonomy (NCBI): domain Eukaryota; kingdom Metazoa; phylum Arthropoda; class Malacostraca; order Decapoda; family Majidae; genus Chionoecetes; species Chionoecetes opilio. The sequence continues at coordinate 606,184 of JACEEZ010023598.1, forward strand.
GGAGAGACAAACAGAATTCAGATCATTTACAACATGCACATTAATAGTCCTGCATTCATTATATCACCTCTTCACTACGACTCAAGATCGGTGTGTATGTGACAAGTAAGGCAGTGTCCGATGAAAAGAATGACGCTCTCAAACCCCTACACCACACCACACACAGCCTTAAAATCTTGGCCCGACGACTCCGTGATTCCCTTGACCTGGTTAAGACAAAGGATAACCTCATGATTTTAATTCATATATGTATATATAAAAGGCAAGATGATTACAATACCTTTTTGTGTTACAGTGTTAAATAATTATAGTCATTTCAGTCTAACTCCATATATAAATGCATATATACATAAATACATACATACATAGCATACATACATATATACATACATACATAGCATACATACATACATAAATACATACATACATAGCATACATACATACATAGCATACATACATACATAAATACATACATACATAAATACATACATACATAAATACATACATACATAGCATACATACATACATAAATACATACATACATAGCATACATACATACATACACACATATTCACATACACAAACATTCACACACACACACACACACACACACACACACACACACACACACACACACAAGGGTGTGCGTGGTGTGTGAGGTCCCAGCATTGCCCAAAGATCGGTAATAATGAGCTCCAAGCTCGCACCGGGAGGGTGAAACTGGCGATCGCAAGTCCGACTCGCGTGGACAAGACCATGGATGAATAACACACACACACACACACACACACACACACACACACACATACACACACATACACACACACAAAAAAAGAAGAGAGAACAGTGAGTTTCCTACTAAAATACACAACCAACTTTTCCCTGTGTGAAATGAAAAGTCAAGCATATTCACGTATTATGAAAAAAAGTATGAAACGCTGGCAATTAGTAGCAGCCTATTCATATTCAGGGCAAATGGAATGGAATGTCCGACACTGAAATTGTATCGAACATTAAATATAGGGTGCGATCCTGTGTGTAGTGCTGCGTAGGGTTAGTTTTCACTGGCGTCTCTCTTTGTGGCCAAATGTTTACTGGTAATGCATCAACTTCAAATTAACTATAAAATGAGACCTAAAAAATGGTGGGTGAAATTGTTATTCTAAAATAACTGAGTGTTATATTTTCCCTTCATGCTTTCAAGACCATATATGAATAAATAAATAAATAAATAAATAAATAAATATATATATATATATATATATATATATATATATATATATATATATATATATATATATATAATATATATATATATATATATATATATATACATAAAAGTTTTGGATGTATGATTTATTTTTACATGAACTTCCGTAACTTCAGGTTTATTCGCTGCCATAAATCTGATGTGCCATGACATAAATATTATTTGCTGGTTCAATAGAGATAACGCCAGCATGTTCCAATTATTATGGTCACAACTTCAAAACAAGTCATCCAGGAAGCCCTCCATGACGTGCTTCACGCCGCGGCCACAAGGTGAAGCCCTGAAGCCAAGACACACACAAGTGCCTGGCCGGAGCAGCGCCTGAGTACCGGGAGCCTCAACGCTACGCCCGCCACACTTGCACCACGGCAAGGACATCGCAGGCTTTGTGTGAAGGGCCAAGATAAGCTTGTTTTTAATTACCACTAAAGTGAGGTAATATTTAATAGACGGTACAGGTGAGAAGTTGTAGAGTGCTAAGAAAAAAGACATGGCAGTGAAGAAGCAATGAGTCAGCATTACGTGTGTTTGCCAAGGGGGTGGGGGTGCTGCCCTCCACACAGCACCGGGATAAAACACAACCACGAGACTCCCTTCACCTCCAGGTATGACATTCGCTATTGCTAAGTATCTGCAACATTTCTGCACGCTTCTGAAACGTGGCAATGCATTCAATGGCAAGTGTGATGACCAGGCAAACTCTCGTCACCCGAACATCAGCATACCCCCCCCCCCTTCCTGTGATGTTCCTTCCTGTATGGCGCGGCAGGGTAACATCATCAGTATACCCCTCCCCTTCCTGTGATGTTCCTTCCTGTATGGCGCGGCAGGGTAACATCATCAGTATACCCCCCCTGTGATGTTCCTTCCTGTATGGCGCGGCAGGGTAACATCATCAGTATACCCCCCCTGTGATGTTCCTTCCTGTATGGCGCGGCAGGGTAACGTCATCAGTATACCCCCCCTGTGATGTTCCTTCCTGTATGGCGCGGCAGGGTAACGTCATCAGTATACCCCCCTGTGATGTTCCTTCCTGTATGGCGCGGCAGGGTAACGTCATCAGTATACCCCCCCCCTGTGATGTTCCTTCCTGTATGGCGCGGCAGGGTAACATCATCAGTATACCCTCCCTTCCCCCTGCTGATGTTCCTTCCTGTATGGCGCGGCAGGGTAACATCATCAGTATACCCCTCCCCTTCCCCCTTCCTGTGATGTTCCTTCCTGTATGGCGCGGCAGGGTAACATCATCAGTATACCCCTCCCCTTCCCCCCTGCTGTGATGTTCCTTCCTGTATGGCGCGGCAGGGTAACGTCATCAGTATACCTCCCCCCTTCCTGCGATGTTCCTTCCTGTATGGCGCGGCAGGGTAACATCATCAGTATACCTCTCCCCTTCCCCCCTGCTGTGATGTTCCTTCCTGTATGGCGCGGCAGGGTAACGTCATCAGTATACCCCTCCCCTTCCCCCCTGCTGTGATGTTCCTTCCTGTATGGCGCGGCAGGGTAACATCATCAGTATACCCCTCCCCTTCCCCCCTGCTGTGATGTTTCCTTCCTGTATGGCGCGGCAGGGTAACATCATCAGTATACCCCTCCCTTCCCCCCTGCTGTGATGTTCCTTCCTGTATGGCGCGGCAGGTAACATCATCAGTATACCCCTCCCCTTCCTCCCTGCTGTGATGTTCCTTCCTGTATGGCGCGGCAGGGTAACATCATCAGTATACCCCCCCCCTTCCTGTGATGTTCCTTCCTGTATGGCGCGGCAGGGTAACATCATCAGTATACCCCCCCCCCCTTCCTGTGATGTTCCTTCCTGTATGGCGCGGCAGGGTAACATCATCAGTATAACCCCTCCCCTTCCTCCCTGCTGTGATGTTCCTTCCTGTATGGCGTGGCAGGGTAACATCATCACTATACCCCTCCCCTTCCCCCCTGCTGTGATGTTCCTTCCTGTATGGCGCGGCAGGGTAAATATAGACACAAGAGGCAGAAAAAAGAGTCTGTATTTTCACGGCAGAAAATGAGGTAAATTTGTAGATCACGGAAATGCCCGCCAAACCTCCTTCACGCTTCAGATGTATTTTTCTTTACCCGTGTTCGAACTCATGCACCTTCGTCAAGCAGTTTTGTAGTTTCACTTACGTTTCCCCTCTTCATTGCGCTTGTTGGAGTCATACACAAAGTACAGTTATATTCCGAAGCACCTGCCACCTCGCGACATTCCCTTTGTTCGGTACCAGCAACGGCTAATGACCTGCTCTCTTTGTCTGTTTCTTTCTCTTTTTATCATTTTAATCATCATCTTTGGGGTCAGCACAGGAAACTTTTTTTTGCCTTAATCAATTCCATATAGTGAGAGCTTGCGAGATCGTCATGCAATTTTCCCTTATGAGATGACATTCATACAAAACATTCTCTCTCTCTCTCTCTCTCTGTCTCTGTCTCTGTCTCTGTCTCTGTCTCTGTCTCTGTCTCTCTCTCTCTCTCTCTCTCTCTCTCTCTCTCTCTCTCTCTCTCTCTCTCTCTCTCTCTCTCTCTCTCTCTCTCTCTCTCTCTCTCTCTCTCTCTCTCTCTCTCTCTCTCTCTCTCTCTCTCTCTCTCTCTCTCTCTCTCTCTCTCTCTCTCTCTCTCTCTCGCTTCCTTCCTGTTTATTTTTGCCTATGATTTAAACCTCTGTTGTTCTTCAATGAAATATATCAACAGCCGTGTTCACATGAATATTCGTTATTCTTAAATCCTTTCTTTCTATCATCCATAATGTCGTGTCCTGCCTACTCATATACATCACTGATTTCATGATGCATTTACATCACCTACATTACAGGATATCCAAACATCTCGCTGAGCAACTTCAGAACGTCATTTGATCTTGGACTATCATTTTATTTATGGAAGAGCAGAAAAACATCCTCGGCCTTCAATACTTATCTTAATACTTATATATATGTACTTTGGAACTGGTAGATAGAAGGAAGGCTAGTAATTACGCTGGTAGATAGAAGGGTTGGTAATGGGACTGATGGATAGGGGGAGGGTTAATAGTGGAAATGTGCTAAATAATAATAATAATAATAATAATAATAAGTAATTTTGTTTTCACCCGGAGGCATACATGAAAACAACAACAACATGACACACAGACATGAGGAAGTTAACTTAAGTACTAAAGCAAATCAAAAATAATATATACATGTGGGCAATAGAGACACACTGCTGTACAAAATATAAAAAAAGTACAAAATGGCTCGAGTATATAGAAGCAACCTTCCACAGAGTCTATTTCTCTTCCATGACACTCAGCTTTATTCTTCCACCACATTGAACTCTCTCTGGAGGCTTATCCTTTACAACAAACATCGGCTGGAAATTCATCTCTCCCTCTCGTGCTAATGTAGCTGTAGCAAGTCAGGCTTTGTGAACCGACGCACCACTTCTTTCAGTCTCACTCAGAAGCTCTCTGTATACAGAAGCCTCGTCCATAGTGAATGAAGCACGCAAATACATAGATAGTTATTCTATTGACCATAAACAAAGAAAATAAATGACACAAATGTATTGTAGAACTGTAGATAACATAAATGGTCCGGAAATGTCTATACAATATGATAGTGTGCGGTGCGAAATGATTTTAAAAGGTTGGAAAAACACGCATATAACTAGTAAATAGATTGGTAAAAACACACACACACACACAAAAACAGTAGCATCTCTTTCTGAATGACGTTTCCTCGCACGTATATACGGTATATAGGGTGATATTAAAACCTGCTCTTCTCACTTACTCGACTCTTCTAACTATTTCCCTGATGATGTTTTCATGCTTACAAAGTTACGATGTTGCACAGTTTGTTACATTCCCTCTCCGCTGCATGACATGAGCGGTTGTAATGAACGCACGGTATAAGGTGGAATCTAAAACTGCTCGCCTCATTAAATTGACTCTTTGCCCTTGTTTCTCTCCTGCTGTTGTCTCCCTGCTTACATTGCTGCACTGCTTGTTACACTCTCCTGCTGTTGTCTCTCTGCTTACATTGCTGCACTGCTTGTTACACTCTCTCCTGCTGTTACCTCCCTGCTTACATTGCTGCACTGCTTGTTACACTCTCTCCTGGTGTTACCTCCCTGCTTACATTGCTGCACTGCTTGTTACACTCTCCTGGTGTTACCTCCCTGCTTACATTGCTGCACTGCTTGTTACACTCTCCTGGTGTTACCTCCCTGCTTACATTGCTGCACTGCTTGTTACACTCTCCTGCTGTTACCTCCCTGCTTACATTGCTGCACTGCTTGTTACACTCTCCTGGTGTTACCTCCCTGCTTACATTGCTGCACTGCTTGTTACACTCTCCTGGTGTTACCTCCCTGCTTACATTGCTGCACTGCTTGTTACACTCTCTCCTGGTGTTACCTCCCTGCTTACATTGCTGCACTGCTTGTTACACTCTCTCCTGGTGTTACCTCCCTGCTTACATTGCTGCACTGCTTGTTACACTCTCTCCTGGTGTTACCTCCCTGCTTACATTGCTGCACTGCTTGTTACACTCTCTCCTGGTGTTACCTCCCTGCTTACATTGCTGCACTGCTTGTTACACTCTCTCCTGGTGTTACCTCCCTGCTTACATTGCTGCACTGCTTGTTACACTCTCTCCTGCTGTTGTATCCATGCTTACATTGCTGCACTGCTTGTTACACTCTCTCCTGCTGCTACCTCCCTGCTTACATTGCTGCTCTTTTTTTTTTTTTTTTTTACATCACAAAGGACTGGCCAAGGGCACAACAGAAATGGGTAACACAAATCCCGCTTAGTTGCCAGTCCCTATAAAGAAGACAGTAAGAGAATACAATAAAAAAGAGGGGTGAGCCAATTTAGTTCGGAAGGTGTCTTGTTACTCTTCTTTTGAAAAGATTTAAGTCATAGGAAAGTGGAAAAATAGAAACAGGAAGAGAGTTCCAGAGTTTACCAGTGAAAGGGATGAAAGAGTAAAGATACTGATTAACTCTTGCATTAGGAAGATGGACAGAATAGGGATGAGAATGAGTAGAAAGTCTTGTGCAGCGAGGCCGCGGGAGGGGGGGAGGCATGCAGTTAGCAAGTTCAGAAGAGCAGTGAGCATGAAAATAACGGTAGAAGAGAGCAAGAGAAGCAACATTGCGGCGGTGATTTAAAGATTGAAGACAGTCAGTCAGAGGAGAGGAGTTGATGAGACGAAAAGCTTTTGACTCGACCCTGTTCAGGAGAGCTGTATGAGTGGATCCTCCCCAAACATGTGAGACATACTCCATACATGGGCGGATAAGGCCCCTGTAGAGAGAAAGCAATTGGGAGGGAGAAAAAAAAGGACGCAGACGCCACATGACACCTAACTTCTTAGAAGCTGTTTTTAGCAAGAGATGAGATGTGAGATTTCCAGTTCAGGTTTTTAGTAAAGGATAGTCCTAGAATGTTTATTGTAGAAGAAGGCGACAGTTGAGTGTCATTGAAGAAGAGCGGATAGTTATCTGGTAGGTTTTGTCGAGTAGATAGGTGAAGAAATTGGGTTTTTGAGGCATTAAACAAAACAAGGTTTGCTTTGCCCCAATCAGAAATTATAGAAAGATCAGAAGTTAGGCGCTCGGTGGCATCTCTCCGTGAATCACTTAGTTCCTGTTGAGTTGGACGTCTAATAAACGACGTTGAAAAATGCAGGGTATAATCATCAGCGTAGGAGTGGATAAGGCTTTGAGTTAGACTTAGAAGATCATTAATGAATAATAGAAAGAGAGTGGGTGATAGGACAGAACCCTGGGGAACACCACTATTGATAGACTTAGGAGAAGAACAATGTCCGTCTACAGTACGTCTGTAGAAGAGAGGAGAGCAGGAGAGAGTGTAACAAGCCGTCTGCTTGTTACACTCTCTCCTGCTGTTGTCTCCATGTTTACATTGCTGTACTGCTTGTTACACTCTCTCCTGCTGTTGTCTCCATGCTTACATTGCTGCACGGCTTGTTACACTCTCTCCTGCTGTTGTCTCCATGCTTACATTGCTGCACGGCTTGTTACACTCTCGCCACTGCCATGAACGGATCCAATAAAGGTGCTGCCAGATACATTCCATGCACCTCCTCTCATAATCATGATGCAATCAACTACACCTTCACTCTCAGAAATAAGGGGTATATTAAGGGTAGAATTGTTACATCGCACCATCACTACCCTTTTTAAACCCTATGTCCAGGCTGGAGGGTAGATGCTGCCGATTATACCCTTCATCTACCCTTTATCTACCCTTTTTAGACGAGACGGTCGGAAAAGGGTATATTTGCGTCGATCCGAAAGGGTATATTTGTAAGGGTAGAAAAAGGGTAGCAGTATTTCATCACTACAAATACCCTTTTTCTACCCTTATCCTACCCTTTTTTTCTAAGAGTGTACACCTTTAGTTTCCTCTGCCATGCCAATCTGTATAATGCAATATAAAATAGTTAGTCATCATTATACAGTCGCTTCATCACGACAATCTGAAAACTAATCTTGTAGCTCCATTTCCTTTATTAGAAAAACAAATGATGACACCCTATATAGGAGTCCTGGTTGCCTCATTGTTGTCTAGTGTTTTGTTCATGAGTTCTGTTCTGGTCATCCTTTTTAGACATGGGATTTGATTACTTACATGAGTGTCTGACTGCTAACAACAAACAAAGGTCACATGCGGAAAGTATTCACCAAAAAACCTATCAAAATGTATGATAGTATGATACTCTCTCTCTCTCTCTCTCTCTCTCTCTCTCTCTCTCTCTCTCTCTCTCTCTCTCTCTCTCTCTCTCTCTCTCTCTCTCTCTCTCTCTCTCTCTTTTATCGCTTCTTTTTCTTTCTATCTTACTTCTTTTCTCTCTCTCTCTCTCTCTCTCTCTCTCTCTCTCTCTCTCTCTCTCTCTCTCTCTCTCTCTCTCTCTCTCTCTCTCTCTCTCTCTCTCTCTCTCTCTCTCTCCTTTTTCTCTCTCTCTCTACTTCTCTCTCTCTTCTGTCTCTTCCTTTTTTTTTATTCTTCTTTTTCTCTTCTTTCTTCTTCTCTCTCTCTCTTCTGTCTTCTGTCTCTGTCTTTTCTGTCTGCTCTACTCTCTCTCTCTCTCTCCTCTCTCTCTCTCTCTCTCTCTCTCTCTCTCTCTCCTCTCTCTCTCTCTCTCTCTCTCTCTCTCTCCCTCTCTCTCTCTCTCTCCTCTCTCTCTCTCTCTCTCTCTCTCTCTCTCTCTCTCTCTCTCTCTCTCTCTCTCTCTCTCTCTCTCTCTCTCTCTCTCTCTCTCTCTCTCTCCTCTCTCTCTCTCTCTCTCTCTCTCTCTCTCTCTCTCTCTCTCTCGTCTCTCTTCATCTCGTCCTCCTGTCTCTCTCGTCCTTCTCCTCTCTCTCTCCCTCTCTCATCTCTCTCTCTCCATCTCTCCGCCTCTTGTACCTCTCTTCTCATCGTCGCTCTTCTCTCTTCTTCTCCCTCTCCCTCTGTTTCTCTCCTTGTCTCTTCTCTCTCTTCCCTCTCTTGTCCGTGGTGATGGGGTGTGATTAAGTTTAGAGAGCTGTCAGAGCACCATCGCTAAGTGTCCCTCAGAGCGGCTGTAGGGGCGCCACCACTAACACACCACCGTCGGGAGTAACCACATAAACCCATCTGCCTCCTGATCACCGGGACCCAGGGCAGAGGCAGCCTTGGTGGGAAGCCATGCCTGATGTGATCACCGTCGGCGTGAGATTGATGAGATTGAGTTTAACCCGCCATTAAGCACCATGCTGTTGATAAGCCCTGGGCATTAATCCCTATTGTCAAGTGGCTGTGTTGCGGTCATCATTGTTACACACACTCACTCTTGTTCTCAGGGAGGGGGTTTGTTGGTGGGTGTGTTTCATGTCATGTATAGTATGTACGAGTACTGTGCTTACCACCCTGAGTGTCCTGTTAGAGGGGCGTAGCTTGGCGGCTCCCTCTCATAGCCACCCTTTAAATAATTCCGCAGGATCGCCCAATGAATAATAACAAATATAATAAAAAAAAAAAATCTTTCATTTGTACCCCTAAAACACCAGGGCTCGGATGGTAGGTTCTGGAGGTTCACTTGAGGGCTGTGATGGTTGGTCCTCGCCCGTGGTGGCGCAGGCAGGATTTTTATAGTGACGCCTGTAATTAGAGGCTCATGCCGCCCCCCTGTGTCCTCTGATGCACTCGCAATCGAAGGTAGAGTTAATAGGCAGGGCATGTGGGTGTTCTTAGGCCACTCGACGGTGCAGAAAGATTTGATCTCGGGTCACAGAGAAGGCCACTCAGAGACGCTAACCACTCTGCTACCGCCTCCCCAAAGTGAGTAATACTAATAATGATAATAACAATAGAAATGCTAACAATAATACTAATCATCATCATCATCATCATCATAATAATAATAATAATGATGATAACAATGATTATAACATTAATAAGGTAAATATGGGGGCATACGCTATGCTGCGCGTGGTCTCGGTGCTCAACCCCGTCGCATTAGCCCTTGAGATGTGAGGGTAAGCTAGTGTGACATCCGTGTTACCACAGTTACCTTCCCCAGGTTTCCCCAGGGACCCATTTATTGACCAACCCCGCAAGGAAGGACGAACAGCTAGGTGGGCTGACCGCCGACTTACCCTGGCCCGGATTCGAACCAGGGCCCGCAGATTCGTTACTAGGCGCGCTAACCACTACACCACGGAGGAGACATTAACAATATAACATTAATGGTTTACAAAAAAACAATACTGATGAAAATTGTTATTGTTATTTTTTCTATCACTATTATTATCAGAATCATTATCACAATTATAATGATTAAAATATATAACCAATGATTATTCCATTTCATATTATCATTGTTATCATTAATACTGTCAATTTCATCATCATCTACATTGTCATTATCATTATTACCATAGCTGTTTATCTATTCCGATCTGAAGAGTGACATAGACAATATTATACATAGATCTCTAATAACAGCTTGATCCCCCCTCCTCTCTCTCTCTCTCTCTCTTCTCTCCTCTCTCTCTCTCTCTCTCTCTCTCTCTCTCTCTCTCTCTCTCCTCTCTCTCTCCTCTCTCTCTCTCATAAGTATTATTGCTATTGCTGAAATAACCACTACTATTATTGCTACTATTATATATATAGCATCATAGTACTGTTGCTTCTTCTATGATGTACCATTATTGCTATCACCACCACCACCACCACCACCACAGCGTGTTAAGAAGAAGAAGATGAAGAAGAAGAACGAGAAGAAGAACAAGAAGAACAAGAACAAGAAGGAAAAGAAGGACAAGATGAAGAAGAAGAAGAAGAAGAAGAAGAAGAACGAGAAGAAGAAGAACAACAAGAAGGAGAAGAAGGACGAGATGAAGAAGAAGAAGAAGAAAACGAAGAAGTAGAAGAAGAAAAAAAAGGAGAGAGAGAGAGAGAGAGAGAGAGAGAGAGAGAGAGAGAGAGAAGAGAGAGAGAGAGAGAGAGAGAGAGAGAGAGAGAGAGAGAGAGAGAATAAAAAATATTATAGTTGTAGTAATAGTGGACCCCGCCCGACCTCTGCCCATAGGAAGAATAACCTCATATAGGGGGACAAATATATTGGGAGCGGCTATCAGGGTATACGTAGAGGAGGCGAGGGAGGTAAGGAAGGGGAGGGGGGGACTCGGGTGGATAACATGACTGGTGATTTATTGGATAACATGACAACAAGATGGAATAAAATGTCATGAGATGAGTTGCTTCAAGTCCATAGCTGTACACAACACGCCTTAACCCCTTCACGCCCAGATCTTTCCTTGGCTATTATAATTGTCTGTTGTGGAGCCATAAAATTACGAAAAGTAGCTGAATATACCAAATTAGTTAGTGGTCAAGGATACTAAACAGGTCATAGCTATAAAATATTGCTTATAGTCACTAAAAATCGTCTTATGGTAGCCAAATTACAATGGAAATTACGCTCTGGGGCTCAAGGGGTTAAGATGAAGAAGGAGAGAGAGAGAGAGAGAGAGAGAGAGAGAGAGAGAGAGAGAGAGAGAGAGAGAGAGAGAGAGAGAGAGAGTTACGAGCGTGTCTCCTACATCAGTCCTACAAACAAAATATGATAATTCCCCATATAATCTAGCCACATCTGACAGCTCTACAGTAAGTTTCCATATAATATAACTACTTCTGACAGTTATTTTGTTCGGTATATTTGCCTCCATTTAACATCTACATTACTCCTACCACGTATTTCAGAAGCATGGGTCCCGAAATCGTATAATGAAGATGCAAAGTTCATATCAAAACCTTAACCCCTTCACGCGCAGATCTTTCTTTTGCTATAAAAAATGGTCTGTTGTTAGCCATAAAATTACGAAAAGTAACTGAATACACCAAATGATTAGTGATCAGGGATACTAAACAGGTCATATCTATAAAATATTGCTTATAGTCACTAAAAATCGTCTTATGGTAGCCAAATTACAATGGAAATTACGCTCTGGGTCTCAAGGGGTGCATTCGAAACAATTACCGTACACCTTCTATGGTAATTGAAGTTTGTGTACTTTGAATATTTTGTGTTAGTTTCAAAAGTGCAATATTATGAACATGTCTTTATATTGACTAGTAAAGTGTGTGTGTGTGTGTGTGTGTGTGTGTGTGTGTGTGTGTGTGTGTGTGTGTGTGTGTGTGGGTGGGTGGGTGGGTGGGTGGGTGGGTGGGTGGGTGGGTGGGGGTGGGTGGGTGGGTGGGTGGGTGGGTGGGTGGGGGGGGGGGTGTGTGGGGGGGGGGGTGAACCACGAATCGTGTTTTGTATATCGGGCCTCAGCTTAGGGACCCCAGGCATTAACTATCATAAGGATCATGTGGGATTATTTTTCTAAATTTTGTTTTTCAAGCTCTCGACCATTCTCCTCTCCAGGGCAAACATCACAAGTCCATAAATCAGCTTTTACCTCTTGTATACCTTACTATACGATCCAGATTACTGTGCATTGAAGGTACACAGTCACACACACACACACACACACACACGCACACACAGACACAGACACACACACTACACACACTACACACACACACACACACACACACACACATGCATTCATATTTTAGACCATCAAACCCTACATGATTATATATTACCTACATATTTACATACATTTGTTTATTTACCTACGTAGCGTATTCATCCATCCTTTTCATGTGTCGAGCCTGTAGACCTGTAGACCTGTAGACCTGTAGACCTGTAGACCTGTAGACCTGTAGGTGAGGAGCGGCGCTGCCCTACAGGAAACAGGCTGCACCAGATACAGACAACTTTGAATTTGCTCGAAAAGTTGGTGTTCCCTGTTTTCCTTTTCGCTAGCCATGCATGCAGTGGCGTTTCTAGCCTTTTTGGGGCTCTTTGCGAAATGCTGTTTGAGGCCCTCTTTTGTAAAACTAGGGTGGGGGGATTCCAAGCCTTCTACGGGGTCCGGGGGCACGTCTTAAATATTTACATGCATCAATCTGGTGCACTTTAAGAGGAAAAGAGACGATTAAAATATAATAATAATAATAATGGCAGCTTGGGGGGCCCTTGGTGGCTTCGGGGCCCTGTGCAACCGCGTAGTTCGCATATAGTATACAAGAAACGGCCCTGCATGCATGGGACGGACTCAAGCTGGCGACGGTGTTATCAGCGCTCACTTCACATTTTACATACTCGGAATCTTTTTTTTTGTATCATAATCACCCACCCAAATACTGCAAATGTTGAATGGAGGTTGTATTGGGTGTAGTGCCACTGTATGATGCAGTACCAACCTCTGAGGAGAAATACGGTAAACATGCCGAAATTAACCTCCCGATGAAACACAGAACGAGTTTATGGGTCCCGGTTGTGACAGGCAAAATCGGAAAAAGTCTGTGAAATGCCGCTACATCACAGGCTCATTCCGGCAAGTTTAGTCCCCAGGCTTAATGGCGGGATGTCGATGCCCGCTGCCCGACACACACGGGGCTCAATGTATGCCTTGCCGTGTGTGTGTGTGTGTGTGTGTGTGTGTGTGTGTGTGTGTGTGTGTGTGTGTGTGTGTGTGTGTGTGTGTGTGTGTGTGTGTGGTGTGTTGGTGTGTGTGTGTGTGTGTGTGGTATGTATGTGTGTGTGTGTGTGTGTGTGTGTGTGTGTGTGTGTGTGTGTGTGTGTGTGTGTGTGTGTGTGTGTGTGTGTGTGACTGTGTGTGTGTGTGTGTGTGTGTGTGTGTGTGTGTGTGTGTTCATGCAAAAGTGGCACCTTAAAAAGTGGGTCTTGCAATAAGGTAAAGCCGCTTCATGATCGAGAGCCACCCTCGCAGCCCTCACACGACACAATGGGCACGAGGGAGGAGGATGAATGCACCATACTTGAGATTCAATAAATTACTGGACATATTTGTGCTTCACTTCATACAGGGAGGGGGAGGCATCATATTTCTGCTTCTAAAAAAGACAAGGTATCCATTCTATTGATATTTTGTGTCTATAAAGCATGCGGTCTTGTGTGTGTGCTGCGTACATGTATAGTCCTCAGTGTCCTGACATCATGATCTAAAATTTTAAATAATAGACTACTACTTACACACCTGAAATTGTACACCTACTTTTTACACACCTCTGTACCTTCTCCTGCTCTCCGGCACAGCCCGGGTACACACAAGTTAGCGTGGGGTGACGGAGTTCACTTTTTAGAATTAAACGTTTCCTTCCAATTTGATACCCTCCTTAACTTTCCGACCAAAACAATGTCAGGTGTGCTCGGCAGCCGAACTTTTGCATCAGTCAGCTAAACAGGGACCGCGCCAGAGCTCCCCGCCCTCGCTTAACCCAGTTACCCTCCCATTATATCCCCGGCAGACGAGGCGGTGATTGCCCTTTCAAAGCGCGATTCACGCAGGATGATGGAAATCCATCCCTCTTAACAGTGGAAAGATGGCTGAAAAATCGTTAGCGAGAGAAAAAGAAGAAAAAAAACGAAAAAATGCCGCCGGTAATGCCAGAGGTCATGCCCTCCTCCACACGTCACTCGGAGGCAGGAGGCGTGAAGGATATAGACTCAGGAACACAGAGCGAGCAGTGCGTGAAGAAGTGAGCCTCGGAAACACCGGAGTCTACGAAAAAAAGTCTACGCTGCGAGCGAAGCCTATAAGCCTGGCAGCCCGATTAGTCTCTTGTGACACTATTATGTGCACTATCCTCGCCTGTGCAGTCATCTCACCTTCGGTAAAAAGCAAGAGGTACGATTAAGAAGTTACTGCTGCACACCTGACCCTGCCCGTCCGTTGTAGTACATACTTTGATCTGCTGGGAGCCTGGGACGCTGTTAGACCGACCGCTCCCTTACACCAAGCATGACCTCCCTGACTCCCGCGGTGCACTGTTACGCCTTCTCCGGTTACGTCTACAATCGACTTTGACAAAACCAAATGACAGTTGTAAATGAAGATGATGATGGTTTCAGGGAGAATATTGTGAGTACTTCAGAGATGATGAGGTGGGGGTTCGTGCTTTCTTTCTTCCTTAAGTCAACAATCCACCCTCACAAGCCCCTCCTCCTCTTCACGTGGCAAATATCTCCAGGGCTGCACACGTACACTCCGCTCCCCGACTGCCCTTCTCATGTCTACGCCCGCGTCACACACTCTATCACTTGATGAATTCCCAGACGATTTTGGTTTGCTATAAGCTAAAGTTCCTACTTTTTTTCATGGTGATTGCCTATAATAAATAAATACTGCCTATACGTTGCATAACTTGGAAAAAAAAAGCAACCGCTCAACTCACCCGCGCTACACGGTACTGCTGAATTGTCTGATGAGATTTTCTTACTTGCATGTCTGAGGATTAGTGATGAGATGTAAATTATTAGCAGACCTTCGATAATATAACTCAGCACAGAGGACTAGCATGTCAACATAAGCTGTGAAATGTAGTAGGTGCCTCAGACAAGGTCACGAATCAAAAGAGACACTCAAAATTCGAATGTCTAGGAGCAAACACGTAAATATACGTTATCAGACAGATAACAGTATAGCACCCGCTGGCAGAGCACTTCACCCGCATACTTAACGATCACAGTGCAAACAGTCTGTCCGTCACTTGGGTAGGCAGCCGCCATCCAACACACGGTAGACAATTTTCCCATCCGGGTTGCCTACTGCACACACTCTGGCTGGGGAAATACCAACGCATCTCCCCCCCAAGGATGATGATGAGGTAAAGGAAGAGGGCGAGCGATCCCAATAAGAGGTTGATGGTCAGGGCGAGCACTCAACACAATGGTGGGTGGGTTTTGTGTTGTCGCGGCGGCATTAAAGTTGAAACACGTCTTGCATGATTCAGCTCTCCTTCATGTTACTGAAGAGTCATTCCTCCCTGGAGCAGGAGAGCGGCCCAGCTGGGTGTCACGGCGATGAGGCGGGGCGGGGGAGGGGGGAGGCAGGGCGCGTGGGTGATGAGGGAAGATTTTTGTTTTTGATCGGAGAGAGAGAGAGAGAGAAGAGAGAGAGAGAGAGAGAGAGAGAGAGAGAGAGAGAGAGAGAGAGAGGCGCGTGGTGATGAGGTAAGGTTTTCGTTTTTGATCGGGGAGAGAGAGGAGAGACGAGAGAGAGAGAGAGAGAGAGAGAGAGAGAGAGAGAGAGAGAGAGAGAGAGAGAGAGAGAGAGAGAGAGAGAGAGTGTGTGTTTCATAATCTATTTGTTTGTGGTTGAAGTCTTGTAGTAATTATGCTCATATTTTGTCCTAGAGTATGGTAATACTTTCATATTGTGACGGTGCATGCAAAGGTATAATTGTTTTGCGGTTGTTGGTTTCTTTTTTGCTCTCACTACTTTTTTCCCTTTGGAGTTATAGACCCATATGGCAGCGGGTGTTTATGAGGGACGACAACGGCCGGCGGCGGTGATGAGTGACTGAATTATACCCGAGCGTAGTATTAATGAGTGATTAGTATTCCAGAGCCTAGCGTTAATTTGTGATCAGTGTTGCGGAGCGTGGGATATAGTGAGTGACCAGCAACCCGCGGCAGTGTGGTGGTGTTGATGGTGAAGGGGGTTCCTCCAAGTATAGTGAAGCGCAGCGGGGATGTCAGTGACGGTGGGGCTTGACAGTGATAGCGGTTGTGGTGCTTTTGACGGTGATATTGAAGATGAAAGTAGTAGTGATGACGATTGTAATGATAGTGAGAGCGAAGTTGAAAGTGATGCCTATGCTCTTAACAGGGATAGTGATGTGATAGTGATGTGGAGATGGGAGTGATGATAGTGGTGGTGTCGGTGAGGGTGGTGATCACAATACAATCAATCAGTGCATTGGAAACTTCGAATCGCAACTGACTGGCATTTGTCATTTAGAAAACACTAGATTAAATTTGACATTTGTAAAATTCTAGCTGCCGATGAAACTGACCCTGCTGTGACAAATGCTCTGGGCTTAGAAAGGACTAACGTGATCCTTTAGCGATCGTGTCAGGGGATTCCTGGCCAGCTTTCAAAGACCCACAATCTAATGTCTCACCGTCAACCAGTGACATAGCTACAGGGAGAGGGGCCGTGACCCCCCCATGAGAATCCGGTGCCCCGCACGGAGGATGGCTGCCGACCTGCCGTATTCTGTATAATGCTCTAATATCCAGGGTCATAATCACCCTGCTAATATCCACCACTGATCTGACCTTAAAATATGCCCTTACGTATACCCTTATTTGTGGCATCAGAGTGGCCCCTGAACTCCACTTGCCTAGTGCCCCCCCATACACAGCTGTGCCCCCCCCCATTGATAGATACCTATTACGCCACTGCCGTCAACCCCTCTATCTTTACAAACATGCCTTCCCCTCCTGCCCCCCTCCCCTCTCCTCCCTCACTGTACTGCGACGAGAAAAATTACAATAAGGTCACGTCTGAATAAGTAAAGTTACGCGTCAGAGGCACGCTACACGAAGGGCCACGCTGTTCATTTTACTTCCCTGAAGTTTAGGCACGTAGAGGAGAGGTCGGCGTCCTGTTCCCGGTAAAAGACAGCAAGGGAACGGTGGCGGCTAGATGGTGCTCGCGGACGAGAAGGTTGTGTAGGGGGGATGGTGGGGTTCTGTGTAAGCCGCACCCTGACCCCTGACCCACCTCCTCCTCGCCTAAAATCAATAGTTAATCTTTCGACAAGTTTTATATATATAAAAAAAAAACTTACTGGTTTCTCATGAAAACCCGATAATTGTAAGGAAAAAAAGTACTGTGAATGAAGAGCATGCCGCGGTATGAAAGAAAAAATATAGTAATGTTGAAAATAATGAAGTCAATAGGGAAACGCGAGGAAGCATCATCTACTGTTGTCATGTATAATATACATCAGGGCAGTCCAACGTGTGGAACTTATGCTCAATCTTGAACCAAAATTCAGTTACCCATAAAACAGAGATGGTATACAACCACGATGAAGTGGACGGAAAACTACCGTGCGAGTTCGACGAAGCAGTGACAGGGATAGAGACGAGCGCGAGGCGAGAGCTGTGTGAGAGGTGGAGGTGGCGGCTGCACGAAGAGTGGAGCCAGCAAGTCGAAACAACCTCAAGTCTGAATACCGAGCAAGGGTTGACACCACTTCTTGCACAAACCGCGCTCACCACCCTTGTTTCCAGGGGTGTGCGAGGGAGGGTGGGGCGCGGGGGAGGGATCTCATGAGGTATACCTAGAGGGGAAAAAAAGTGAGAGGAATAATGGAGAGCAAGATTTAAAGTACAGGCGGGATAGCGGCGGCCGCGGAATGACACGACCCACCAGCTAGGCAGCAACACGGCAAGGCTTAAACCCTCCAGGTGACTGACGAGGCGACCCTGGCTGCTGAACACACCCTCAAGGACAGACTAGCCAAAGACATCCTAAGAAATAACAAACAGAGAACATTTGAGTGAATATTAACTGGAACCAGCAGTAGCAAAGCAGCAGCAGCATACGCGGTCGACCTACACACCACAGCAGCGCCGCCGCTACTCGCTGGCTCGCTCTCGCCTCCCCCCGATCAATATGGCTGTACACTCCCTTAAACTTGGCGCATCCTTATATTAGCGACCTCACAACTCTTATTTATACTACTCGAGCTATGACTTTCTTGAGTGATTACCAAGTTCAACTCGACGTTCAAATATATCTGAACTTTATTTATAGTTACCAAATACCTCCCAAGAGGAAGGGTTTCTGGTTTAAGGATTCGCGTTCGAAGCACCTAAATTTCTACAATAAACTCACCCATTCTGAGCTGTTCCTTTTACCTCCCCGCGGCGTTGCCAAGCGTGCATAAAAATAGATGCTTAAAATTGTTTGATCTTCAATAAGTACCTTATGCGTCACCCGAACATGGCCAACAAAGCATGTAGGAACGCGCCTTGATTAGAACATAATTTAGATGCTTGAAATTTTGCAGTGTAAATGTGACGCAATTGAAATCAAACTAATAGTGACAACAAGTCATATAATTTTGAGACTGGAAACCCATGTTTCAGTGGCTGGTCGTCTTGATGCGCGTAAATTTTGACTTTCTGAAATATACAAATTCATGTAATATTATAATTTCGTATGGGAAAACCAATATTGGAGTATGAAATGGTAAGAAAAGAATATTTCATTTCTTTTCAAGGGAGCACCCAGTATCCAAACTTTTTCCTAAACTTTGAGAAAAATCTTCAAGTCGACCCAACTCGAACAAAAAAAAAAAGAAAAAAACGCGTAAAAATCTCTCCAAGCGGAGGAAAAATAAGGACTTCTATAACCAGCGGGTGGCAATTGTTTCTTAGTCCTTACGTATATAGATAGCTCTTATTGAATACTTACATACCGAACAGAAACTTT
>JACEEZ010023598.1:630309-687809 GCA_016584305.1 Chionoecetes opilio
TTAAAAATGATGCACCAGCGGCCACCACTACAGAAAACTTTACTATGTAGGAACTTGTGAGGATAGACTGTTCTAATATATATTATATATATATATATATATATATATATTATATATATATATATATATAATCGTGCGATTTTCTATAGATGGAAGATATAATTTATTGCTTAGTTATGTGACATGTATCAGATTATATATATATAATATATATATATATATATATATATATATATATATATATATATATATATATATATATATATATATATATATATATATATATATATATATATATATATCTGATACATGTCACATAACTAAGCCATAAATTGGCTATATATATATATAAATTATATATATATATATATTATATATATATATATATTATATATACTAGCCGCAAAGTCCGCCCGGAGGGCGACTTTTTGGCTATCTCCTGCGGAGGACTATTGGTGGCCTTTGGCCCACCACCTGTGTTTGGTGGCCGAAGGCCGAGGCCGAAGGCCCACCAAACACAGACTCTCCAGATAGCCCCTTCTATCTTTCCTGAATCATGGATGTAAAATGTATGTATTAACGCCATCCATTCACATCACCCCCACCCATTCACTCACCCATTACCCATCACCCCCCACCCATTCACTCACCCATTACCCATCACCCCCCACCCATTCACTCACCCATTACCCATCACCACACACCCATTCACTCACCCATTACCCATCACCCCCCACCTATTCCCTCACCCATCACCCATCACCCCCCACCCATTCACTCACCCATCACCCCACACCCATTACCCATCACCCCACCCATTCACTCACCCATTACCCATCACCCTACATCAAGGTTTCCTCAATTCTCGCAACCCACTTTTTTTTTCACAATTCTCGCTAATAGGCTACTAAAAAAAAAAAAAAAAAAAAAAAAAAAGTGATCGGATTATCCCATAAATGGGCTTAAAAACCTTCCCCTTGTCAACCTGGTTCCAAAACTGTGCCATAGGATGGGATTCCGCCACGGGGGGCGGAACCTATACAACACACACACACACACACACACAAACACACACACACACATAGACACACACATACTTTCGCTTATATTATTATTATATATTATTATATATATATATATATATATATATATAGAGAGAGAGAGAGAGAGAGAGAGAGAGAGACCTATAGATCTATAGTACCTGATATTTAAAAAAAAAATAGAAATAATCTTCTGCCAGATTTTAAATTAATTCCTGCAACTTGTGTTTCCTATAATATAAAGTAGGCTACAGATTAAGATTTTTTACTAGTAACTGAAAAAAAAAAAATCGCATGATAGTCTATATATCTAAGCCGAAAAGTTCAAAGTAGTCAAATCACTCCCCCCCTCTCTCTCTCTCTATGTGTGTGTGTGTGTGTGTGTGTATGTGTGTGTATGTGTGTGTGTGTGTGTGTGTGTGTGTGTGTGTGTGTGTGTGTGTGTGTGTGTGTGTGTGTGTGTGTGTGGTGTGTGTGTGTGTGTGTGTGTGTGTGTGTGTGAAACTGTGCAGTGTAGGTAATTGACAGACCATGAAAAGTGAACCAACCTACATGTAAGCCAAGTATTCACCATGGAATAAGACAAAATCAATGATAAACGATAAAAAAAAGATAGCCTACCAAAGTAATAACTAAATACCTTAATTAATTGTCGTTGTGTTGCCCAATCTTCAATACTCACTCACCAATTTAAGGTAGTAAAGTATCGTGCAGGGAGGATGACAACTCGAAATGGATTACACTATAGAGTTGCGCCATACACCATATCGGATACAACCGTATTTATAACAAAGATAACGCAAGGGGCCGTTCAAAATTTACGTAACGTCTACCTACCGGGGTTTAAATTTGTAGTTTTTTTTTCTTCTCTTGATTCATCACAGATTTCTCCATCCTATTATTTTCTTTTTGGCAAGGATCGAGGGAAGCGCGGGAGTATGGTGAGTATGATGGGGTAGTGAGTATGGTGAGTATGGTGAAGCGTACGTTATATAGTGTGACAGTGGGGGGAGAGTGAGGGAGGGGGTGCAGCCATTATCGCTATTATTACCATTATTGCCAAAATTAGTAATATAACTTTTGGTAGTATTATGCTGCTATCATTACTACTACTTTATTGTTCAAAGAAATGGTGTTGTTGATTATGGAGGGAGGTGTTATCATTGTTACTAATTTCATTATTATTATATTTTTTCGGTATTACTTTTATTGTAATAATTCTTTTTCTTATTTTTATGCATCTTGTTATGATTATCACTATTATTATTATTATTATTATTATTACTATAATCATTATTATTAATTTATTTTATTTTATTACTACTATCTATATAGGTACTCGTACATTATTATTATTATTATTATCATTGTTACCACTACTAGTATTATCATTATTTTCATTACTATTATACCTAATTATATTTCTATTACAAATATTACTTTAGTTTTTTATTATTACTATTACTATCGTTATTATTGGTATTAGCATTATTATTTTTGTATTATGTTATCATCATTGTCATTATCATTGTTATTTCACTACTATCACTACTACCACTACTACCAACTTTGAGACAGCTTAAAAAAATATTTCTTATCATTGCTCCATGCATATGTGTATATAACATTAATTGTTTTGTATATGGTGTTGATTGCTTTCACTCAAACATATTTTTTCATTACATGGATCTCATACACATTCCTTTATATTCTTTTATGCACCCGGCGCGGCAAGACGCGGCAAGACGCTGCGTTCTTTTTATCTTGCGCTTTTTCTTTTCTATTTTTTTTTTTTCTCTTCACTTCTCACCTCAACACTTAACCAACATGACCAACTTACACATACATGATCTGAATAAACTCTGAACTCATGACTAATCTCTATTCATCCTATTTAATCTTAATGATAACCCTAATCACAACAAAGAGGACATAGCATTAAAAATAATTAATGCTCTTCATGGACACACTGACTTTAATAATATTTCACAGTATTATGACATTCATGCGTATAATAAATTAATGCCCCATAACTCAAATAAACTAATATATTACATATCAAATTCAAGATCTTTACCTAAAAACATAGATAATATTGCAGCATTCCTTAATTCTTTATCCGCATCCCCAGATATTTTGGCCGTTACTGAGACTGGCTCAATGATACTAACAAACATCTATTTCAGCTACCTGGCTATAATTCCTATCACATGGTTAGAACCACTAGAGCACACGGAGGAGTCACACTCTTATATCACATAACATCTACTGTGAACAAATACAAGAATAACAATTTTAAACGATTCTATAGAAATTAACACAATTAAAGTAACTGATAGCTCCTGTACTTACATATTATGTGCAATATACAGACCACACAGTAAACATGAGCAGTCGAAGATTTCACTAATATTTTATATACTCTTTTGCAAAAAGATATCATTAAGAAAAATAAAACCGTAATTATTGGAGACCTGAATATCAACTTACTTGAACACAGTACACATGCTCCAACAAATAATTTTCTTAGCACGTTGCAAACTATAAACTTTTTCCACATATCTCACGACCAACACGCTTCCCTGATAGCTCTAATTTAAGTAAACCATCTTTGCTGGACCATATATTTACAAACTTTAATAGTAACTATACATCTGGAATAATACATTATCCAATATCAGACCACCTCCCAATATTCCTTAATATCTCTACGCCAATCAAATCACATAAACTTCACAAAATTGTATTTAGATCGACAACTAAAACGAACAAGCTAATTTTTTCGAACAAACTAAGTGCTATTGAATGGAATGATTTGTTAATATCTACCTTAAATTCTAACTTCAACAAGTTTCTTGAAAAACTACATGAAATATATAATGAAAGCTTTCCTCTTAAAAACAAAATTTGTAAGTGAGAAAACGTTTAAACAACCCGTGGATCACTCAAGCAGTTATCAACTCCTAAAAAACTAAAAAACAATCTATACAAGGACTATAAAGTAGGTGCTGTTACCGAAGATTATTACAAACACTATCGTAACACACTTAACCAAACTATTAGACAGGCCAAACAATCTTATTACACTAAGATATTTTGTAACTTTAAGAATGATACTAAAAAAATGTGGAACATTATCAACCAACTTACCAATAACAACCGTAAATCTATTAAGATAGATAACGTCACATACAATAAATAATAAACTAAAATACTTCTCTAGATATTGCTACAGCGTTTAATGAATTTTACACAAATATTGCCCCTGAGTTAGACCGCGGTTTTCCACAATCTACTACTGATCCACTTAACTTCCTTAGAGGTGACTATCCTAATTCCATGGTAGTTCTTCCAGTCCATCCACAAGATGTTATAAGAGTCATTAATTCCCTAAAAAACAAAAAAAGTAACACTTATGAATTCTCAACATCTATTATCAAAGAAAACAGAAAACCAATTAGCAATACCATTATCGATCTTATTCAATCAACTCTATTAACAGAGGTGAATTTCCACAGTGCCTTAAGCATGCCACTGTTAACCTATCCACAAAAAAGGTCTAAAGATGTCTTAAGCAATTATAGACCCATATCACTGTTAAGTATTTTCTCTAAAATTTTTGAAAAATTAATGAAAAAATCCCTACTAAATTTTCTTGAGTCTAAAAATATTATTGATCCCAGACAGTTTGGTTTTCGTACAGGCAGGAAACACTTTTACAGCTTTAAAAAACTTTCACCGAGGAAAATATACACTAGCTTGGAT
This sequence comes from Chionoecetes opilio, assembly GCA_016584305.1. Lineage (NCBI taxonomy): Eukaryota > Metazoa > Arthropoda > Malacostraca > Decapoda > Majidae > Chionoecetes > Chionoecetes opilio. The sequence goes on from JACEEZ010023598.1 coordinate 635,115, forward strand.
TCACAGCATTCTCTTTAAGCATCTACATTGATTTCACTAAAGCATTTGACACAGTAAGACATGATATACTACTTCGAAAATTACAACATTATGGGATACGAGGAACTGTAAATGATTGGTTTAGAGATTACTTATTCAATAGAACACAGTCAACAAAACTACTCGATAGTATATCACCATCACTAAACCGTTCGATATGGTGGTTCCCCAGGGAAGCGTGTTAGGTCCTATTTTATTCCTTATCTATATAAATGATATTTCCCTTATCTTTAACAACCTTAAAACCATACTCTTCGCTGACGACTCAACCCTCTACATTACAGATACAAATCCAGTCAACATGATACCACACTGCCAATTCTGAGCTCCAAATTCTTAAAAAATGGTGTCTAAGTAACAGATTGATTATAAATTAGTAAAACTTTCTACATGTTATTTACCAATAGGCCACTAAACTTGCTTCCACCATTAATATATAACAACTCCATCATTAAAGAACTGAGACACACACACTCTTGGGTGTAACACTGGATGATAAAATGACATTCAAACCTCATATAACAAACCTCATACTGAAATTATCAAGAACTATATCCCTTCTATACAGAGTAAAAGATTTTGTACCCGACTATATAATGAAAACGCTTTACGATGCCCATGTCTTACCACATTTCCATTACTGTACACCAATCTGGTGCACCACTTACCCCACGCATTTACTGCCTCTATTAAGAATGCAGAAACGACTAATTAGGATTATTACTGACAGTGACTTCTACGCACATACACAACCCCTTTTTAAACAATTACACACATTAAAAACTTTTTGATATCAACAAATTAGAAATTGCAATCTATATGTTTAAAACTATTAACAGTGAAAATAATGCATTACTGCAACAACCACATCACAATTATCCTACACGCACCCAACATAACATCCGTATTCCAATACATAGCCTAACAATGTTCCAACATTCACTCTCTTATCTTGGCCCTAAAACATGGAATGCTCTTCCAGATGACGTAAAAGTTCTTCCTTCACTATATTCTTTTAAGAAACATCTTAAAAAATACATGCTGAATAAATACTAACTACACGTCACAAATGATTAAAATTTTGTGATGCTATGTCAGTTATTTGTTGTTTCGTGAGTTGTGCCAACAACCTGTTGTTGACAGTCACAATGATGGAGGGGTTGGGAGTGTTCTCGTACTTGTTTAATGTTATATTTATGTTACATACTAGATTCAATTTATACCATAATTGATCAATTATTGCCCGAAAAGCTTGCTTCCTATGGGCTGCCTTAATGCTACAAATTATTGTATAGATAATATATAAGATGTACTGTTAAGGCATAATAAAATGTTTCAAATGTTTCAAATGTTTCATGTGTTACGTAACTTACATAACATTTTCAGATTTTTAAAGAAAAACCTAAATATGATCATTTGCAGGTAAGTAGTTACGTTAGCCTACTTATATTTTGATATTTGAAAAAAATGGAAACCTATTTATTAGAGGGTGGGGGTACTACTAGCTGGTGTTACGTTATTTTCTACTAGAAGGGGTCTGGACATGTGTTACAAGGCGTGACAAAGGGGGAGGGGGGTAAAATATGACCAAAAAAGGCGTTACGTAATTTTTGAGTAGCCCCCGAGATACGGATATGTGTGGGAGACATACCGGATGCTTATGAGGGCAAGGCAAATTGAGGAGAGTCATTGATTACGGACTATAGAGGGTGTGAGTGATCTCCAAAGTATCTCTGCAGACTGGAGAAATAAATTCGTAAAATAGGAGGTTAATTTGAGCTACCGGTAGGGGATCTTTTATAACTGTACAGGCTGGAAGAGTCATCAATACCGGATTATAGGCTTGAGCCATCAAACACCTAACTATACAGCTGGAATAGTCATTAATTCTATAAAATAGGGATTGTATTAAGATAAGACCAAAGTAACAGTAGATTGATTGATTGATTTAATGCCTAAAAAGGTGAATGTGCCAGACATCAGAGGTCATATGGCACTATGGCAAAGCATATAAAGGGAAGGGGTTAAAGAATAATAGTGAAACGATGAGGGAAGGGGAAAGAACGGAATGTTACAGCAGGATGGTTAGTTCAGATGTAGGATGTGGATTTGTTTGAGGAAGGAGGTTAAATTTTCCAGAGAGAAGGAGGGGGATTCCGGGAGAATGTCCGCAAGACAGGGAGGTCGGGAAAGGGAGGACAAATGAGGGAAGGAACTGGAACGGGCAGGAGTAAGATGGGGGCAGGATATTAGGACATGTTGGACAGTGAGAGGAACTTGACAGGGTGTGCAGAAGAAACAGTAGAGAATAGAAGAGTCTCACCTATTCCCTCAGGTTGTTGACTCGAAGGACCCGTTCTCTCTCACGCCTCGCTATAGACGCCACAACACGACTACTAACACAGAATCCTAACTCCACAACAAGGGATACCACCACCTTACTGCACCACCTTTCGAGACTATTTTTAAAGCTCCAAGAACAGTTATTCCATCCCCCTTGAGTCGAGTATCTATATTTCCAGTGTGATGAAAACATTGGGTGGCGGAGTGTCGGGTCTCGCTCGGATAACAGCATCTCGGGTCATTACTCTCGCCTGTGACCACCCGCACCACCCCCGATGACGTGCCGACACCCGGGTAATTAGAACACTTCGTATGTTGGGGTGCTTGAGTGGTAGTAATGTGGTGTGGATGAGATGGTTGGTGATGACCTTCCCCAGCACACAGACAGTAGGGGGTGGCTCAGGCCCTAACGCGGCACACCCCTTACATTAATGGGTCTACAGGGCTTACGGTGTAGGGATGGTAGTCAGGAATTGCATGTATAGCACGCATAATGAGGGCCCGTAGCTAGATTTTAGGGTATTATTTTACGATAGCACCAAACTTCCCTACACAGGGAGCATGGTTTTTGTTTACCTTATTGTATTCTAAGAGATATTTTCTCTTTGAGCTTTCCGTCGCAAATCAATAGTTTCGGAGATATAGAACATTTTAGGTGAGAGGAGGAATACGTCTCCTTGTATACAAAATGCCTCCCTCTTCCTCTTCTTGTGACCTGCATCGCTTTTGTTTGGTATTTTATTAAACTTTTATTATTGGACCCAGTTAGGAGGTTAAAGGTTAGGTTAGGTTAGGTTAGGTTAGGTAGCCACGGGTGCGCCTCCGAAACAAAAGCGATGCAGGTCACAAAAAGAGGAAGAGGGAGGCATTTTGTAAACAAAGGAGACGTATTCTTCCTCCCACCTAAAATGTTCATATCTCCGAAACTATTGATTTGCGACGGAAAGCACAAAGATAAAATGTCTCTTAGAATACAATAAGGTAAATAAAAACCATGCTCCCAATTGTGTAGGGAAGTTTGGTGCTGTCGTAGTGAAAATTTACCGATTTTAGTATATTAAGAAAACTGAGATTTTCTTTGTGATTCTACTTGATAAAGGTTAAAGTTGGTTATTTGGATTGCCACAATGTAGCCTATATTTGGTGAACCATGGGAGATATGGGTTAGTTAATATTAAGGAGAACTGGGCTCTTTCTGGCCTTACTACTTGGTTTTCTGTTTAACTTCTGGATTTTACTGCAGTTTAATGCATTACAAGGCACATAGTTATAACCGTCCTCAACTTGTAGATCTGACAATTTGCAGCATTTCTAACCCCTACCGTAGATAACACTATAGTCGCCACCTGCACTAATGTCGCCAGGCGCCATATATTACGAATTATAGCATTACCACTGATTTGTATGTGCCACTGAAGATGATACACAGTAGTTTATATCACGACTACGTATAATCTACCCTGTTTCAGCGTTGTTTTATGCTTTGTATCTGCAAGTATATACGGTTTCAAATTTCGCTACCCGTTTTTTTTTCGGGCGACGACGACGGCGGGAGGACACTCAGAACATAAACACTAGCTGGCGATCTTAGTGTAGGTTTTCACTCGGTTGATATTTTGTAATTTGTTCATTTATAGCCATAATATGACACGATGAAGACACAAAATGACACAGACTCTCCAGATAGCCCCTTCTAACTTTCCTGAAATCATGGATGTAGAAATGTAAGTATTAACTGCCACCAAACGTCTGTAAATAGAAAAAAACGTTGTCCTGGCGACTTTAGTGTTATCTACGGTACAATACCCGTCGGAAATTAAGAATTAACACAAGGGAGGTCTGAGGTGCGAAACCCCCCCAGCGAAGTTAGGTTACGTAATCAATTCCCAGGCTTGGTTAGTTAACTACGTGGGGGTCTGGGGGGGCGCAATCTCCCCAGTTATGTCAGGAGAGTATTGCCGTATTGGTCAATATGGAGTATTGTACTAAACTGCGGTTTTGCCAATTTCTGCTTCAGTGTAGTGCACCTAGATACTATTCACTTCCAAAAACCTAAATATGAATTTTGTTTTACCATCATGTTGCACACACACACATACGGTTAAACTGCATAAGCACTGCTCCAAGCTGATCTGAATGACATTAGAGAAGCATATAGTACACTCAAGCTGGATATTCCTGAACCCCGAACCTGTCCTTTTTGCACTCAACTAACCACCTTCTTCTGATCCCAGCTGGATAACCTAGCGGCATTTTGAGGGTGGTGGCGGGATTAGTGGAAGGAGATTAACTCAAATATATCACAATGCTATACTCTCTCTCTCTCTCTCTCTCTCTCTCTCTCTCTCTCTCTCTCTCTCTCTCTCTCTCATCTTTTCTCCTACATCTCTCTCTCTCTCTCTCTCTCTCTCTCTTTCCTTCTTCTCTCTTCTCTCTCTCTCTCTCTCTCTCTCTCTCTCTCTTATATTCCTCTTCTCCTCTTCCTTCCTCTCCACGATGAATTTCACTCTTATTCTGCTTTATTCTGCTAATCTGGCTTTGTGAGTCTTGCGCTTTAAAGGCTATACTATAGTTTCTGTATTGCTGACATGATTCAGTATTTTAACAGACACCTGTTTCTCTCCGCCTCTTGTACTTCCTTTTTTCTTTGGTTTCTAATATTGTGTGTGTCTGTGTGTTTGTGTGCTTCTGTGTGTTCTGTGTGTGGTGTTGCTTGTGTGTTTTGTTTCCTACTTTTCCCTCTTAGATCCTCGGTGTCTCATAGTGAGTAGTTTGTTCTACTCTTCCTCTCCCTCCTTCACCTATGACGTCATGATTGATTTCTTCCCCTCCTCCACTCACTACGCTTATTAACTCATGAGTCACTTCTTCCCCAATAGGCATGCAAATTCTCCTCTTCTTCTCTCTCTTCATTCTCTCTCTCTTCTCTTATCTCTCCTCTCTCTCCTCTTACTCTTCCTCTCTAAAATCTTCTCTCTCATATATTCTGCTCTTCATACTCTGGCTTACTGCTATGTGTCGACTTCCATTGTCGGCTCTAAGGCTCTTTTCTAATGTTCATTGATGGTGGATAAAGTGGATGTGGTGTGTTAGGTAACGGACTACCATGTGTAGGTCTCCGCCTCTTGATAGCTTCTTTTTCTTGTGGTGTTCTAATGATGGTGTGTGTGTGGTGGTTTACCTGACTTTCCCCTCTTAAGGTCTCGAGGTCAAATGAGGTGAGGGTGAGGTTATGGTTCTACTCCCTTCCTCCCCCTTCCTTCCACACTATGAAGTATGGATGAGATCTCATTCCCCCTACCACTACCACTACAACTACAGGCTTATTAATCTGAGGTCACTTCCATGTCCACCAATAGGATGGGAAGAGATCTCTCTCTCTCTCTCTCTCTCTCTCTCTCTCTCTCCTCTTCTCTCCTCTCTCTCTCATCTCTTCTTTTCTCCTCTCTCTCTCTCTCTCCTCTCTCTTTCTTCTTCCTCCCCCTCCTTTTCTCTTTTTTATATTTCCTCCCTCCTCCTCCTCGTCTGCCTCCTTTATATTCTTCTTCTCCTTTTATTTCCCTAGTATTCCCCCCCCTCCTTTGGAAAATTTCAAAAAGCAACAATCTTTCTTTCACAAACACCACACTCTGTCTGTTGTGTGTTTGTGTGTGTGTGTGTGTCCCTGACTTAAGCCTCAAGGGAAAAGGGGGGGTCGGTAAGGGGCATTTTCGAGGGGACGGGGTCAGGTCAGCTGAGGAAAACGAAGAAGAGGAAAAGGTGGTGGGGAGGGAAGCAAGATAAGGGAGAGAGAAAGAGAGAGAGAGGAAGAAGGAAGAGAGAGAGGGAGAGGAGAGGAGGAGAGAAGAGGAGAGAGAGAGAGGAGAAAAGAAGAGAAGAGAGGAGAGGAGAGAGAGAGAGAGAGAGAGAAGAGAGAGAGAGGGGAGAGACGAAAAAGAGGGAGGGGCGGGGAGGGAGGGGGGAAAGGGGGAAAAAAGGGGAGGAGGAAGAAGAGAGAGAGAGAGAGGGGGGAGGGCGGGAGAGAAAGGGAAGGGGGGAGAGAGGGGAAAAGGGGAGGGAGGAGGAGGAAAAGGGGGGGGGAGGGGGGGAGGAGGGCCCCGGGGGGGAGAGAGAGGGGGGAGAGAGGGGGATTTTAGGGGAAAAAAAAAAAGGGGAAAGGGAGGGGAAAGAAGGGGAGGGGGAAGAAGGGGGAGGTATGGAGGAAAATTTTAAAAAAAAAAGGGGTTAATATGTTTTTTCCCCAACCCGCCCCCACCCCCAAAAACCCCCCCACAAAAAAGGGGGTTTTGGGTGCAAAAAAAGGCATTTGGGGTAAAATCGGAAAATATCCCCCGATTTTTAGAAAATTTCCCTTTCCCAAAACCCAAAATTATTTTGTTTTTTTTCCTATTTAAACCACACCCACAAACAAAAAACAAAACCAAACAAAACCAAGGTTAATTCCGCCAAATTTGGTTGTGAATTTTAGGAGTTTTATAATATATTAAAAATTTCAAAGGGTTTTTTATTTTGCCCGGGGTGGGTTTTTTCCCACGCCTTTTAAAAAATTGAGGTCTGGGGAAATTTTTAAGAAAAGGCCAAAAGGTGGAGGATTTTCGCAGTTTTTTTAAGGGAAGTAAGGTCAGGTTAGGTTTAGTTTAGCTTAGTTGAAATGTTTCCCTAGATTAGGCCACTTTTTTTCTTTTTTTTTCTCTCCGCCACCCAAAATCCCGGTTCCCGACAGGTCTTCAAGTTTGTTAGGTCGAGGGGAATATTTTAAGTAAAAAGGGCGGGAGTTGTTGTTATGCAGTTTTACCCCAAGTTATTTTATGTTTACTTTTTAACATCCTGTCAGATATAATGCTCTAGATAGTTTAATTTCTCCCCTTGTAAATATTTGTTCAGTTTGTGCTACTATCTGCTCATCATCTGGTAGTAGACTATTATTCTGTTCATATTTATTAGATATTGATATCTAATCCATAACCGAATTTTTTTTTATTGCCCATTACAACAGGTTATATTACATTGTTAACTTAGCTAGTAATCATCATGGCTATAAAGTTATAGTATATTTACTGAAATGACACAATGCTCATTCAGATCAATTTATATTTTTCAGATCACTTGGAAAACATCTGTTACTAATATAAAACAAAATGAAACCAAATTTTCGATGGAAGAAAATTGATACCAGTGAAAAAGGAGCCGTGGTTTCCAACACCGAGACAAGTCGCCACAATGACAGGCCGCTTCCGTATGAGAGGCAGGCGGTGACCAAAGACAGAGTGGATGGAACGACTGGTGGTGATTTCTCCTATCATTTGGATATGCAAGTGATGAAAAACCCTGAAGTGGAGGGAAGAAAACCCAAGTGTTTTTGTAGTTCACAAGTGATAAAAACAAGAACTAGACAGGAAAGCAATGGGTTTGGTACTACTCTGAAAAATATATTTTACTGGAGACCCGATTGGAGAGGGAGTTTTGTGTTTATTGTCATTGTGGTGTGTTTACTGAGCAGGACAACACAAGGGGCGCTGAACAGTGACAGTGACGCCACACACGGTGACGATAATGTTATGTTTCATGGCAGAAGACTGAGTGGTTTGACACCTTCAGAGCCTGTAGACACAGTGCAAGAAGAGTCCAGTAAGCCCGAGGCGCCTCGCCATGGGGGAGCAGAACCCACACAACCTCCTTGTGGGAAAGAGAAGGGAGTACTTATGAAGATCCAGTATTCTTCCAGTATTGTGGAAAATGGTAAGTACAGTAAAACCTCTCGTATTCGGACCCTCATTATTCGGACTTTGACATTATTCGGACCTCCTCCTTTTTTTTTTTTTTTTGAATTTTTTTTAGGGGTCGAAATTTCCTAGCTATATATATATACACACACCTAGATAATATTTTTTTTTTTTTTTTTTTTTATTTTTTTTTTTTTTAATTTTTTTATACATATCCCCCCATATATAATCACCCCATTATTCGGATCCTTGCATTACTCGGACCACTCCTTGGCCCAATTAGTCCGGATATGAGAGGTTTTACTGTAGTTTATTTTTTGTGTTATCCTGCATATGATAAGGTGCTTCCTTACAGTATTAAGATGGCACTTGTATCACCCAATTCTGTAAATGTACTGTGGTAGAACACAAACCTAACTTAAAGTAATTTCTTCGAAGTCACCACTTGCACCAGTAGGTTTCCTGTTTGAACCACTTCTGGTACTGGTGGTTTTTTCTTGTTTGAAGCAATTCTGGAAATTCTGTGTCATGACATAGAAAAACTGTTGTGCCACAGAGGAAATGTATGATAAACTCTGATATGAACACAACAAACCCTTGCTAAGTTGGACTAATTGAGGCCATAGTGAGGCTGACTTACTGACTTAGCCTTCTAGTATATTGTTACTCTCAAAGTTTAAAGAATGACAAACACCAATTGGTCATGGAAATGTTTCCTTTTGTATGAGAATCATCATCAGGTATCAAGCCTGGACCATGACGGAACCAAGCACTATCGGGAGTCACCTCCTATGTTGCCTACATGACATCACACAGCAAGCAAGATGGTAGCCATGATCTCAGAGGCATCTTTCCTCATTTATGTTTATCACCACTTGCTCTATACCTGAGGTGATTCATAGTAATTCTTAGTGAACACAACACATCAGGCGCATGTCCTGTCCTTGTATGCATCAAAATATTACGAGGATGTGTTGGAAGCGAAATGAGGTAATAATTTGGGAATGGAGTTAGATGGGCCTCGTTGCCATGTTGGAAGCCATTATTCATGGTGTAAAGTCTGTGGATGATTGGAAAATAAGTCTTGTATAATTCACATGTGGGAGAGATGCTTTTTAAATGATGAGATATTTGTTCAGATATAGGCTGTTGACATGCTACATCAGCGTCATCATCTGGCATAGCAGTGCTTGTCGGGATTGCTTATTGCTGACAATTTATCTGAAATCTGAGTTACTGAGGCCTGACTTAGGATCTTATGTTCAAAAATTCTGAATTTTTAAATTTCATTCCACTATTTATGACACCTGATATCCCGATGCAGAATACATAGTGGCCTTTAAGGGATACTACAGACAAGAGGCTCGTGAGCGTTTCATCGAGGCGGCCTTGAACGAGTCCAATGTGGTGCGGTGGGAGGTGATGCCGCGCAACAACCCCGCCAGCGACTACCCCAGCGACTTTGACGTTGTGCAGGTGAGAGTGGCTTGTCTCATGCATGACCAAGTTAGGGATTTTGAGTACAGCAAGGACTAATGATAGCAAAACGACCACACAATAGTTGGGAAAGAGAAAATGGAGAAAATGCCCAACACTGAAGGAAAGTAAACAAATGGGAGATTGAAATATATAAAAAGTTATATGTGGACTGGAACTAGCAGCCAGATAGAACCTTTAGGTAAAGAATGATGAAAGAACCTGAGAACTTGAGGGCAAAATTAAGGAGAGTAGATGTTTGAACACTAGGTACATTTTTGTTGTGCTAAAAGGAGGGTGTGTGTAGGGAAGAGGAAAGGTTATCAAGCTAATGAAAGGTGTGGGGGTAAAGGTGTCCAAAAGAATGTTCAAAACGATTTAGATAAGTAGCTTTTTAAGTTAATTTCGATAAGTAGTACTTTTATCTAAGTAGGTATGATAAGTAGCTTTTTTGGAAGGCAGCAGAAAATGTGCGATGGGTAAGAAAGGAGGGTCGTTTTTTTCGGGGTGGGTGGGGAAGTAAGAGACGGAGGGGGAGGATGTATGTAGGTATTATTGAAATGGTGTTGAAAAGATAGCGATGAGTGTGGCAGTGCTTGGGTAGAGAGGGAGGAAGGTGAACATTTAAGAATATAATGAAGTCAATAGCTATGCTCAACTAAAGAGGATGAGATGGTACTAGAATGCTGAACGAAATATATGTATTACAGGTTGAAGTTCCCAAACTCGGCAACCTCGGGACCAGCGCCGAGCCGAGTAATGGAATTTTCCGACTTTTAGAACGTAGATATATTAAGGGGAAAAAAAGCATGAAAATCACATGAAAAAAATTAAGGTAGTTAGATAATCCCTCCCTACCCCGAAACTAGGTCACTGAGTCCATTATAATGTGGTGAGGGTGACGAAATTATTCTAAAAAGAGGATTGTATACTTCAATATGTAGGAAAAAAGCTATATTTCACCGATAAGAAACCAAGCGGCCTAGTGTGGTGGCACCTAGCGGCCGACCCGGCAACTATGCGCCGGGTTTTGGGTGTTCTGCCGTGTTTTGGAAAATCCGGAACCATAGCCGAGTTTTAGGTGTTGCCGAGTCTTGGGAGGCCGAGTTTGGGAACTTCAACCTGTACTGATGAAATGGCTGATGAAGTCTGACTGTGTGCTGGGAAGGGGATGAAGTGTACTAGCGCTGCTCTGTATTATTTCTTCCTTAGCAATGGAAATTTAGATAACATGCAGTTCTTTATTGTTGTAAAAGTAGACCACTAGAAGGGAGGCTAAGGAACATTAGAAGTAAATCATGTAAATGCAGAGATAACATAGTAAATGACATGGAAGGGATCTCAAATATTACTGAACAATGCACTGGCTACACTTTTTTTTAAACTAATATCAAATTCTATTCACAGATTCAAGAATTTCACAACAACATCGGGCTGGATGCACTCAAGGATCACCCGGCAGTTAAGACAGTGACGGCACAACGCATGGTTATACGTCATCTGCACTTCGTCAACGACACAGAAGACCAATGGGAGGAGAAAACATTTGCTAACGTTTCCGACACTGAAGAAAGACACATGATTTTTAACGCAACGGATTCTGACAGAAATACCTTCAGTGATGAAACGTCGTTAAACTCCGAGGAAGAATTATTTGACACACAGGAGGTACACAGCGACACAGATAATCCTGAAGCTGGTGGTGATAAAGCCAAAGCTGCAAGTGGTGGTGAGCCCTGCAGTGGGGACAACTGTAAGGAGGGGGAGACCGAGAACGGCACCTGGCCCGCCTCCAGACCCCTGCGCCGCTCCTCCCTGACCCTGGTGAGCTGCTCTTCTATTTACCATGTTATTATTATTTTATTTTTTTACATTTGTGCCTATAGCGCTTGTAGGCAGTGACTTCTAAGGCTCGGATGGTAGGCTCTGAAGGTTCACTTGAGGGCTGTGATGGTCGGCCCTCGCCCGTGGTGGCGCAGGCAGGAGATTTTGTAGTTACGCCTGTGATTAGAGGCTCATGCCGCCCCCCTGTGTCCTCTGATGCACTCGCAATCGAAGGTAGAGTTAATGGGCAGGGCATGTGGGTATTCTTAGGCCACTCGACGGTGCATGCAGATTGGTTCTCATCGGGGATCGAACTCGGGTCACCGAGAACGCCATTCGGAGACGCTAACCACTCTGCTACCGCCTCCCCATAAGCTCTGTTACATTATTGAAAAGTTCACAGTTAAGAAAAATGGAAATATTCTTCCTTTATTATAATTTGAATACACTTTCTACCACACAAGAAGTTACTGTGATGAGCCAGCTAATGAGCAAGGTCACTTTCCAGGGCACAGCATTCTGGCAGACGACGGGCAGACACTCCAGCCGGCGCCTGCTGCGTGCCATCCCCCGGCAGATCACCACCACCCTGCAGGCCGACGTGCTGTGGAGCATGGGCATTACAGGTGAGGCAGCAGGCAGGGCTTGGCTGGTGAACTTAACTTTGTGACTATAGTACACGTGTTCAGCTTTAAGGGGACCGACCCCTTGGTGAGGCCAAAATTCGAGAAATTTACCAAATTCTGACAACACCGGATTTCACCACCTTCGGACATAGTCTATCGACTGGGTAGTGTAAATTTGCCATCCGATATCCCTAAGTGCCTCAAAAATGGCCTTATTTCAACCTAATGCGGGTCGATTTCGGCCCTACGTGGCGTAGTAGGTGACCCCTGATTGACCACCATATAGCGAAAGAATTGCGTAAATTGCTTTATTTGCAATGAAATAAATGAAAAATGAATTCAAAAAAAAAAAAAAAAAAAAAAAAAATTTCAATGAAAAAATATTACAGCAGCAACATGTAATCTGTAACTAAAGTTGAATAAAATATGTGTTCGGACTTTGAGAGCGTTCTTCTGAAAACACTAGTTTTTTGCACATTATGCTATAAATAGACCAGACTATTCGTCCTAGAACAACGATATGCATATCACTGGAAAGAGCTTGATTAGCGCTACAATGACCAGGGATTAGATTTCTATTTTCCATTTCATTCATCTACAATTAGTCTATGAAAAAAATATTTTACCAAAATTAGTCATTCAAATTAAAAGGACTATTTTCCTTAATTATAATTAAAATGTCCTTCCTGGTTCTGTAGACAAAGTCACTTTGCCAGATATAGCAATGTCCTTTCAGGGATAACTGATCTGGCTTAGGTTACGGAAGTTGATCTCAGTTCGGGCACTGCATTTGCCTCACCGGCGTACAAACTGGCAGGTCCGAAGATGTTGGTAGATACGTGAGGTGACCAGAGCGTGGCTGTGTAACTTAACTTTGATAATAATCAACTTCGTTTAACGATGGCCCCTAGCCTTCAAAGTTATATTTGTATACTAATTGTATTACAGCCAAATTCCCAACATCCGACCTGCCAAACAACCGACTTTCAACCAACCACTTTTTTCCCACTTGCTTTCTTGTTATTGGCTTTTTTTTTTAGTTTTTTTTTTAGAAAACATTGATTTTGTGCTATTTATGCATGAATTTTACTTTCGCGTATCACCTGGATCGGCCTTCAAGAGCTGCATCTTTTATGTTCTATACCATTCTGTCCTTACGTTTATGGTTACTTTGATATCCGAACATCCGACTTCCAATTATCCACCTACCTTCGGTCCCCCCGAGGTCGGATAATTAATACTTAGCTGTATACCAAGATAGTACTGTACTTATTTCAAATTTTGAAATAATTGTGTCTTTCCATCTTTGTCAACCAGGTACTGGAGTGAAAGTGGCTGTGTTTGATACCGGCCTCTCTAAATCCCACCCTCACTTCAAACGCATCAAAGAGCGAACCAACTGGACAAATGAAAAAACTTTGGATGACGGCCTGGGCCACGGCACCTTTGTGGCCGGCGTTATCGCCTCCAGCGGCAAAACCTGCCTGGGGTTTGCTCCTGATGCTGAGCTGCATATATACCGAGTGTTCACTAATAACCAGGTGAGTTATGGCAACAAGAAAGTATTATTGCTGTAATGTTTTCCATTCACAGATAGCAGATATCAATCTCTAACATAGTAGATATCATTATAGACAAGATTGAAATGTTGTTATCATCATTTCAGCCAAGAAGTAGAGGAGCCAGCGCTGGGATTCATATTTGCATTGCAGTAGAATGATTGATTGTTGCAGGTGTCCTACACGTCCTGGTTCCTGGATGCCTTCAACTATGCCATCCTGAAGAAGGTGGACGTGTTGAACCTGAGCATCGGAGGACCGGACTTCATGGACCACCCCTTTGTGGACAAGGTGTGGGAGCTGACGGCCAACAGAGTCATCATGGTGTCGGCCATCGGCAATGATGGACCACTTTATGGGTGGGTAGACTTTTATAGCAGTAGCTTTTTTTTTTTTTTTTCATTGCTCAAATATTGTTGACTGCTGTGAAGGGGCTGCAAAAAGTCTACATAATGCAGAATTGCTATTCTTTTTCCATTATTCATGCCATGAACATAAATATTACACAAATAGTGTTTTTACACTTCAGAGAAGCTGCCTATCATTGTGTAGCTTGGTGAAATGCCATCTTGTGGCAAAGGCTAAACTATAACCTAACCAGGAAACCTAACCTGCCTTTGAAATTTTGTGACTGACAATGTAGTTTTGCATACCTTGCAATGTATTTGCTATGTATTTATATAGTATAGAAATCTTATTAAACATAAATTTCAGCATATATCCTTTTTAATAAGGAAATAGTTTAATGACATCAGAGCTTAAATTATGATTCATTAACATCTCAAACTGTGTGAAATATCTGATAATAAATGGACTTGTTTCAGAACTCTGAACAATCCTGCCGACCAGATGGACGTCATAGGAGTGGGAGGCATCAATTTTGAGGATCAGATTGCTCGCTTTTTCCTCCCGAGGCATGACCACCTGGGAGCTGCCTCAGGGGTGAGTGTTGCATTCTTAAATGTATAACATATACCAGAAGCATCTCTGTTTACTCCAAGAATTTGATATTACATACTGTAGCTTCACTGACTCAAGAGTATGGACCAGACAGTTTAGGATTCATTTAGTTTCTCCCGTTTTACCCCGACAGCTACGGTCGTGTGAAGCCGGACATTGTGACGTACGGGTCCCTGGTGCAGGGGTCCAGCATGGAGGGCAAGTGCCGCCAGCTCTCAGGCACCTCCGTGGCCTCCCCAGTGGTTGCCGGAGCCGTCACGCTGTTGGCCAGGTACGTGGGTGCTGCATGCCAGGGTTTTGTTTATATTAAAAAAATTAGAACTAGGTACTTTTCCACAGATACCTAATGTGGCTCTTTATTGAATATTTGGACATGTAATACAAGTGATTATTTTGTTATCAATTTTATGCATAATTGACAATATTTTCCTTTATAAATTGTATAAGATAGCCTATATAAGATGTTCTTAGATTATGAGATATTTCTTTAGGTTTTTAGATTGTGTAGATCCAGAGGAGAAACTTTTGGATTAACCCCTTGAGGCCCAGAACATAATTTCCATTGCAATTTGACCCCCATTAGATGATTTTTAATGAATATAAGCAATGTTTTTATAGATATGACCTGTTTAGTAGCCTTGTTTGGTTTATTTAGTCACTTTTTGTAATTTTATGGCTAACAACAGACGATTATATATAGCAAAGGAAAGATCTGGGCGTAAAGGCTTAATTGTTCAAACAAAGAAGAATTTGGTTTCATGTTTGTTTGGATCTTTGCAGTGGTGTTCTGCATCGCGGCGGCATCATCAACCCGGCCAGCATGAAGCAGGCCCTCATGGCCTCGGCGCGCAGACTGCCGGGAGTAAACATGTTTGAACAGGGGCACGGCAAGCTGGACTTAGTGAAGGCCTACCAGGTGCTTTCAAAATATAAGCCCCAAGCGTCCCTGAGTCCCAGCTACATAGATCTCACCGAGTGTCAATACATGTGGCCTTATTGCACTCAGCCTCTGTACTACGGCGCCATGCCCGTCATCGTGAATGTTACAATCCTCAACGGCATGGGAGTGTCTGGACGCATCGTGGAGAAGCCCGTGTGGCACCCCTACACCCCGCAGTTTGGACAGCACCTGGAGATAGCCTTCACCTATTCGGAGGTACAGCACAAGTATTTTTTTTTCAGGGTGTGTTCTCATTACAGCTGCACATTTACAGTGATGTTTTATTAGCATTTTCCTCATACCCTTCAGTATCAACTAATTGTACATAAGAAAAGATATGCTCCCTTCAGTACATATATATGTTTTGTTTATGGGATGAACTCACTGTGTATTACAAGAGGCCCGTGTCTCGGTTTTCTCTCGTGATGCCAAAATAATACCAGTGTTCTATTTATTATTATTATTTTTTTTTTCTTAGGTGTCCCATATTGCCGTCTTGAGCAGTGGCCTAATTCTGATGTACTGCCAAATTTCCATGTTCAGTGATCACTTTTTTTCCATCCAGCAATTTCTGGCCTGTCTTACTGCTGAACACCATCAGGTTAAATATTTGACATCAGGTCATGTCTGGTTGTAGCTGTGATGGGAATGCACCCTCATTGTGTCTGCTAGTACGGTCCATATTTGATAATGAAATATGAATAAGTCCCAGCATCTTTGGTAACTTTCTGGTAAAACATGAAGTAAAAGATAACAAAGGCAAGCTAACAATAACAATCCAATGTTGCTATACTGCTTTCCCAGGTGCTGTGGCCATGGTCGGGCCACCTTGCAGTGTGGATCACGGTGGCAGAGAGTGGCAGGGACTGGGAGGGCCATGCACGGGGCCACATCTCCATCACCGTGGAGTCTCCGCCGGAAGAAGGTGAAACGCAACCAAGAATTTCTCACGTGAAGCTACCCGTCAAGGCCAAGATGATCCCCACACCGCCCAGACACAAGCGTGTGCTGTGGGATCAGTTCCACAACCTGCGTTACCCTCCAGGCTATTTCCCCAGAGATAATCTGCGCATGAACAATGACCCGCTGGACTGGAATGCAGATCACATACACACAAACTTCAAGGACATGTATCAGCATTTACGGAACAGCGGCTACTACGTTGAAGTTCTGGGATCTCCTTTCACGTGCTTTGATGCCAGCAAGTATGGAACTCTGATGATCGTTGACCCTGAAGAGGAGTATTTTCCTGAAGAGGTGACAAAGCTACGACAAGATGTTGAGAAAGGCTTGTCCCTCATTGTCTTCGCCGATTGGTACAACGTCAACGTGATGAAGAAAGTGAAGTTTTATGATGAAAACACAAAGTGAGTTGCTTTCCTAGCTTCTAAAAATATGTATACGAACTAATTTCATGAATGTTATACTAGAAAGAAATGCAAGTACACAATGAGTGGGAAATGAGAGGAAAATAGTCAAGGGCATGATAGCATTAGATAATCAACACAAGCCGTTGTTGAGCACGCACTGACTTTGGATAGCACAAAAAAACACAAGAAAATAGTGTTGCATGTATTTCATTGTTCTTTTCTGCCAATATTAGATTTACATTGAAAAATTCTGACACTATAAAATGCAGATTGATACATTCTAATGAAACTTTTCCTTCAGGCAACTGTGGATGCCTGTGACAGGGGGCAGCAACATCCCTGCCCTGAACTACCTGCTGGGGTTCTGGGGTGTGGCCCTCAGTGACGGGGTGTACGAGGGGGACTTCACCCTGGGGGACAGGGACATGTACTACGCTACGGGCACGTCGCTGGCAATGTTTCCTCGGGAGGGCATAGTGGTGCGCAAGACCCTGAATGATCACGCCAAAGAAATGCTGGAAGCTGAGAATGAGAGTGTTCAAGGTAGGCTACTCTGTATGATATTGTGTAGACTAAACGAAATTTCAATAATCAGTATAATTAGAATTTAGTAAGGTTAAGATTGAAGTCATTACTTTTCTTGAGATTACAGCTAAGTATTAATTATCCGACCTTGGGGGGACCGAAGGTAGGTCGGATAATTGGAATAGTCGGATGTTCGGATATCACAGTAACCATAAACTTAAGGACAAAATGGTATAGAACATAAAAGATGCAGCTCTTGAAGGCCGAGCCAGTGGTATACGCGAAAGTAAAATTCATGCATAAATAAAGCCACAAATCAATGTTTTCTTAAAAAAACTTTAAAAAAAGTAAGTAAAATAAATGGCCAAAACAAGACACAATGTGGTGGTGAAAAAAGTCGGTAGTTTGGAGGTTGGATGTTGGGAATTTGGCTGTACTAAGTTTATGATTTAAGTCATTACTTTTCTTGAGATTACTGTACTTCCGTCTCTTCATAGTGATTTACTTGTTTGTGCCACCAGATGTTCCCATCCTCGGCCTGCTGCAGACAGAGAGCAACAATCTGGCTGACACTGGCGACAAGGGTCAGAGTCAAGGACGCCTGGTGGTGTACGGAGACTCTAACTGCCTGGACAACAGTCACCTGCAGAAGGACTGTTTCTGGATGCTGGACGCCCTGCTGGAGTACACCACCACCAGCCACCTGGCGGGGGTGTTCAGCTCCAGCGCCGGGGCTCCCATCCCTCCCACCACTGACTTGCCCACCAAAATGGAAAACAGTAATTTACATAAACACTCAAAGGTTAGTGACTTTTGATTATTAATATTTCATGGTTAAAATTTCTTGATATTATTACTATATACTTGGACTTCAATAATTCATTATCCATAATCGAATAAACTATTGAGTATTTTCCATGTACGGTAATTGATAAAATCCGTGACCCCCTCTAATTGTCATCATATCCGCCTCAGATGTAATCATAGGCATGGACAAGTTATCTTTGTACCATCCAAGCTTGTTTCAGTACTACAGGTTGAAGTTCCCAAACTCGGCAACCTCGGGACCAGCGCCGAGCCGAGTAATGGAATTTTCCGACTTTTAGAACGTAGATATATTAAGGGGAAAAAAAGCATGAAAATCACATGAAAAAAATTAAGGTAGTTAGATAATCCCTCCCTACCCCGAAACTAGGTCACTGAGTCCATTATAATGTGGTGAGGGTGACAAAATTATTCTAAAAAGAGGATTGTATACTTCAATACGTAGGAAAAAAGCTATATTTCACCAATAAGAAACCAAGCGGCCTAGTTTGGTGGCACCCAGCGGCCGACCCGGCAACTACGCGCCGGGTTTTGGGTGTTCTGCCGTGTTTTGGAAAATCCGGAACCATAGCCGAGTTTTGGGTGTTGCCGAGTCTTGGGATGCCGAGTTTGGGAACTTCAACCTGTACACCTCAATGCCACCCACTCTAACATCATCTCGGTGATGGAAGCAGAGTACGTACTGAGTATTGCATTGACAGGTGACTTATGATGGCACTTCTGCATTGACCAGTTTATTTATGGGAATAGCAATACAGCTAAGTATTAATTATCCGACCTTGGGGGGACCGAAGGTAGGTCGGATAATTGGAATAGTCGGATGTTCGGATATCACAGTAACCATAAACGTAAGGACAAAATGGTATAGAACATAAAAGATGCAGCTCTTGAAGGCCGATCCAGTGGTATACGCGAAAGTAAAATTCACGGATAAATAAAGCCACAAATCAATGTTTTCTAAAAGCTTAAAAAAACAAAGTAGAATAAATGGCCAAAACAAGACACAATGTGGTGGTGAAAAAAGTCGGTTGTTTGGACAAGTCGGATGTTTGGAGGTCGGATGTTGGGAATTTGGCTGTATGTGATCTAATATTTCCACAACTCGGCTAAAACATTAAGTAGCTCCTATTATTGAATTGCAGATGCGTAATTATAGTTATTACTGTTATGCTGTACCATATGGGAAATGTTGTATTTGTTTCATTATTTTTGCACAATAATCTTACCCTGCTCCCTGTCCCAGGTTGTGGAGCAAACACTGGGCATGGAACAGATGCGCCCCCTGCCTGAATGCCCGGCCCTGATGCCTGTCACGCCACAGCCCTTAAATGTGTCCAACAAAAAGTAAGTTTGAGATAACTGCTGCAATAATGAAAGTCTTACTTGCTGTGAAATATATTGACACCAAAACCTTAAAATTGGGCTCTGAGAGGATGATTTGTGTATTCTCAGCCTCAACATCCACGTGGGTCTGAAGCTGCTCTCCCAGCCCGAGGTTGTGGCGGCCGTCAAGGTGGCGGCCGTGGACGTGCCGCCGCTGCCCCTGGACGGCCACGGGGGCGGCCAGGGGGAGAAGGCGCCGGGCTCGTCCAATACAGGTAAGGACTTCAGTTTTCCTCTAATTTTTCATTGATATAACATATATGTTGTATCTCAACAGTAGTGTTACGTCTTGATTTACCTTTTTCACTGACCGTAACAAATATGAAAAGCATACTGTTTAGCGTATCAAAGAAACTGTTTGGAATAGTAACGACTTGAGACGCAAGATTATTTCCAAGTTGGCCATCAAGGCAGCCAGATAGTTACCGAGGCATTGTGCTGGGCAATGCTCCCCAATGCAACGTTTCTTGTCTGGATTTGCTAGAATTGTGTAGCACAGCCCCTCAGAACACACAAACTGGAGCCCATACATCATGATCCATAACAGAGCACAGGTCATGATGCCAAGTGTGGGTTACTCTTCATAACCTACAGAAAGGACCTAAAGCTTGATAGACATGAGCAGGCAAGTTTGACCAAGCAGGGTGTGAGCACAGATGAACAGCATCTAAGGTTACCAGGAGGAGCTCCATCAGTGCCATAAGCATTCTGGGGCATGAAGGCCAGAGAGGGCATGCTTTTGCTGTGGTCATTTATGGGTAATCACTTTGTTAATAGACCCTGAAATCATGATGACTATACAAGCTTGTAAGGCTCTGTGGAATGCTCTCCTCGTATCATTACAAGCAAACTGTAGTGCAACAATCCTGCACAGAATAGCTTTTTGATATCAACCTACATAATCTCCCTCCCACATCCTGATGCTGACTGGTCCAGACTGTGCACTGTCCCCTGCTTGTCGCAAGTTGTTGAGTGTGGACACAGTTTTTTCACGTTGACGTAGCCAATAAATACTACAGGATGATAATTGCAGGGAAGGAATTACTGCCAGTTTGCCTCTGGGTGTATTCAGATGTTTCCATAATGTGAAGAAATGCCTGGATACATTGCCTGTACTTTTTAAGAGACTCCAAAGCCCAGAGAAAGACTTGTTTATCTTTGTACACGAAGGCTAAACTAAAATAGCAACACATGAAAAAGATTTGCTGATTTAAACTTTGGCCTGAGTATTGATGACTGAATGCACCATCTTACAGAAAGTGGAGATGGTTCCATTCATACCAGTTTGTAGCACGACGAAGGTGGATTTTTATAATTACTAGCAAACATGATGTCATACTTATGAAAGGTGAGTTGGCATATCAAATGAGGCTTATCATTAATAAACACCGGCAATTATGGGAAGTCAGTAATACGGAAATAATCAAAGCAAATTTTCATTTATTTCTAAGCAACGACTTGTAAAATTTATGAACTAAAGGAAAAATAGTTCAGGAAATGTTGTTATTTCCAGTTCATTAATGAATGTACACTGGAGAACCTTGACTAAAAATTGATATGTAGTAGTCACATGTATATATAATTAATTATGAATTAAAGTATTTGCTACTGCATGCTTGGGCCATCAGTCATCTCGTGACAAAATACAAATTTCAGATGTACAACTTTATACAGAAATTTGATATTTTTGAATTGGTGATTTTAATCCTTTTTATAAATGCAAATTATGACAAGCTCTGATTTTTTCTGTTGATTACTTCTTCTTCCATGGGAGAGTGTGATAGGAGAAGGCAGCTTGACACTTGCCCTTATGGTTGCAACACTCGTTGGGAAGTACTTACAGGGCTGAAAGAGCACTGCAAGTTTTATCCTTGGCCATCCCTGTGCCATCTGTGACAGTTTTCTTTCATGTTGACACCTGAAGGTGTGGCACCAAAACAGTGATTCACTCAGTCAGTCATCCCGTCATGTCTCACCCACACCAAACACCAGCTGCAACTTGGCCTCCAAAGTTAAGACTTGTGTTTTCTCTCAGCACCCAAAGACAAGACTTGTGTTTTCACAGCACCCAAAGTTAAGACTTGTGTTTTCTTGTGTTTTATCTTAGCACCCAAAGACAAGACTTGTTTTCACAACACCCAAAGTTAAGACTTGTGTTTTCTTGTGTTTTATCTTAGCACCCAAAGACAAAACTTTGTGTTTTATCTTAGCACCCAAAGACAAGACTTGTGTTTTCACAGCACCCAAAGTTAAGACTTGTGTTTTCTTGTGTTTTATCTTGGCACCCAAAGACAAGACTTTGTGTTTTATCTTGGCACCCAAAGACAAGACTTTGTGTTTTATCTTAGCACCCAAAGACAAGACTTGTTTTCACACAGCACCTTTTTTTCTTTCTTACGATCATGCCTATAGCGCCTGTAAGCAGTGACCTCCAAGGCTGGGATGGAAGGCCCTGGAGGTTCACTTGAGGGCTGTGATGGTTGGCCCTCGCCCTTGGTGGTGCAGGCAAGATTTTTATAGTGGCGCCTGTGATTAGAAGCTCATGCTGCCCCCCTGTGTCGTCCGATGCACTCGCTGTCGAAGGTAGAGTTAATGGGCAGCATGTGGGTGATCATGTCACTTTGTGCCACTCGACGATTGCAGAAAGATTTTGGCAACCCTCAAGGATTGAACTCGGCACACCGAGCACGCCACTTGCAGGCGCTAACCACTCTGCCACCGCCTCCCCATAAAGACCTACCTAAACTAAAGACTCACCCAAAGACAAGACGTATTTTCACACAGCACCCTTATCACTTCTGTGTATATGCAGTAAACCCTCTGAATTGGACCTATTTATTCCGGATAGCGCATAAATCGGGCTCTTTCAGGGCTCCGGTGTTAGAAAGGATACTTAGAAAAATGGGTCGAAATATTAGACTCATTGCTAGACTACTGCACTTAGCAAGTTTCGTTACAATCTGTCAATCCGCTCTTGAATCTTGAGTTATCGTGTTTACAGACAGACAGACAGACTGAGAGAGACGCAGACCAAAACAGCACTCCCGTTCCACTTGGTGAATGGTCGTAATAAGTACGTACACAAGGTAAAAAAAAGTATCGGTGCGCAGGGGTCCGGTGCCTCCCGTAAACATTCAATCAACCGCCGGTCTACCAACGTGTAGTAAGTCGGCCACTAATATTTCCCCTCGCCTTCGTTCCGTGGGTGTCATGATGTTTGGCGCTTATTGGGCACTGATACTTTTTTTTTTCTTACCTTGTGCACACAGATATATTTGTACAGTTTCTGACATTTTTTTAAAGTTTTTGTTCTTCCACAGGGAGCAGCCTGAACAGCCTTGGTTACCCCACTGAGAGGACTCCGGCCTTTGCCATCCTGTCCATAGTGGTGGTGGTGCTGATGGTGTGTTACTGGTACCGCTCCAGACACAGACCCAAGAGGAGACGCAGCAAACTCCGCAAGGTGTTCATGGCCGCCATCAACGGCCGCCTCCCCTCCGTGTGAGTGGCCGTAACCCATCTCAGGTTTGGATCATGAGCTCGTTTTGTGAAGCAATTTAAGTCTGTACAAAGTGTGTCGAATACTGATACTGCGCAGTCCAAGAATATTATGACTAGAAACATTTTGGTGCTGATGTGTTCATAATAACACACTTAAGGAAGTTTAAATCCATTAGTGTCATGTTTTTAACTTTGCAAGACAGGTTGAAGTTCCCAACCTCGGGACCAGCGCCGAGCCGAGTAATGGAATTTTCCGACTTTTAGAACGTAGATATATTAAGGGGAAAAAAATGGTTTGGGAGCCATAATACCAATAACAGACCTGTAGAAGTACACAAAATAACAGTGTACACAACTCTACAGTCACAACACCACTGAACAATAACAACAAACAAATCGGCGGGAGAAACCAAGCGGCCTAGTGTGGTGGCACCTAGCGGCCGACCCGGCAACTACGCGCCGGGTTTTGGGTGTTCTGCCGTGTTTTGGAAAATCCGGAACCATAGCCGAGTTTTGGGTGTTGCCGAGTCTTGGGATGCCGAGTTTGGGAACTTCAACCTGTACACGCACTGCAAGTCACGTATGAAAACAAAATCAACGTAGTCGGCAACTCTGACACAATTGTTTGCATCTACGTAGTGTGAAAAATACCGATGATAATACAGAGCTAATTTTATTTATTTATGCATTTATAGTATTGTTATTGTAGTCATTATTAGGATTATTATGAAATTCAATAAAGAGGAAATGGATTAATATTTCCCACCTGAAGAAGGCTTTACATATTACTACATGACTTTTAATGTTTGGTGAAGGCACAGATGTATTCATGGACAGTTCAGTCACATAGTACAGCAGTTCTTAAGCCTTCAATACGTGGCTGATATCAAATAAAAATGCAAGTTTAAAAAATTTGAACGAGATGAATGTCAAAACCACAAAATAATGACTCGGTAGTGTATTAATTTTGTACTATGTGAAATTGTCTGATAATGCCACCCAAAAATATGTACCCTCAAGGCATTACTGTATAGTGGCAGACGAACATTACAGATAAATATGAAGACCGTGATAGTAAACTGGCACAGCCCATTGTTGTCTAGCCAATCACACACAACCCACCAGGAGAAAGATGACAAAGTTATCCCAACAGGCGACTTGTTTGTACCTTGTGAGAGACATTTTCGTGATGATACCCATTCATCTATACAAAGTGTACATAATTTACGGAAGAGTTAATTAATAATATTAATTGTAGACTTTGACTGTCTTTCAAGTTGATGATAAATATTAGAAAACATTTTTGCACACCCGTAGCTTGGAGATTTACCTTTGTGGAGCAGAGCACGGATAATTTTTTATAGCAGATATTTTGCCACCAAGTAGGTTAGATGTCTAAACTGTCTGCATCGTTAGCATGTCAAGTTTTTTTTGATGTATTAGTACAAGATAAGCTTTAGTTGAACTATATCTTGTTACATGTTATCCTGGACCGATAAGCAGCTGTGAAGTGTGATATAGCTTTATCTTTGCTGCATTATAAGGTGAAAGTGTGAAGTAGTGGTGCTCCTATAAACCTAATAACAGCAAAGTGTGACAAGGGTATGAGTGGCAGGAAGCGGGGCTGGAGGAATACTATACCCAAATAAAGAGTGAATGAAGTACAAGTGCCAGTACAGAAGTAAAATCTTGAAAGAAGTGGTTTGAATCCATCAAATAAATTGGTGATCAAACATCAACATCTTCATGTCATTTGTGCTCTCATGTTGTGTGGTTGTAAAACATGGATGTGGAAAACCTAGAAAGGCAAATTGATGCCTTGGTAACGAGTGCCTTTGCAGGAACATGGATTGTACATCACAAGAGTAACATGTGTCAACCTTGTGATGTTTTCTCGAGATGGAATCAATGCCTGCTAAGCTGCTACCTGCATATTCTCTGATCGCCAACTGACTCAACATGTCTTGGATACAAAATGTTTGCTGGGGATTAATACTGGTCATTAGGTTGTATCTGGGAGAGACAGCTCTCCCAGCCCTCCCGGGACAGAACTAAGAGGCCCTTGGTTTATTGATTCTGCTGAGAGGTATTAAGAATGGGAAGGGAAATGAGTGGAAAGGTGGGGCCAGAAAAAAAAGATTCTGACAAGGAGCTTCATGTTGCCCGGAGCATGTGTGTCCCAAGATACAGTGAAACAAAAACAATGACTGTTACTAAGAGGTGACAAAAACATCACAACTGTTTTCTTCCTCCAACACAGTTTTGCAGCATTGCTGCATGTGGGTGGCTAGATTGTTTCTAGTTTCTATTTCAAAGCATATAATGTGGATAGGACACTTGGTGTGTCTAATAAAGCATGAACATGGTGAGTGCAGACTGTGCAGGCCGGCACCAGTGACCCATGCAGGACACACTGGGTGGGGCACTGTAGTGGTGATCTAAGGATTCACCATTACAGTCATTTGTGGATGTAGCATTTGTTGTGGTAACATGGAAATCACACTCAATAATTCTTTATCGTAAATTCTAATTCATATATTCACAATAGACCACCTTAGTGAGCTGGATCTGTCATCTGGTGGCCGTCTGGGAACTACACGCGGAGCTAGAATGTCGGGTCTCGGGGTGTCGGGCTCGACTTATTTTCTATTATTCCCTACCAAACCAGCTACAATTAAGTGTTGTCATGGTCAACACAGGCTTATGCAAAATGGAAATATACGAGTTTTACATTATTCATGGTGTTATAATGAGGATTGTTGGCAAAATAGAAGCATTCGATCACAGGTGTCCTACAACATTCTACTAAATACTGCAAAGGAATGCTTCAAGGCGGGTGCATGGGTTAATATTACCTTCTCTTTGCATATACATGGAGGTAATATTAACCCATGCACCCGCCATGAAGCATTCCTTTGCAGTATTTAGTAGAATGTTGTAGGCACATGCTGAATTCAGAGCTGAGAAAACCAACACCAAATATTTAACAAATCATTATGTGATGTTTCATATCAAATATATTTGACTGAATATAAAACAAAACCAAAATGAGAAAAGAGGCTGGTGTAAAAAGCCATTCATCCAATGAGCACAGCAGATTTGTGTAAAAATCCGGTACATCTATTTCATTATGAGTCTTATTAAGCCCTCTGCCCAAGTATGAATATTATATTACGATCATAGGAAGAGGAAGCATAAACCATCGTGCATCAACAGTGGCACGTTAGATTGTAGTGAAGGGACTCCGTGTAGGATGCCAGTGTGCTAGCGTTGATGTGTCTGTTTGTAATAAAATGTGAAATAGTTAAATGACAAATAGAGAATGGATTTCAAGATAAGGAATGAGCCACTTGGTGCTGCTCAACAATAATAGAGTAATAACACATTTAAGGATAATAGTAAAAATATAAAAAAAAGTCATTACATCTGAAAAATATTTGGTGCCCAACTGCCCATGGTACAAAGACAATGCAGAATTATTGAAAGTACTCTTCATTTGAATTCATGATATATTTTGTAATATCCAATGACTCATATCATTCATAGAAATATGAAGATGGTATGGACTGAGTATTCAATTTAACTTAGCAGACTGGATTTAACAATTTGAAAAATATTTCCCACCCATCATCTTCTAATTTCCACACCTAATTCCTTATATGGCAAATTATATGAATTTGTATGATTACGGACGATAATTTCCCATTGATCTCTGTGAGCTACAGGTTGAAGTTCCCAAACTCGGCAACCTCGGGACCAGCGCCGAGCCGAGTAATGGAATTTTCCGACTTTTAGAACGTAGATATATTAAGGGGAAAAAAATGGTTTGGGGGCCTTAATACCAATAACAGACCTGTAGAAGTACACAAAATAACAGTGTACACAACTCTACCGTCACAACACCACTGAACAATAACAACAAACAAATCGGCGGGAGAAACCAAGCGGCCTAGTGTGGTGGCACCTAGCGGCCGACCCGGCAACCACGCGCCGGGTTTTGGGTGTTCTGCCGTGTTTTGGAAAATCCGGAACAATAGCCGAGTTTTGGGTGTTGCCGAGTCTTGGGATGCCGAGTTTGGGAACTTCAACCTGTATAAGCTCTTTCTGGGATGGTAATCGCTGGAGATCACGAGTTCACACGCGATCAAGACGGTGGATGAATAAAGGTGCAAAATGAACAAGGTGCAAAGAAAGGCCATGAAGACTACACAAAATAACACAAGAAACGTGACATAAAAGTGGAAAGGCTAAAATGACCCACATTGAAGAAGGAAAGAGGAAAAGGAAGCAGGGAGGTTATGGTACACAGAGGCCTTAGAGTACTTACCTTGCAGCAGCGAGGGTCGTGCGGTGATGCCCGGATGGCAGTGTGAGGTCAGCGTGGGAGGTGGCGCCCCGGCAGCCTCCTGGGGGAGATACAGATACACGGCCTTAGTTGCCCAATTCTTAAAACTATATTTAATGCAAAGAAGTAGCTACATTATGGAAATTAAGTAAGGGGAGAGTAGAGAATCTTAGTTATGAATGACAGATGAGCTAATGAACTAACACAAATTAAGGAATATTAAATTATGTAAAAAGAAAATATGTACAGCTCTCAAAGTACATTATTGACACCTGAAGATAACTGGAAGCAAATAATACCGACACGGAACATGTATGAGCTTGAGAGTATTATATTGGAGAGAAATAGTAAATAGAGATAGAACAAAAGTACTACTGTATGTCTAAAAACTCTGAATCTTTTATACAACAACTTTGTAAGCATAAACATAATCATCCTCTCACATATATGAATAGTTAGTTGGACAAAGGGAATACCTATATAAGATTTCAGAAAACAAAACCCTAAACCCTATAAAATATTTTCTATGAATGTAATACAACTGCAACGGTCTGAAATTGAGGGTGGGATACATTCATTTCCTGAGGCGTCACTGTTTCAGGCCAAGGTGAAAATGCAGGACGGTGGAAAACTAGTCTATTATTTTTATTATGGTCAAAATGCACTAAGGAAGCCACGCCCTGCCTGCCCTTCTATTCTACGGGGCAGCTGATTGGTGCATTCCTCGTATCATCACCACCAATCACAATATCTTCACTACTTAACAGCGGCGTGACCACTGGACAGAGCAATCTTCACTACAAAGGGATTTTTGATTGTGTCACCCTCTGTAGTGAAGATTGCTCTGTCCAGTGGTCACGCCGCTGTTAAGTAGTGAAGATATTGTGATTGGTAGTGATGATACGAGGAATGCACCAATCAGCTGCCCAGTAGAATAGAAGGGCAGGCAGGGGGCGTGGCTTCCTTAGTGCATTTCGACCATAATAAGAATAATAGACTATAGAGTAAGGTAGACTTTGTGAGTGGGATAACTATTGTATTGATAAGATAACAGCACAGAGGTGAAACTTGTGGGCAGTGGGTCAGGAGTGAGGGATCTTTTTCAATGAAGGGAGAGCGGAATGCAAGATTTTTGGAAGTAATTTTTTCCGTTTTTGTTCATCAGTAGTCTATCTTTTAGAACATCCGAAAATAAGGAAGGTACAAGAGGCCGTGAGACCTACACGTGGTAGTTCCTGTTTTATTGTCATCCTTGTTCAGTAAACTTGGGCTTCTTTCTTCACAGTACTGTTGGTTAGACGTTCTCAGTTATCAGAGGTAGTTACTGCACTGGACAATGAGTTGATCTCAAGAGGTCCTTGGATATAACGTATTTTGGTATTACAAATATTTTCATATGCCTAATATACAATAGTTTGTGATCATAAAGGTCAGTCTCACAATGGTGTAGGCAGAGCTGGGCACTAAATACATGGAATGTATTTAAATACTAAATACTAAATACATCAATTGTATTTAAATACATTTGTAAATACATTTTAAATACACACACATTTTAACATGTCCGAAAAAAATGGATTTCCTAGGATTTGCTTAGATTTTGGGTTTCCTTAGAAATTTCCTTCTCAGGCCTAAATGTCCTAAAAAAAAGGAAATATCCTTGCCAGTGGAAACACTGGTTCACTGTAACATCGGGGTTGCCAGATAGTGGGGCGGGTTTATGGCCAAATTAACTGCTAAAAAAGTATTTACATTTTAATATGAGTATTTAAATACAATGTATTTAAATACTCATAAAAGTATTTAAATACTGTATTTAAATACATGACAACCAATTTATAAATACATTTCTAAGTACACAAATGTATTTAAATACGTATTTAAATCCTGCCCAGCTCTATGTGCAGGCCTGCTGTACCTAGGCCTGCTGTGCCTAGGCCTGCTGTGCCTAGGCCTGCTGTTCCTAGGCCTGCTGTAATATTTCCAACCAAAGAGTTTAGTGTGTGGATGTTTTGTAGAAATAGTTAAAATGCAAATGTTTTTCACAATATTTCATGATCTATCACATGCAGTATTGTTTTAGTGATCATTATATAATTCATATTTTTCTTGTGTGTGTGTTCCACTTGTTCATGTGGTAGATCGTAATTGATTTTATTCACCCACAATATTTTCTTTTCTTTAGGAAGTTTTGTGTATTAATGAGAGAGAGAGAGAGAGAGAGAGAGAGAGAGAGAGAGAGAGAGAGAGAGAGAGAGAGAGAGAGAGAGAGAGAGAACTCCTACCTCTCATAATCTTGCACAACACCCAGTAAGACAAAAGTTGTATGATTTACAGTGATGCAATAAAGGTGACCCAGCACACCTACCCTGTGAAGTGACTGGGTTGAATAGACTCGTGAATAATATATTTGTTACTTAGCCAGTAAGTAGGATAAGTGAGTGTGAAATACTCATCTTAACAGTGTGATAATAACGCCCCAGGCACGAGGCACTCATGCAGCAAACAGTCTGCATTGCTTTGTCTTATGTAGCTATGTCTGTACTGTGCACAGGTGATTTGAATAAACATACATTTCCTTCATATCTTTTTCTGTCATTTAGTACTAGCAAGTGATAAGATAAGATAAGATTTTCATCCTATCTAGACACTTTGCAAGTACCAACTACAAGGTTATTGACTATACAAAGCGCCGCCACGTCAGCACGAACTAGGCGGACTCGAACCGCTGACCGAATGCACAGGGACGCTACACATTGCGAGCTCACGTCTCTACCAACCTTGCCACCCTGACGGGCTACTAGCAAGTGAGGGTCTAAATATTACATACGTTATACATACATATCTTTTTCTGTCATTTCGTACTAGCAAGTGAGGGTCTAAATATTACATACGTTATACATACATCCAAGACTTTGTGAGCTGGCTGCAAACTGTACCTAACTGACTCTCCTCCCATTGTGTCTCAACTCCATCAACTAATGTCGCCCTTCTCCCTGCCTTGACTTTCACCTCCTTCACCACTCCATCCAGGTTGATACTGAACAACCATCAGTGGGCGGTCCTGGCTGGTGTGGTGGCGCCTTGGGCGAACCCTAACATCAGTGCCCCCCCCCCTTCCGCTGTTACAAAAATCAGGTCAAAGTTCAACACTAAATATTTTTTTTATTAAGACCTTAGAAACCCCCCCCCCCCAAAAAAAAAATCCGTAGCTATAAAAATAGGTCGTAGGGTTGTCACTACGAGCACAGGGAACCATAATGTACCTACCCAATCAGTAATGGGTTAGTTAAGTTGTAATGGTTTTGTTGCAGGCCACACACCCTTCCATATTGCAAGGCTACATGTTATCATTGTTTGAATTATGCAATGCTACTAGTTACTCATCGGACTAATTTTGCCCTATGTGTAATAGCATAGCAACACAGGCTAACAAACCAATACAGTATATCTTAACTCTCAGAATAGGAAGGAAACCATACATCCTATTTGGCATATTGAAGGCATGGTATCCCACAAGACTCAGCATATTACATTATTACAAGCAATACAAAATATTAGCATAATATAGACCAGGGGCGCACCGAGGTGGGGCACCCATGGCCCCCTTTGCCAAGGGAGCCATGCCCCCCCTCCCCCAAAATTTCCTTCCTTGTAAGAAATCAGAATACACTAACAGGTGGTTAAAAAAATGGATCACATAAAGATCCACCACCCCAACTACACTTGGGGTGGCCGATCTTCATGTGGGTGAGAGTGGTTTAATAACCCATTTAGCTTAGGTTACGTAACCAATGTCCATGTTAGGTTAGTGAACTAAAGTGGGGGGGTCTGGGGGAGACGCCCCCCAATTAAGGTACTGATAGTATTGGTCAATATGGAGTATTAATATGGAGTATTGTGTCATATGTCAATATGTGGATAAAAGGTGGGCAAGACAGGGGTGGCGGATTTTGAGGTGCTAAAATTGAAGTGGCGGATCTTCATGTGATCCAAAAACATTATTAAAGGTTCTAGCGATGTGACCGCGTCACCTATATTGCTCGTTCTAGACTGGCGACCTGTTTTGGAGCGAGGCTGACCTCCACATTTCCTATGACGTCACGCACACCAGAGAAAAATTTTGTTTAGCCGTGGAGGGACCTGTTAAAAGTCTATAGATCTTGGTTTTCTACATTATCCTTCCCCGCAGCCTCCTCGGCGGGGCTCTCCTTCTGAGCCTCGGCGGGGCTCTCCTTCTGAGCCTCGGCGGGGCTCTCCTTCTCAGCCTCGGCGGGGCTCTCCTCCTCAGCCTCGGCGGGGCTCTCCTTCTGAGCCTCGGCGGGGCTCTCCTTCTGAGCCTCGACGGGGCTCTCCTTCTCAGCCTTGGCGGGGCTCTCCTCCTCAGCCTCGGCGGGGCTCTCCTTCTGAGCCTCGGCGGGGCTCTCCTTCTCAGCCTCGGCGGGGCTCTCCTCCTCAGCCTCGGCGGGGCTCTCCTTCTCAGCCTCGGGGGGGCTCTCCTTCTCAGCCTCGGCGGGGCTCTCCTTCTCAGCCTCGGGGGGGCTCTCCTTCTCAGCCTCGGCAGGGCTCTCCTTCTCAGCCTCGGCGGGGCTCTCCGTCTCAGCCTCGGCGGGGCTCTCCTTCTCAGCCTCGGCGGGGCTCTCCTTCTCAGCCTCGGCGGGGCTCTCCTCCTCCGCCTCGGCGGGGCTCTCCTCCACGAGCTGCTGCTGCTGCAGGCTTGCCTGGCCGTCGCTCAGTACAATCACCGCGGCTTCCTTCTTTTCACAACACCTTCGTTTCTTACACCGGAAGAGCTTGAAGAAGGAGCGAAGGCAGGCCATACACCCAGGCCTCTGTCTTGGTGTTCTAGGAGGCCTTGGATATACCGCCTAGGATCCTACAGACTAAGCACCTACGGCAGGACAGCTGTATATTAGCACACACACACACATACATACTATTAATGAAAACATAATCTTTACTGACCTTTTTTCCTTCCTTTCATCGTCCTTCAAACTATTCACTCTTTCCTTCCTGCAATCCTTCCTTCACGCTGGAAAGGCAATAGAGTCCAAACTTGGTGGGCTTGAACCCCTGACCGAATGCAGGGACGCTACACACGAGTCCGCAGCTCTTCCAACCGAGCCACGCTAACGGGTCTGTTCATGTTCTGCAGCTAGATGTTTCACTTGGTGCTCTCGGAATCTAGCATACTTCAAATTTGAGTTGCAAATAATGAAATGGCAGGTCATACTTGTGCCCGGTCTAGTCCTCCACGATCATCCAGGAGTGCATTACGTGACATATTCGTCACTTCATTTACGCGTCTTTGGCATTGCAGAATCACACAAGCCTATGGACAAAACAAAGAAGCTGTTATCAAAACAGCACCAATCTAACTTAGGCATTTGACCTTCAAAATTAAATTGATTGGTTTTTTGACCATAGGTAACGTTCCCCTCCAAAAAATACTTCAGAAAATTGGAGCAACTACTTTATGAGTGATGTTAACAGAGAAACAAACAAACAGACACAGACGAACACATAGTAGCCTAGTATTCCTACTATTCCACCTTCGGGGGCAGAGGTAATGATAATATGTGTACAATTTATAGTCAACCAATGATATTTTTAATAAAAACAGCTAAAAGTTTTGATGTTTACGGTAGGCTCAAACATTTTCCAGGCCCAGAAAACGCCTTTAAGGCGGGGGATTTTTGGTTGCAAACGGTCACAACAACAACAACAAATGTTTGCGGGTCGGGCCAATCATCTTCCCTGGATGGTTGAACAGGGATCGAAATTTGAGCAACCGAAAATTTTTCGGTTGCAATCAGGATCCCCGCAGAAAACGCCTTAATAAATTGGCGCAGATTTGAACAAGGCTCATCAATACATTCATCTATAAAAAAAATGAATCGACACATTGAAGAGAGAGAGAGATTATATGAGTGAGTTAGAGCGAATGCGAAAGAGTATACCTTTCAATGGTGTTACCAGAATTACTGGAACTTGAAGTTAAGGCGAAACACAAGGATGCGGGCGTGGGCTTGAGCTGTACTGCTACTACGTAACTACTGCCTGCAGCGGCGCGGTCTCACCGTCTCACGTTAGACATCAGCACTCGAGTGAAAGTACACTATCAATGAAAGTCAGTATTATGAGGTTAAAGTTTATCAAATAAAAATAGTACTATTATCAAAAAGTATCCCTTCGATACTTTCGTATCCATTGCGAGGAAGTCTAACATAGTACTACTGCCATATATGGAGCATTTCCCAGTACCCCCTAAAATTGATTTCAGCACCCCCTGGGGGTGCTAGCACCCCAGGTTAAGAAACACTGACCTAGGCCCTCAGCTGAAAACTGGGGTTGCCTGTCAGGGAGAGCATCCAGGGCGTAAAACTATTACACACACACACACACACACACACACACACACCTTCGTATACGTTGCGTTCAGCCAATCAGGTACAAGGGGGCGTGGCCTCCTTAGTGCCTTGGATCTTAGAGTATACATGGAGGTTGGAGTTAAGAAGAATAGAACCGGGAGGAGGTTGGAGTTGAGCCGCCGTCAACTCTAACCACAATAAAATTCATCCTTAATATTGCTACCCTCCCTGTTTTAACGCCGCGCACTACTGATCAAGAACTCAAGGAGTCATGACCAGCGTGTCTATGGACGATCTACTCTACAGTATCCCGTAGAAACACAACATGATCCCCACAAAGAAGAGGGGCAGGGAGGAGCCCGCCGAGGAGCCCCTGTACCAGCCGCGGGTGCGGAGGCGCCACCTCCACTACCGCGTGCCCATCGGGTGGCGCAGGCACGGCAAGAGGCCCTGCAAGAGGGAGCGGGAGGAGGAGTCCTAGGACGCGTCCCTCCCCAAGAAGGCCCGGCTGGAGGAGATGGAGAGGAGGGCGAAGGCCCGGTTGGAGGAGACGAAGAGGAAGGCGAAGGTCCGGCTGGAGGTGATTTAGAGGAGGGCGAAGGCCGAGGAGCCCCTGTACCAGCCGTGGGTGCGGAAGCGCGGCCTCCACTACCGCGTGCCCACCGGGAGGCCCAGGCCCTGCAAATGGGAGCGGGAGCAGGAGTGCGAGGACGCCTCCCTCCCCAAGAAGGCCCGGCTGGAGGAGATGGAGAGGAGGGCGAAAGAGATGGAGCAGAAGAGAAAGGCGAAGGTGGAAGCCGTGCGACAGAAGATGGAGATGGAGAGGGAGACGAGGGCCGAGGCCAAGCGCCAGGAGGAGTTAGAGAGAAGGGAGGAGGTGAGGGGGATGACGGAGGCTGAACAAGAAAGGAAGGAAGCGGCCAGGGCCCGGCGGTATGAGGAGATGAGGAAGTGTGTGGCTGAGGCCAAGGCTGAGGCCGCTGAGGCCAGGCGGAGGGAGAGGTTGTGGGAGGAGAGGAGGGCGGCCGCGGCCCAGCGCGCGTGGACCAAGAGATGGAGGGACGAGGAGCTGAGGATGATTCACATCCTGAGGGTGAAGAAGGACTTGGAAATGTCCGATGACGAGGACGAGGTGGAGGAGAAGGAGTGAAGAGACACGCAGACACACGGTGAGGACGAGAAGCAAGAAGCAGAGTGAGGCAAGTCACCGCCTGCCTCCACCACGGCAACCATTCCTTACACCATTATTATGTCTACAACAAAACACAGCTGGCGATTCTGCCGCAAACAAGGAATACTGTATATTTTGTTCACTGCATTACTTTTTATAAAACTTTCATACATCTATACATATATATATATACTATTCTATACTTAATTTTTTTTTTTTATACAAATACACACACACACACTCACAATTTGTGTATGTATGTATGTGTCTTTCTGTCTTTGGTTATGTTTATCTGAAATCCGTAGATAATGTTTTGTCCCTAGCCTGGAGTAACGTTTTTCTCAAGGTCATGATGAACGTTTTTCTGAAGGCTAGTATGAACGTTTTTTTCTCTCAAGGCCATGATGAAGTTTTTTCTCAAGGTGGCGAGGAACGTTTGTGTCATGTCTTTGGTAATGTTTGTCTGAAGAACGTTCTTTTCAGTTAGTAGAGGGTTGTATGCATGAAACTGTGAGGAGTATTTATATATTTGTCTCTGTGCAAACGCTTTTTTCTCTCTCTCTTTTTTTTTTTACGTGGGCAGCCAAGAAGGAACGTTAGTGTAAGTAGCATAATTATGGAATTGTGTAACCGAAGTCGTGAACGTTTCCTTCTAAGGTCATGACGAACGTTCACATTCATGCCGAAATATGTGAAAATATATGAAGGAATATGAAATACGTCCACAGTTATAAAAAAAATGGGAAAAAAGTGAAAAAACGTATGAAGTTAAGTAAAGTAAGAAAGTAAAAGAAAGTAAAGTAAGAGAAATAAAATAAATAGGTAAGTAACATAATTGAAGTCAATTATTTGATATCAAACCCAAGAAGAATAGTTATAACTCAATACTTTTTTTTGCCAACTATTCTATGTAACAAAAACCTTCTTTCACGACCATGAAAACTAAAAATCTTAAAAAAACATAATCCTCAACAAAGATAGATAAAGTAGGACGTGACATTTTCAGAAAGAAGGAAAGGAAATTGGGAAGGAAAGGAAGAAATTAGCAAGTGTACGATTGGTGGAAATCAAAGAGACGAGATTTCTTTGATGAGACGAAGAGGACCCTGATTATTTCTGCCTGAGGTCACGTGAGGAGGAGGATTACATAGGATTACATAGGAATAACAGACACCAGGAGACCTAATGGTCCATGACGAGGGTATCTGCTGAACTACATACTACTAACTATCAACTACATGTAAGAAAACAGTTGGAAAATGATACCATGTCCCTAAAGAAGATAGGAACATGGAAGTTACGTAGTGAAGAACGATAGGATATGAAATATACTAACTACAACTACCACTACCACTACAACTAATCGATCCGGGGGACTAAATATGAATTCTGCAGGGCACTATCAATACCCATTTACTTTACAGTGCGCGTCAAGTCTGTTTTTAAATGTAGTTATTGTGCTGGCTTCGACAACATTTGCTGGTAACTTGTTCCATCGTTCAACGACTCTAACATTGAAATAATTTTTACGGAGATCTGTGATGCAACGTTGACCGTTTAGCTTTAAACCATTATTTCTTGTTGTCACTTTAGGAGAAAGCTCGAATTAATCTCTTGATTAATGACATCAAATCCTTTTAGGATCTTAAAGGTTTCTATCAAGTCCCCACGGATTCTACGATCCTTTAAGGAAAACGTATTAAGTTTCCGCAGTCTCTCTTCATAAGATGAATTTCGCAGAGATGGAATTTGTTTGGTTGCTCTTCTTTGCACTGATTCCAATTTGGCTTGATCTTTTACGAAACAGGGCGACCAGAATTGAACGGCATATTCTAAGTGCGGCCTAACCAAGGACGTGTATAATTGTGTCATTACTTTCGGAGTTTTGTGTTCAAAGTTGCGTTTAATGAAGCCCAACATCATATTCGCCTTTTTACTGGCAGCTAGGCAATGCGGACTGGTTTTTAGATCGTTACTGATGATGACACCTAAATCTTTTTCCTGCTGTACTTCAGTTAGCGATTTATTTTGCATTTGATAGTTATATTTGAGGTTATCGTTGCCTATATGCATTACTTTACATTTATCGGAATTGAATTTTAATAGCCATTTATCACTCCAATCTGATAGTTTGTCGAGATCACGTTGTATGAGTTCGCAGTTTTCTCTAGTATATGCTTTACCGCCTAATTTGGTGTCATCTGCAAATTTCGATATTTTAGATACAAGTCCGCAATCCAGATCATTGATATACATCAGAAAAAGAGTAGGACCCAAGACCGAGCCCTGAGGCACCCCACTAGTAACATCTAACCAATCAGATGCCTCGCCATTTATTACTACCCGTTGTTTGCGATTTGAAAGCCAATCGCCAATCCATGAACATAATTGCTCTCCTAAGCCATGTGCCCTTAGCTTGGTCAAAAGTCGCTTATGGGAACTGTATCGAAGGCTTTCTGAAAATCAAGGTATATTACATACGAGGGAATTTTAGCGTCCCAGTTTGAATAAATGACATTAAAAAAATCGAGTAGGTTTGTTAAGCAGGATCTCTTATTTCGAAATCTATGCTGGGAGTTTAGTATTGAGTTATTTCAATCGAGAAAAGACACTATTTTATCCCGCAATATTTTCTCAAATAATTTAACAATCACGGACGTTAGACTAATTGGGCGATAATTACTTGCGAGGCTCTTACTCCCTTTCTTGAATATCGGTGTAACATTTGCTAATTTCCACATACTAGGAACATTTTTGTCCATTAGCGATTTATTGAGAATAATCTTTAATGGGGGCGAAAGTTGACTGTGACATTCGCGAAGTAGTCGCGGGGAGATTTCGTCTACCCCCACGGATTTTCCTGGGTCAAGTTTCTGCAAATACTTTGATACTTCGTCTACTGTTATCTCTCCTATTACCAATTTATCCCTTTCGAGTCCCGCATACATGTTTACTGGTTCTGGTAATGGAGCTTCGTCTTCTTTAATAAATACAGCATTAAAGTAATCATTGAGTACGAACGCCATACTCTTATTATCATTTACCAAGATGTTATTTTTATCTTTCAGTGGCCCAATACTTGTTTTGACGTTTTTCTTACTTCGAACGTATTGAAAGAACCTTTTCGGGTTTGATTTGGATTCTTTGCAATTTTTTCTTCATACTCGCGAGGAGGAGGAGGGAGGAGGAGGAGGAGGAGAGGAGGAAATAAAGAAGAAGCTGGAAACGTAACGAAGCTAATCGATAATAATTATTAAGACGACAATTTGAAAAGAAAAATTTATTAAGATATCAGTTTATAGTAAAAAATAAAAAAAAAAAAAAAGAGTGTTTGGCAAAAAGGATGAAAACTGGAGTGAAATCTTATAATTGCAAAATATGAGTAGGCCTTCTAAAAAATATAATATTTAGCTGCCTTCATTAGTAGTGTTGGGACGGCCTAACGGGTAATTAAGCCTATATTAATGACGGAAGAAAATTGTAGAAATGATGAAGAAGGAATTGGGTGATTAGAGAAATAGACAGAAAAGTAGAAAATCGAAATGAGGAAAATTTGTGAAAGCATTGGTAAGGAAAATATGAGAAAAAAAAAGTTAAGTTTAGGTTTGAAAAAAAAGTGAGAATATAAAGTTTAGAAAATAATGGAAAAAATAAATAAATATAATAATACACGAGAATAAAAATAAAAATATGAAAAGTAAATAAATTTGAGAATATAAAGTTTTGGTTTGAAGAAAATTAAGAATAAACCAAGAAAGAAAGGAGTCAATGAAAAGAAAGTGTATAAAAAGAAAGCGAAAAAATCTGGCTGAGGAAAATTAGTTAGGTTAGGTTAGGTTAGGTTAGGTAGTTTTTAGGTAGCTTAGGTTAGGTTAGGTTAGGTTAGCTTAGGTTAGGTTAGGTTAGGTTAGGTAGTTTTTAGGAAAGCTAAATGTTTAATTTATTTTATGGTTAGGTAAGTTTTTATTAAGCATAGGTTATGGTTAGGTTTACTTACTTCAGTTAGAGTAGTTATGGTTGAGCTAGTTTTTGGTGCTTGGTTAGCTTTAGGGTTAAGTTAATGTAATGGTAGGTCATATTTGGGTTGGTCCTCCACGATATAGGTAGATTAAAGGTTTGTGTTGTATTTTTAGGTACTTTGTCTATAGGAATCAAATCACATAAAAAAAAGGAACTGACAAAACAGACTCTTAATTTGTTTAATATTAAATTGATTGGTGACAAAAGTGAAAAATGCTTAGAAAAAATCATATGAACAGAGAAGTAAACAAAAACAGACCACATAGTATTTAGCCTTCTTCATGATACTTTTCATTTAACGAATTTGTTGCAAAAATTTCATGTTTCGAGGGTAAATGTTCCAGGCTGCTTCGGAGTTAACATACTTCAATTTCAGTCAAAATAAATGGAGGTCACACATTGGCCGGCTGGTCCACAGGATTATCCAGGAGTGATTGAAACCATGCGAGATATACTTTCAATTCTTACCGCTACTGGCATTGA
The DNA here is from genome assembly GCA_016584305.1 of Chionoecetes opilio. Classification (NCBI taxonomy): domain Eukaryota; kingdom Metazoa; phylum Arthropoda; class Malacostraca; order Decapoda; family Majidae; genus Chionoecetes; species Chionoecetes opilio. The sequence goes on from JACEEZ010023598.1 coordinate 674,599, forward strand.
AGGATCACACAAGATTGGACAAAACAAAGAAGCTGTTATAAACAGCACTAACTACTTAGGGCATTTCACCTTCAAAATAATGGATCGAGTGAAAGTAACTCTCCCAAGAAAGTTTAGAAAATTGAGTAAAGTTTATAATGTAAAAATATACTATATCAAAAAGACACGTCGAACCTGTAGTATCCACCTTGGGGGAGAGTTCATGAGTAATGGGCATTTCCAGCAACCCCAAATGATATGGTGCTAACACCAGGCTTAAATGAAATGCTCTACCGTAGCTGAAAACTTTTCCAGGCCCAGTGCTAAAATTACACAAGACTAACACACACTCACAATACATTCATCTTCTCAAAAAAAGGGGGATGGACACATTGAAGAGGATTAGAGATAGATGAGTTGGAGTTAGAGCGAATGCGAACCGAGGATGACTTTTGGGTTGACCCCGAATTACCACAATTAAGAAACACCAATATGGGGACCCTCCCGTTTGAGCTGCGCACTACGTAAAACTCATGCAGCGCCCGCGGTCTAACCCTCTTTCTCTATATATAGCACCGAGGAAAGTACACTATCCATGAAAGTCAGAAGAGGTCAAGAGCCTTATCCTTAACAATAGCTATTACAGAGCCCCCTCCATACGCGTACCCATTGCGAGGCAGTCTAACATAGTACTGCAAGAGGGAGCGGAGATTCATGCAGGACGCCCCTCCAAAGAAGCCCGGCTGGGGGATGCTAGCAAGGAAGGGCGAAGGCCCGCTGGAGGGGAAGAAACTGGAGGTTCGCCTGTGAGTATGAAGAGGGGGCAAACCGGGGCCCCGTACAACCTATACGGAACACGCCCCACTACTACTGCCCACCACCCAGCCATCACACATCACAGCACTGTCGAAGTGCGTTCCCAGGCCCATCAGGAAGGAGAGGAGGGCCGAAGAGTTGGAACAGAAAAGAATGGAAGGTGGAGTGTCAAGAAGAATGGACGATGGAGAGGTGGAGGAGGGCCGAGCCAACGCCAGAAGATTTAAGAATGGGACCGGTGGCCTGTTTGACGGGGCCCTGAACAAAAGGGAAAGAAGGAGTCCAGACCAGCGGTCTAGGACGAATTGCTCCAGAGCTGAGCCGCTGAGCCCACAGGAGGGAAAAGGGGGGGAGGAGAGGAGGGCGCCCGCCAGCCCCGGGTGGGAGCCCAGCCACTACCGCGGCCCAATGGGTTGAGGATGAAGAGCCCTAAGAGGGAAGAAAGGGCTTGGAAAGTCCGTCAAGAGGCTGGCGAGGAGTGGGAGGAGAAGGAGTGAAGAGACACGCAGACACACGGTGAGGACGAGAAGCAAGAAGCAGAGTGAGGCAAGTCACCGCCTGCCTCCACCACGGCAACCATTCCTTACACCATTATTATGTCTACAACAAAACACAGCTGGCGATTCTGCCGCAAACAAGGAATACTGTATATTTTGTTCACTGCATTACTTTTTATAAAACTTTCATACATCTATACATATATATATACTATTCTATACTTAATTTTTTTTTAAAAAGTACTCGAGTGAAAGTACACTCAATGAAAGTCAGTATTATGAGGTTAAAGTTTATCAAATAAAAATAGTACTATTATCAAAAAGTATCCCTTCGATACTTTCGTATCCATTGCGAGGAAGTCTAACATAGTACTGCCATATATGGAGCATTTCCCAGCACCCCCTAAAATTGATTTCAGCACCCCCTGGGGGTGCTAGCACCCCAGGTTAAGAAACACTGACCTAGAGGTTTACAAGCGGGTTTATTAACAAGGGGCTCAACAGTCAGTACGAATGTAGGAAAAAATGGCATAGGAAAATATGGCACAGTAATTAATGGTGCATGAAATAATGGCACAGGAAAAAATGGCACATGAAAAAATGGCCTATTCTTCAGGCTAGGAATAAATGGCACATGTTGAGAATTTATTCAAATAGGTCCTAACCTAACCTAACCTATACTAAGATATAATATGCCATAGAATCGAGACTAGTACAATTCGACACTATAAGATGCCATTACTTTTAGGTGCCATTTTTTCATACTCCAAACTTTATAGCATTTTTTCCAGTGACAATTTTTTCCTGTGCCATTTATACTGGTGCCGTTTTATCAAGAGTACCCAATGCCTTATTACCTTCTTCTTATTCTTATTCTCCACCAATACAATAATGTCTCAAAGGCCAGGACGGAGGACGCAACAATAGCCTCACTCCAAATACCCAAATAAGACCACGTAGCGGTGTGGGTAGTGGAACCAAATGGCCATACAAACACACATGGATCTTGTATTAAAGTGAAAATCATATACAACAGTACATTGCTTGGTAGGGAAGGTCGAGTTGCCTATCAAATTTGCCAGCCATTGATAACTCGTGACCGCCCGCCTGACGAGCTTTTAAGGTATTGCAATAGTGACGCGCACCGCCTAACACGAGGGGGAAGAGGGCAGTCAACAAATCGTGGCAGTGCGGAGTGCGGGGTTATCAGGGCAACAGGGCTACTCAGAGACGTGTAGTACCTCACTGCCTCACAACGGTAGACAATTAAGTGTAGTCAAGTGCAGTTTAAGGCGACTAGTCACAGAATGTACTGGTGGTAGACGATTGGAATATATTCAAGTGGTTAGTGCGGAGTCGATAGGGAGTTTAAAAGAATTAAGACTAGACAACTTTATGAATAGGGATGTAAGGTGGTTGTACGTAGGTAGTGTAAGTAACAGGATCTATAACACGTGTAGGTCTCCTGGGCTCTTGTAACTCCCCTACGTTCTTTTATGTTCTTCTTATGTTCTTGAATAATACTACATAATTATTAGGGAAACTCAGACTTGTTTTGCCTTCGTGAACTAAATTGAATCGACGACCAAAGACCCGTGACGCTATCCCTCTATATCATATCGTATAGTGTCATGCCTGTTAACACCTTGTCCCTATCCTTTCATACCGTCCCTTCCCTTATTAATCATCCACCTCCATCATTCTATTGCATATCAGTCACGTACGTACACTCACCAACCTTTCCTTCCCTTGCCTGCCTTGCTGCCTGCCTTCCAAAGTAATACTCACGCAATCCCTTCCCTCCTACCTGTTGCGTCTCTCTTACATCTCGCCCGTCCGCCATTCGATTTTTCAGACTCTCATACATTATCTTTAGTTTCCTTCCTCCTCCTCTGGTTCTCTTCCTCTGCATCTCTTTCTCTCTATCTACCTCTCTCCTTTGCTTTCTATCTCTATCTTTCTCCTGTACTCTCTATTTCCTCTCTCTCCTTTCCTGTGGTGGGCGTGGGAAGGGGTGCGAGGGACAGCCAACCTCAGTCAGTCCTCCTCCGTCGCATCGACTACACACTCGCTCCCTCGTCCGCGTCCGGCCACCGTCCTGCTCTTCGCCCCTCGCCGCGTTGACTCCTCCGAGGTACAGCGACTCTTGTTCCCTTTGTTACCCTGTGTACTCATTCCCCCTGGCCGTGTGTGCTGTCACCCTCTAGTGCCTCTACCCACGTACTCTCCTGTGCCACTCACTCACGCCCCCACCATGGATTATGGGTATTGGTGGGCGTTATGTAATGTTACTAGTGGGTTATGGAGTGTAACTTTTGGTCACTTCTTATGGACTTATTATAACACACACACACACACACACACACACACACACACACACACACAACACATGCAATATATTACTGCAGTGTTTCTTAACCTTTTTACCACCACGCCCCCTTTAGTAGTGGGTCCTTGCCTCCATGCCCCCCGCCCCCCCTTCACTTCTTCAATCAAAATATTTCAAAATAATCCCGAATAAAAAAAAATAAAAAAAAGTTCGTTTTTAGCACTTATTGTGCAAATAATTATTCATAAATACCTTGCATATACCCAACCGATTGAGTTATATCACGCTTAATGAATCACTAACAGTCTCCCTTTTTCTCTCTTGGCTCACGCCCTCCTTGGTAATTACCCACGCCACTATAGGGGGACGTGCCGCCCTGGTTAAGAGCCGCTGGATAGTGGAATACATCATCAAAAGGACGAGGTATGTGCAAACAGTAAGCATAAATTCAATTAGAGAGAAAAAAAGTATGATTCTCAGGCATTAAAAATATGAAACATGACCTTGAATCACTCCTGTAGGCATAACTAGGTAATCACACGCACACACACGCACACACACACACACACACACACACGCACACACACACACACACGCACACGCACACGCACACACACACAAGCAGTAAACAATGACACATCTAGTCACCGTATGCCACGTGATGTCAGCAACCCCCCTCAAGTGACGCAATGCCCCCCTCCCCCCCCCTTACAGGATAGGTCAGCGGAAAGACACAAGCATGAGCGCAGCATTAGCATATTACTTCATCACATCAACACACACACACACACACACACACACACACACACACACACACACACGTTGGCGTATACGGGATATAAAACACGAAAAAAACGAATGCTAAAAAAGAGAGAGAGAGAGAGAGAGAGAGAGAGAGAGAGAGAGAGAGAGAGAGAGAGAGAGAGAGAGAGAGAGAGAGAGAGAGAGAGAAGAGAGACGAGAAGAGAGAGCAGAAAAGAGAAGAGAGAGACGAGAGAGACGAGAGAGAGCGAGAAGAGACAGGAAGAGAGAGAGAGAGAGAGACAGAGAGATTGACGTAACACACTTTGATGCCAGTAATATAGTACTCAAGAAACACGAGAGGAGACAATCAGGACAGGTGAGAAAAAAGTAATTAAGCCAAGTTAGCGAGGGGAGAGAGAGAGGGGAGAGGGGAGAGCCAGGTAACTAAGATGGATGAGGGGAAGGCAGGTAAAGGTAACACGCCACGCCTCCCCTTGCTCACCTGTTGGACACACCTTCCCCTCACCCTACCTGTGGCTGGCAGCGCAGGGAGGGAGATGGAGGATGTTATATGAGGAATAGATAGAGAGGGAGGGGAGGGGAAAGGAGGGATAGATATAGGGATGTTATAGTAAGGGTAAAGTAGGGGAGAGGTAAAGGGTTATAGAAGGGGTTGGTATAGGAGAAAAAAGTCAAGGGAATAGAGAGGATGCCGAGTGTTAGAGTTTTGCTTCCTACTCCTTTTTTTTTGGCGCTCTGTTCCGGTTCCTCCTTTTTTATTTATTTATTTATTTAGTTTTATCGTCTTTTATTTTTCCTGTTGTTGTATTTTGTATAGGGGAGGTGTATTATTTTCCTTGCGTTTTGTGTGTGTGTGTGTGAAATGTTTGAAAGTGGCAGTGTTTTGTGTGTGTGTGTGTGAAATGTTTGAAAGTGGCAGTGTTTTGTGTGTGTGTGTATGTGGTGTGGTGTGGTGTGGTGTGGTGTGGTGTGGTGTGTGTGGTGTGGTGTGTGTGTGTGTGTGTGTGTTACGGGAAATAAACGTTGCTGCATGTGACATCGCCTTCACGTAACAACCGTACTTGGCTGTAATTCACCATTGATTTCTTCGCCGTGTTAATAGCTGCACTTGCGTCAATTTTTCGGGTATTTCCTGTAACATTATATCGATTATTTCTCCGTATAATTATTTCTCCGTGATTAAAGCCAACACCACATCGATCCGCCTCCTGCATTATGGACACACGCAGCCTTTTTATCCATTACATGAATTAAAACGTGAGTTAAGAGGAACAAGAGGCGCCACACATCCTGTTTTTCACGTTTGTAACAAGAAATACGTGACAGTTCTTCAGGGAGGCTCAGGTTCTATCTATGATGCGCGGAGGAACGTAGGGTAAGGCTTTTTGGCAGGTTTTTTTTTCCCTATTGCTTTCCTTAACCCCATGAGACCCAGACTGTAATTTCCATTGGTAATTTGGGCACCATTAGATGAGGTTTAGTGACTCTAAGCAACATTTTATAGATATGACCTGTTTAATATCCTTGTCCACTAATTAATTTGGTATATTTAGTTACTTTTCGTAATTTTATGGCTAACAACAGATATTTTTTTATAACAAAGGAAAGATCTGGGTGTGAAGGGGTTAAGAGAAAAGCACGGGCTAGGGCTAAGTAGAAAGCCTGTCAGAGTGTTCGGTATTTATATATGTTAACGGGGGGTAGGGGGGGGGGGGGGTGGGGGGTAGAGGAAACAAGGACAGCGAGCGTGGTTTGCCGAGCGATTAAACGTCACACGGTGTTGCGATGAGCGAGGAAGGGAGAGTGATGATGCAACACGCCTGAGCACGAATGGGGGAAGAAATGACACCGGAAAAAATGACACAGGAATTAATGACACAGGAGATGGCATACGAGAAAATGATGCAGAAAAAAATGGCACAGATATTAATGGCACGTAAATTAATGGCACAGGAGAAATTGGCACAGGAAAATGGCATATTCCTCAAGCTAGGAATTAACGGCACGAATTTATTCATATAATAATGTAAAGTATTTATATATTTGTAGTTGTTTAACCTAACCTAACCTAGACTAGTAATCGACACTATAAGATGTCAATACTATCCTGTGCCATTTTTTCCAATGCTATTTTTTCGCTGTGCCATTTTTTCGCTGTGCCATTTTTTTGCTGTGCCATTTTTTCGCTGTGCCATTTTTTCGCTGTGCCATTTTTTCGCTGTGCCATTTTTTCGCTGTGCCATTTTTTCGCTGTGCCATTATTTCGCTGTGCCATTTTTTCGCTGTGCCATTTTTTCTGGTGCCATACTTTTCGCATACCCCCTCGCCCCCCTCACCTCGCCAGCACCAGGAGAGACCTTGTGAGGCTCGCGTGCGGTGTTCACGACGCATCAACACCGAGCCTAAATAGAACAAGATTCACGAGAATGGCAGCGCAATGAGGAACTTTCTGAAAAGCTAACGCCACAAGATGTCTCTAGCGCTGTCACTTCTTCTGCACTTTGGGCCTGAATGATCTATCAATTCACGTAAATTCCCTGTGCTTCTTCGGGGCATATCAGAGTGCAATTTAGTCAAAGTGCAAAAGAAGTGACAGCGCTAGAGACATCTGGTGGCGTTAGCTTTGAAAGTTCCTATACTATCGATCACAGCCATCATCACCATTACCTTGTCTCTTCTAACAGCAAGGCGGGTACAAAACTGCAAACGAGGGACTGGTAATTGGCTATACTCTAAAGGGGGAACAACCATAAAAGGTAGACTGAATGTGACAAGCAACAAATCGAGTAGGGAACACCAGGGATTCACGCCAAGGCTTGTCAACACCAAAGCCTTTAGAATTAAGCCTAATTCTAAGGCTTCGGTCAACACCGTTCAGTAACTAATGGCTGCCCAGACAACTCTAACACACCTACAGGTTCCACACTAGTCGTCTCCTTAGCTCAGGATTCTCTGTCTGACGCAAAGTGGGGGAAGCAAATCACCTATGTAGTCAATATTTATGACTGTGTCTGTATACGACGGGTCTCAGAGGGGGGGAAGGTAACTAAGGTAACCAGTTATTTTGTGTGACATCGTGTGAACACAAACTTTATCCAACCACACTACCCACCACAACACACCACACCCCACCACACCGCACACCCACCCAACGCACACACACACACACACTAAAGAAAAAGCAAGAAACTCATCATCCCAGCAGGTGTAATGAACCGTGGTCGTCTGTCTCCCCAACACCTTCACTGACAAGTTACAACACCCTCACTGACAACACTCGCTCGCCACCCACACAGCAAATCCCACACCGATCTCGGTAATTAAATCAGCAGTGTAGCCAAGGATTCCCCAAACAGGGCGACGCTCGGGAGGGCGAGACAAGGACAGGGGGCGGTAGCGTACCTAAGCCTCACCACGGCCTTCGGGGGAACACAAAGTAGGAGTGAAGGGAATGTCGGAAGGGAGATCGCCATTTCTTTGCACGGTGGGGACATAAAAAATAATGGTGGTGGTGGTGGTGGTGGTGGTACATGTAGTTGCATCTAGCTGTATTAGTAGTAGTAATGGTAGTGCTATATAGTAATAGTAGTGGTAGTAGTAGTAAAATAAGTATTAGTATTCGTTAAATACTAGTAGTAGTGGTGGTATTTGTGATAGCAGTAGTAGTACGAGTAGTAGTGGCTGTATTAGTAGTAGTAATGGTAGTGCTATATAGTAATAGTAGTAGTAGTGGTAGTAGTAGTAAAATAAGTATTAGTATTCGTCAAATACTAGTAGTAGTGGTGGTATTTGTGATAGCAGTAGTAGTACGAGTAGTAGTGCAGTAGAAGTAGCAATGATAATGGTGTTATAACTATAATAATACAAATAGTAATGAAAATAGTAACAATAATAACAATAATGATGATAATAATAATAATATGTACAAAATAACAATAGTGACGGATTGACGAGTATGATAAGCTGCAAAAAAGATTGATAATGTTTTGTATCCACGGCGGGAATCGAAACCGCCACCCAAGAGCTGCCACTGGTGCCGAGGCTTTACTACCCGAGCTTGATAGATGGAAATACACGTGTTTATCATCCCGTCTATAACTCCCTGTCCATCACTGCCCTCCTATATTCTTAACTCACGGCCACACAAGATCCCTATCCCGCCCTTGTCTTGTTTGTATTGTGGAACTGTGAAGCGAAATTTACTGTTCACCGCTCAACTATATATTCATCTTCCCTAATATCCTGATAATTGTTGGGTTGTGGCTCCTTGGTAACGCATCCAGCTACCTTCCCTCCATATCATTCCAGGTTTATTGATAGGGGTTCCGGCAAACGTTCCGCGGTTAAGCTGCTGAAGGGATCAAATTACCCGGACCGTAGAATAGGCATCAGATTAGTGAAGCTGACGTTCCCCTCTGATGGGGTGACGTGTTGGTGTGTGTGTGTGAGTCCCCTCTCTCCCTTCCTCCTTTTGGCGGCTAATGTACATACAGTATGATATGATCTAAGCAAGTTGACGTAATTGCGTTTCCCTCCAGAGACGTCAAGATGCAACACACACACACACACACACAGTCACACACACACACACACACACACACACACACACACACACACACAGTCACACACACACACACAGTCACACACACACACACACACACAGTCACACACACACAGTCTCACACACATACACACACACACACACACACACACACACACACACACCGCCTGAACGGCTTGGTGGGTTAGAGCGTCCCGTGCCATTCTATGGTCTGGCGTTCAATCCCTGGCTCCGCTCGTTCTTGGGGATTTTCCCCCGGAGAAATTCGGGCGGTTACTGTCCCCCTTGAGCATGAAGATGGAGTGTGTGTGTGAGGTCCCAGCAGCATTACCTAAAGATCAGTCATAAATAATGAGCTCCTAGCTCGCTCCGGGAGTGACACTGGCGATCGCGGGTCCAGCTTGCGTAGACAAGACCATGGGTAAATGACGCACGCACGCACGCACGCACGCACGCACGCACGCATGCACGCAGGCAGGCAGGCAGGCAGGCAGGCAGGCAGGCAGGCAGGCACGCCTTGACTGATCTCGTTTAAGAAAGAGGCATCCACGTTGAAAGAAAAGAAAAGAAAAAATAAACATGGAAGAGAGAAAAATCAAACAGATATTCTTTTCTTTTTCTTTTTCGACGCGGGATTGGCAGCTCTTTGCCCTTTTTATATACATGCAGGGAATGCAGTGACGGTCTGCGATCTACTACTACTACTATCACTACTATCACTACTACTTCTACTACAACTACTACTACTATCACTACTACTACTACTACTACTTCACTACTACTATCACTACTACTACTACTATCACTACTACTTCTACTACTACTATCACTACTACTTCTACTACTACTATCACTACTACTACTACTACTACTACTACTACTACTATCACTACTACTACTACTATTACTACTACTACTACTACTACTACTACTATCACTACTACTACTACTACTACTACTACTACTACTACTATTACTCCTACTACTACTACAACTACTACTACTATCACTACTTCTACTACTACTATCACTACTACTTCCTACTACTACTATTACTACTACAACTACTATCACTACTACTACTACTATCACTACCACTACTACTACTACTACTACTACTACTCCTACTCCTACTCCTACTATTACTACTACTACTACAACTATACTACTACTGCTACTACTGCTACTACTACTACTACTACTATTACTGATATAATGATAATGATGATAACAACTGATGACAACAAAAGCAATAGTGATAATAAGTGATAGTAATAATAAAAACTGAGAATGAAAATAATAAAAAATGAAAATAAAATACAATTGATAATAAAATAAATTCACGCACAACCAACACGAATCGGAGTCACTCAAGAATAAGCAAGACACGTCACGACAAGTCACAACAAAATTTCCATCACCCATCACCCTAACAGAAAACAACAACAACAACATTTCTTTCCTTTCATCTTCGTTAAGGACGCGTCTCGTACGTGTGTAAGGGCAGGCGAGGGACGAGAAGAGTGAGAAGAGGTCATTTGATCTACCTTACAAACGTGTTATGTTGGTTGTCATGTTAGGGAGGGAAGGAAAGATGCGGGGTTTAGCGACGGGGATGTGGTGGTGTGGTGGTGGGGGAAACTGTGTAATGGGGAGGATAAGGAGCGCCTCTCTCTCTCTCTCTCTCTCTCTCTCTCTCTTGCTCTCGCTCTCGCTCTCGCTCTCGCTCTCGCTCTCGCTCTTCTCTCGTTCACTCCATGGTGTTAAATATTTGTTGTGTTCTATAAGCGACTCCCATTCCACAAACACATAACAGCCAATTCGAGAGAACTGTAACACTCGAAAATGCCAGTGGTCGCTGGCAGTTTTAACTTACAGGTTGATAATAAGTTGGTCTAATGGAAAACAAAATATGGGCTTATTCCACTGCACTTAAAACACAAAAGAATAATACTAAGAACGATTTTCTTCTATATGTATATTGTATAGAAGCCTGATTTTGTAAAACATGTATATAACCAAATAACCAAGAATGGTTATAGTTGAGGAGGCGATGGAAATGTTACTCTATGATATTATATAGTCAATAACAAATGTTTAGAAGTTAACTATACCTAGGCAGTCATATTTTCCTGTAATTTTTTGTGTATCAATTAGATAGAAAGCTTGGAAGTGCAATGAGTCGACGCGTAAAGTCGTAATGTTTTGATTCAATCTCCCCGCCACAATGCGCGGCATGCCGCCTCCACATTCATAACCTACTGGTCGCCGCCCTTAACGATTTCGGCATTCTATATTTTCTTCTTTTCAAAGCATTGCTTATTGTATTTTGACAAGCGTTTGCCAGACGCAGCAGTACTGTCTTAGAAAACAGTGTGAACATTGCCCAAATAAAATATGCTACAATATACATGTAAAAAATATATTAAGCTTTTATACTGAAGGCGAGTATTTTGCATTAAATTGCTATTTTAGAACGTTCAGTCGTAATGCATGTCATCCATACAATGAGTAGAACTACAGAAGAACTTAATTTTTTGGTATTCAGATGCGGTGAATTTATCGCGAAATTGATATACGAAAATGCGAGTCGCAGAGGCAAAACACAGTAGACCAACCTTTGAGTTAAAACTGCCAGCGACCACTGGCATTTACGAGTTACAGTTCTCTTGTATAACGAGAGAACTGTAACTCGAAAATGTAACTCACCACTCGCTTCACACTGTCCTCTGCCAAGACTACCTATAGATTCACACTCTTGGTAATAGAACTTCACTCTTGGTTCGATGGTGTATACGAGAAAAAACAAATACTAGGAAATATTAACAGAAGGGTGAAAATGAGAAAACGTAAGAAATATTAATCGAAAGGATGTACAAAAGCTTCCCCCTCTCTGTAACAACACACCAAACAGGCACTATTTTATCTGTGATGTAAAAGATGAACTAACGAATGTAATGTTATTCCTGTTCTGGTGTCGCTGTGATGCATGACGCCGCATCACCCACGATACACACCAACATGAGAATCAAGCAAGCACATTTTTTTCCCGCAGTGTTATGTAAGTCAATGATAATTTCGAACGTGTCACAATATTTCTGTACAACGCAGAAAGTCATGATCGCAAATCACATGACCTTCCAATATCAGGCATGCGGTGTGAAATAATCAGTCAATGGAACACGAGAAATTCTGTTTGGAAAGAAAATATAGGAAATAAAACATACTGAAGCTCTCATCTTTCTGACGAACAAATGTATTAACTAATGCATTAAAGGGAACACAACGAGTGCAGCGACAGGCACTGCAGCCAGGCTTGAGGTGTCCGTCTGTAACAGCAAACCGGCGTCTGTCCTAACCACCACAGTGTCCTATTTAATTTTTTTCCGACATAACCGCGTAACACTCCTTCAGTCCCAAGCTATATTTTCGGCAGCAGAATAACACTTTTTTTTTCCTTTACACAATAACAAACTCATCATCCAGTATTTACATTTACACGCTTTTCATTTGTCTGATTTCAAGGGGCTGGTAGTAAGCAGGGTTTGTAGTATTTTTTCCCCCCGTCTTGTTTTCCGAAATGTCGTACGAAAAGAAAAAAATCCGCTACTGCCAAGGCGTCACAGGAGATGCTTGAGCGGCCACACTCTCAGAAATGGGGGGTACATTAAGGGTCGAATTGTTACATCGCACCATCACTACCCTTTTTAAACCCTATGTCCAGGCTGGAGGGTAGATGCTGCCGATTATAACCTTCATCTACCCTTTTTAGACGAGAGGGTTGGAAAAGGGTACATTTGCGTCGATCCGAAAGGGTATATTTGTAAGGGTAGAAAAAGAGTAGCAGTATTTCATCACTACAAACACCCTTTTTCTACCCTTTTCCTACCCTTCTTTTCTAAGAGTGCAGTGACATCCATAGAGCTATCGTGAATGGCTGCACCTCAACAGATAACAGGTCGTGCTCGTTACATACCTCGTCAAGGAGACAATAATAGGGTGAGAAAGAGGCGAGGAAATGGGAGGAAGGAAATGCCGATGAGAGGAGAGTCAAGGAGGTCAAGTGAAGCTAAAGAAAGAGAAAACATGTTAGTACCGGGAGGGTTGGGAAAAGTACCGAGTATAGAGACGAAACAGAGAGAGAGAAGCAGAGACAAAACAGACAGAGGGAAATGTCACTATCTACAGCGACATAATTGAAGAAACGAAAATACAAAAAGGGTGAGTGGGACGGGTGAGTGCGGTGGTGGGTGTGAGGGGAGGG
>JACEEZ010023598.1:697809-747809 GCA_016584305.1 Chionoecetes opilio
CCTTATTTCTTGGTAGACACGCGCGGTATCCCCCTCAGAACGACACACACACACACACACACACGCACACGCACACGCACACACACAGACACACACATGAAAGGAACCCTGACAGACAATCCAATTATACGTAGGTTGTGCTCATGATAGTTTCCATACACAAAGAAAAGGAGTGTGTGTGTGTGTGTGGAGAGAGAGAGAGAGAGAGAGAGAGAGAGAGAGAGAGAGAGAGAGAGAGAGAGAGAGAGAGAGAGAGAGAGAGAGAAGAGGAGAGAGAGGAGAGAGAGAGAGGAGAGAGAGAGAGAGGAGAGAGAGAGAGAGAGAGAGAGAGAGAGAGACATGGAGATAGATGACCAGAGAGAGAGAGAGGAGAGAGACGAGGAGCAGAGAGAGAGAGAGAGAGAGAGAGAGAGAGCAAGATGAGTGATGAGAGAGACAGAGGAGAGACGAGAGAGAGAGAGAGAGAGAGAGCGAGAGAGTCATACAAATGGAAAACTAGATAAACAAAGCAAAATAGTAACGGAAAGAAAGAGACAGACAGACAGACAGACAGACAGACAGACAGGGAGACAAGTACGTATTTTCTATAGAGACACAGAGACAGAGCGGCGGGCGGGCAAGAAGGGAGGGAAGTAGAGCAGCTGCGAATGACTAGCGGGACCAGAAGCTGCGAGGAAATGCTGTGAGAAAAGGGAGGCAGATGTGGCAGCTGCAGTGACGAGGAGGAAAAGTGACGGTGGGGAAGGAGCGACGAAGGAAGGGAGGAAAGGGAATTGGAATCAGGAAATATGGAAAGCAAGACAGGGAAATCAGGAAAAAGAGGAAGAAAGATGGAAGGAAAGACGACGAGGGAAAATGGGATAAAAAGGAGGGAAAATGGGATAAAAGGAGGGAAAACGGGATAAAAAGGAAGGGAAAACGGGAAAAAAGGAGGGAAAACGGGATAAAAAGGAAGGGAGGGAAAACGGGAAAAAAGGAGGGAAAACGGGATAAAAAGGAGGGAAAATGGGATAAAAAGGAGGGAAAATGGGATAAAAGGAGGGAAAACGGGATAAAAAGGAGGGAAAACGGGAAAAAGGAGGGAAAACGGGATAAAAAGAGGGGAAAACGGGATAAAAAGGAGGGGAAAACGGGAAAAAAAGGAGGGAAAAACGGGATAAAAAGGAAGGGGAAAACGGGAAAAAAGGAGGGAAAACGGGTATAAAAAGGAAGGGGAAAACGGGAAAAAAGGAGGAAAACGGGATAAAAAGGAGGGAAAATGGGATTAAAAAGGAGGGAAGGAAACGGAGGGAAAAAAAAAAGGAGGGAAAACGGAAAAAAGGAGGGAAAACGGGAATAAAAAAAAGGAGGGAAAAGGATAAAAGGAGGGAAACGGGAAAAAAAGGAGGGGAAAAAGGGAGTAAAAAAAGAGGAAAAACGGGATAAAAGGAAAAGAGGGAAACGGGAAAAAAAGGAGGGAAAACGGGAAAAAAGGAGGGAAAACGGGTAAAAAGGAGGGAAAACGGGATAAAAAGGAGGGAAAACGGGATAAAAGGAGGGAAAACGGGAAAAAAGGAGGGAAAACGGGATAAAAAGAGGGAAAACGGGATAAAAAAAGGAGGAGGGAAAACGGGAAAAAAAAAAGGAGGGGAAAACGGGAAAAAAAAGGAAAGGAGGGAAACGGGAAAAAAAGAGGGGAAAACGAGATAAAAAGGAGGGAAAACGGGAAAAAAAAAGGAGGGAAGGAGGAAAAAAGGAGGGGAAACGGAAAAAGGAGGGAAAACGGGATAAAAGGAGGGAAAACGGGATAAAAGGAGGGAAAACGGAAAAAAGGAGGGAAAACGGGATAAAAAGGAGGGAAAACGGGATAAAAAGGAGGGAAAACGGGAAAAAAAGGAGGGAAAACGAGATAAAAAGGAGGGAAAGCGGGAAAAAAGGAGGGAAAACGGGAAAAAAGGAGGGAAAACGGGAAAAAAGGAGGAAAAACGGGATAAAAAGGAGGGAAAACGGGATAAAAAGGAGGGAAAACGGAAAAAAATGAGGGAAAACGGGATAAAAAGGGGGAAAACGGGATATTAAGGAGGGAAAACGGGAAAAAAGGAGAAAGATGGAAAGAATGACGAAAAGGAAAGTTAGGAAAAAGGAGAGAAAGACTGAATAACGGTAATGAAATAAGGAAAGACGTGAATGAATAAAGCAAAGGAGGAAGAGACAGAAATGAATGAAAGAAATGTATAAATAAAGATAAAGAGGAAAAGAAAAGTGAAGAAAAGAGAAAAGCGAGAAGAAAAAAAAACTATACACAAAAAAATTCACCTTCCTTGTAACCAAAAAAAAACAAAACAACAACACAAAAAAAGAATAAGTATATAAACTCTAGATGAATAAAAACGAAATAATAATAGACGAATAAAGGAAGAAGAGTAGTTTAGTTTAGATTAGGTTAGGGAAAGGGGAGGAAAAAGGGAGATAGTTAGTATGAGGTTAAATTAGGGTTAAGAAGGGTTAGTAAGTTAGGTTAGTTAGGTAGGAAAGGGAGAAAAAGGGGAATTAAGTTAGGTATGAGGGTTAAATTAGGGTTAGGGAAAGGGTCTGGTTAGGTTATGTTAGGGAAGGGGGAGGGAGGGAAAAAGGAGAGATTAGGTTAGGTTATGAGGGTTAAATTAGTGTTAAGGAAAGGGTTAGGTTAGGCTAGGTTATGTTAGGTTAGGGAAAGGGGAGGGAAAAAGGGGAGATTAGTTTAGGTTATGAGGGTTAAATTAGGGTTAGGGAAAGGGTTAGGTTAGGCTAGGTTATGTTAGGTTAGGGAAAGGGGAGGGAAAAAGGGGAGATTAAGTTAGGTTACGAGTGTTAAATTAGGGTTAGGGAAAGGGTTAGGTTAGGCTAGGTTATGTTAGGGAAAAGGGAGGGGGGGGGGGAAGCTAAAGAAAAGGGGGAGAAAGTGCGGTTAGAGGCCATTAGACTAGAGTAGAGGCGGAAATAAAACCAAAAGACGAAATATAAAGACGTCGGAAATAAGAAAGGAGGTGATGAAGGGGAAGGGAGGCGTCACGTCAGACCTGTAATAAGGGCAACAGATGACACAGGTATCGGAAGGGACGGATGGAATAGAAGCACATCGAAAATACAGCATTTGAGATGAGAACAGAGGTAGCGCCTGGCATATGAGAGGAGATAGGGAGGGAGAAAAAGGAAGAAAGGAAGGAAGGAAGGAAGGAAGGAAGGAAGGAAGAAAGGAAGGAAGGAAGGAAGGAAGGAAGGAAGGAAGGAAGAGGTAGGAGAAAGGAGGAAGGAAGGAAGGAAGGAAGTATTGAATGAAGGATAAGAGAAAGGGAATAGTTGGAGAATGAAGGAGGGAAGGAAGGAAGGAAGGAAGGAAGGAAGGAAGGAAGGAAGTATGAAAAGAAGGAAGAAAGGAAATAAGGGAAAGAAGGAAGTAAGGAAGGAAGGAAAAAAGTAAGTAAGGAAGGAAGGAAGGAAATGAGATGGGAAAGAAGGGTGGAAGGAAGGAAGGAAGGAAGGAAAGAAGTAAGTAAGGAAGGAAGGAAAGAAATAAGATGGGAAAGAAGGAGGTAAGGAGGTAAGGAAGGAAGGAACAAGGGCCACAACACAACACATAACAAAACACATCACCAAAGTAGGAAGGAAGGAAGGAAGGAAGGTGAGAGGGAAGGAAGGATTTAAAGAAGGAAGGAAAGAAGGAAAGAAAGGAAAGGAAGGAACAAGGGCCACAACACAACACATCAAAACAAAACACATCACCCAAGTAGAATTAACCATTGATCTTGAATGACTCTGATGGCCGGGAGATCTACGCAGTACCCCTTCCTCTCCCTCCCTTCCTTCCTTTCCTCTCCCTGACTCCTTGCCATGAACGTTCTCATTACATTACCGGACCCATCTGATGGCCTGTGTCACGTGATCGTTGTCGTGCGGGACCGCGGAGACTTGGCTGATGGGTCTCGGGTCCTGTTCTGAGTTGTTCCTCGTTGCCTTTCCATTAGGGGTGAAGCGCCGCGGGGACTCACTCACCACGGCGGCGTAATACTAATGCATCGCAGACTTCTTTACAGATTTGATTGAGCGTTCCTAAAAGGCCGACACACAGGAATAGTTTGATAGAAGGAAGTTGAAGGCTGATTGTCTTCGAGGAGTCTTCTGGGAGGCTTGGTTTGGTTTTGCGTTGGGGCCCTTCTTACGACTTAAATTTCTTCAAGAGAGGAGTGACAAGACACCGCCCGTACTAAACTGGCCCACCCCCTTTCTATATTATCTTACTGTCTTCTTTATAGGGAATGACAACTGAGCGGATTTTTTGCTGTTTTTTTTTTCTCCTTCGCCCGTCCTTTGTGATGTAAAAAAATAAACTCTAAAAAAAACCGTGTGAGACCATGAACTGTTTTGTGGTGGGAAGGGAGGGCGATACTATGCCTCCCTATACGATATGGTGTATTTACCTAGATACCTAGCTGTGACATAAAGGCTTAAGGTGCAGTATACGTGTGTGGTCCCGTCTCCGTGTCTATATGCATCTGATTTTGGCTTTGATTGGAATTGATGTATGAACACTTTTGTCGGGGTCACCTTTTCTTCAAGCTCATTCCATGTCTATGCTATGAGGAAAGCTGTGTGTGTGTGTGTGTGCGTGTGCGTGTGCGTGTGCGTGTGCGTGTGCGTGTGTGTGTGTGTGTGTGTGTGTGTGTGTGTGTGTGTGTGTTTTAAGTACGCTCATACGGTAGGACACGAAGCTGACCCAGTTCGTCTCTTCGCCACCAGAGGCCTCCCGCGTGACCCACTCCGGCCACCACTCTTTGTCTCGGTAGGGAGGCGGGGCAGACAGTCCTCAGAGACACACATGACCCTTCACATAGTGCTGACGCGGCCTCCCACACCATGAATAAATGTATCGTTACACCGCTAGTCTTCCTGAGCACGCAAAATATTATCTTTGTGATACACCATTGTAAACATCGCCTGACCCAGTTTCGGTGAAGGCTGACGTGGCTTTGATTATGTAAATGACTGATTACCACGATAAGATATAGACATAGGCAGACTACATGAATAATAAATGATCCCTTACCCTATAAACACACTAATATTTTAAGTGATACATAAAAACCTGAACGAAAAAGAAGCTACAAAGTCATGGACGAAAATATCACATGAGGACATTTTCTCGGGTGACTTGGCGGATACAGACTAGCTTCCGCCTCGCCACTTAATGGATGAAATGACCCTAAATCAATACTAACTTTAAAACGTAGTAATAGGAGTATGATATTCCTATAAATCAATACTTAATGTCTCTGCGTAATCCAGTCTTACATAACATTGACTTGTAACAAAAGGGTTCTCCGTAAAATGAAAAAAATATAGCTGGGTTCCTTATTTCCTATTGTTAGTCGAAGAAGTCGAAGAAGTGTGGGGGTAACACCTTGGTATCGGTGATTTTATTCTGGTGCTTGAAATGTTGTGGTGTTTGTTGCTTGATCACGCCCGTTTTGTACTTATTCTTGTGAAATTTCTTGTGAAAAGTCTTGGCTTTCTTACTAATCAATGTTCTTTGCTGTTTCCTTGTTTTCCACATCAGTAACAAAGTTTGTTTCTTCATATCTGCATCCTGTTCATCTGCTAGGAGTAATTCCCCGAGTGGCCGAGGGGACCGCCACATGTCTATCCAATATTGGGGCAAGTGTATGTAGTAGTAGTAGTAGTAGTAGTAGTAGTAGTAGTAGTGGTAGTAGAAGTAGTAGTTGTAATGTGGTGGTGGTGGTAGTAGTAATAGTAGAAGTAGTAGTATCAGTAGTTGAAGTTATTGTTGTCGTTGTTGGTGATTTTGGTGTTGGGTGTTGGGTGTGGTGGTGGAGTTGTGTTGTTGGTGTTGGTGTTGCAGTTGGTAGTGCGAGACTTGCTGGTGTTGATGGTGGTGGTGGTGGTGGTGGTGGTGGTGGTGGTAATGACAATATTAAATTTTATATATAATTTACCGACCTCCTTACCACCGTTCCATTTATTTTCAGCCTCAAACATTTTACATTGTTCGTCAACGAAACTAATAACGAGAAAAGTTTCATTCATATCGCCAGTATTTTTTCATTTTCTTCATTTATCATTTAAGACTTCACTTGTTTTCCATTTTCGAAACCTTCTCCAGTGCCTACCGATCACTAGTGTTCTGTTCATTCCACCTTGCGTTCATGGCAGAAGAAACACTCTTTCTTCCCACACTTCGACACTGTTTCTCTTGACCGCCTGAACGGCTCAGTCGGTTAGGACTTCCGGCACCATTCTGTGGTCCGGCGTTCGACCCCGCTCATTCCCAGGGATTTTTCTACTGAGAAATTCGGGCGGTTACTGTCACCCTTGAGCAAGGGGATGGGAATGTGTGGTGTGTGAGGTCTCAGCAATACCCAAAGATCGGTAATAATGAGCTCCAAGCTCGCACCGGGAGGGTGAAACTGGCGATCGCGAGTCTGACTCGCGTGGACAAGACCATGAATGAATGAGTGACACACACGCACACACGCACCCCCACCCCCCGCCGTGTGTGTATGTGTGTGTGTTAGGGTACTCCGTAGTGTAGTGGTTACACGCTAGGTTCACAACCGAGAAATTCCGGGTTCGATCCCCGGGTGGAGCGGAGAAAGATGGGCGGTCTCCTTAAAACCCATGCCCCTGTCTACCCAGCAGTGAATGGGTACAGGTGTTAGCCAGGTGTTTGTGACCCGCCTCCCGGGGTGGTGGCTTCCCCCAACACTAAGCACTAAGGAAGCAAATACGAAAGATGTAGCTATGGAGATGGGGCCATACGAGTGTAGCTCAGGCCCTGTAAAATATAACTAGATGAATACACACAAACACACACACACGCACAAAAAAAAAAAAAACCCACACACAGGGTTGTCCACTAAAACACGAGACGCCCATATATAAGATCGTTTTCTCAGGCCCATCATAAAGTTTTATTCATCTCTATTCACTTCATTCTACACCTAACTACCTTTTTTTCCTTCTGGGAGAAATGCACAATCGTGGAATTACGTAACAAGACGATGCCTTGAAAGAGCTCCCGCATCGACAAGCCTTTATTTTGATGCCTCGAGTAACTATCCTTCTACATTCTCTTCACAAATCAAGCATAACGTTACGATCAAAGGCATCTCTTTCGACACATCTTAATGATTTACTTAAAGTCATTCTCACCACTACGCCCCATCACAACAAAGAACAACATAAGAAAATAAGGAAGCTACAAGAGGCCGTGAGACCGACACGTGATAGTTCCTGTAACAAGACCTGCATTCTACTAATATATGACAGCTACATGCCTTGCTACACTCTTCCCCTCTTCCTATGTCAGTGTTCGGGGCGGCTATGTACCTGTATATCACTGGCTGCCATTAACCCCTTCACGCCTAGATCTTTCCCTTGCTATATGAAATCGTCTCTTATTAGCCATAGAATTACGAAAAAGTAACTAAATATACCAAATGAGTTAGTCGACAAGGATATTAAACAGTTCATATCTATAAAATATTGCTTATCTTCATGAAAATCGTTGAATGGTGGTTATATTACAATGGAAATTACGTTCTGGGCCTCAAGGAGTTAATTGCTGGTAGTCTTGATTGTGACCCGTGTTGGCACGAGGTTGAATTACGTGCCATGAAGTGCTGGGGAGGGAATCCTAGATGGAGGAGTATAGTACGCGAGGTGAAGGGGTGAGAGAAGGAAGGAGGGTAGAGGGTGAGGGAGATGTTTGGAAAGATAGACGTCGGTGGAGACCCATTTGGAACATAAGAACATAAGAAAATAAGGAAACTACAAGAGGCCGCGAGACCTACACGTGGTAGTTCCTGTTACTTATGGCTACCTACATCCACCTTTCATCCCCATCCATGAAATTATCTAGTCTCCTTTTAAAGCTCCCTAATGACTCCGCACTAACTACCTGTCTACTGAGTCCATTCCAATCATTTACAAGACAAGAACCAAAGTGAGTAGGATGAAGAGACAAGGGGCAAGGAGAAGGAGGAGGAGGAGGAGGAGGAGGAGGAGGAGGAGGAGGAGGAGGAGGAGAGGAGGAGGAGGAGGAGGAAGAGGAGGAGGAGGAGGAGGAGGATTTTTTAAATGTTTTACAAAGGAAACACAAACAGCAACAGACCAATAGGTCCTAAACAAGGCTGTTTGCTTTAGCTACACTACACTAACTAGATAATAGAGAGAAAGGATAGGAAAGTAGAAGGCTCCTCCCCACCCACCCATCCCTCCAGCCGAAGCTGGCCGGAAATGAAGTGATACCATGCAATATAGAAAAACTGCATGGAATTTGTGAGGAAAGTTGAAAGCTGTAATCTATGGCTAACTACTACTAGTTTGTGGGGGTAGGTTTAGTGCTTGATAGATAGGTCATGTTATGTGTGTTTTGAGGAGGAGGAGGAGGAGGAGGAGGAAATACATGGAGGGGCATCTCGGCTCTTCTGTCCTGTCTTCTGTGTAATTTAAAAGAGTGACAGCTTTGTTTTCTCGAGATTCTAAGCGTAACTAAAAACTAAAACAGACCCCCTCCTCCCTACCGTCTATCACTGCTACAATAGAACGAGCAGGGAAAGACGGAGGTGGCGTGGAAAGAGAGACGCAGCAGAGATGTATACGATATTATTGACTCAAATAAAATGATCAAGGGAATGACCTCGTTGAGAGAGAGACAGAGACAGAGACAGAGACAGAGACAGAGACAGAGACAGAGAGAGAGAGAGAGAGAGAGAGAGAGAGAGAGAGAGAGAGAGAGAGAGAGAGAGAGAGAGAGAGAGAGAGAGAGAGAGAGAGAGAGAGAGAGGCTTACGGTTCAAGAAGACCAGAATACACCATACATCCATCCATTGGGTGAAACAGACACACGAATAAACCAAAGGAGGAGCAGCCAGCGCCACAGAAGGCAGGAGGGAGGGAGGGAGGGCGCCGAGGCCGAGGGCAGGGTCACGTACGCACAGACACACACTGAAGGCACCGGCCGCGGTCTAGGAAGCTTCACTTGACGGTAATTAGCTGGAGTGACTTGACCAGGACGCACGCAGGCGCATCCCCAACACACGCACACACGCGCACACATGCATATACATACATAAACACACGCAAAGCACACACACACATATATAAACGTACCCAGTAGCAAACACAAATACATTCATTACGGTGGGAGGAAACAGAGTGGGACGAGCTCAGTCCTGCACGTGGCATCAGTCTGGCCCGCCAACTAGTGCATTCCGAGTCCCACAATGCGCCTGCAAGTGTACCTGCAAGTGCCCTTGCTGCACTAGCAAGGGCGCGGCGGGGAGCACACTACGCCTCCTCTACGTGCATACAGCCCACCCCACTCACTGCATACAGCCCACCGCACTCACTGCATACAGCCCACCGCACTCACTGCATACAGCCCACCCCACTCACTGCATACGGGCCCACCCCACTCACTGGCATACAGCCCACCGCACTCACTGCATACACCCCAAACCGCACTCACTGCATACAGCCCACCGCACTCACTGCATAAAACCCCACCCCACTCACTGCATACAGCCCACCGCACTCCTGCATACAGCCCCCGCACTAAACTGCATACAGCCCACCGCACTCACTGCATACAGCCCACCGCACTCACTGCATACAGCCCACCGCACTCACTGCATACAGCCCACCGCACTCACTGCATACAGCCCACCGCACTCACTGCATACAGCCCACCCCACTCACTGCATACAGCCCACCCCACTCACTGCATACAGCCCACCGCACTCACTGCATACAGCCCACCGCACTCACTGCATACAACCCACCCCACTCACTGCATACACCCCCACGCACTCACTGCATACAGCCCACCGCACTCACTGCATACAACCCACCCCACTCACGGGCATACAGCCCACCGCACTCACTGCATACAGCCCCCCCCAACTCACTGCATACAGCCCACCGCACTCACTGCATACAGCCCACCGCACTCACTGCATACACCCCACCGCACTCATTTCCCATAAAAGCCCCCTCATCACTGCATACACCCCACCGCACTCACAGCATACAGCCCACCGCACTCACTGCATACAGCCCCCCACTCACTGCATAGAGCCCACCCCACTCACTGCATACAGCCCACCCCACTCACTGCATACAGCCCACCCCACTCACTGCATACAGCCCACCCCACTCATGCATACAGCCCCCCCCAAACTCACTGCATACAGCCCACCCCACTCACTGCATACAGCCCACCCCACTCACTGCATACAGCCCACCGCACTCACTGCATACAGCCCACCCCACTCACTGCATACAGCCCACCCCACTCACTGCATACAGCCCACCCCACTCACTGATCATACAGCCAACCCACTCACTGCAAAACAGACCCCCTCCCTGCCCACCCCATCACTGCTACAGAACTCAGGGAAGACGGGGCCACACACTAAACGCAGACAGCCACCTATACGATAAGACTCAACCTCAACATGATAAAGGTCGAGACCCCATATGCAACAGACCACCCAACTGAGACAGCCCAACTACAGATACAGCCCACACTAGAGATACGAGCCACCACTCACTGAGACAGACCAATGAGAAGAGACCAGACTGCATACAGCCACCATCATGGAAGCAACCACTAGATACAGCCCAACAGATAGAGCCACCCCCTCACGGTCATAGAGACCGCATCACCATACATCCACCCATTTCAGGTGAAACAGACCACTACGATACACCCCAAACTGACGAGCCCACCCCTCGCAACAGCCAGCTCAGACTGCATGAGGAGCGCCACCCCACTCACGTACGCCACCCCACTCTGAACCCCACCCCACCATGCGGTCAGCCCACTTCACTTACGCCCACTTACTGGATACTGCCCACGCGCACTCACGCATCCCCAACACACGCAACAGCCACGCACTACACTGCATATACCACCGCACTCACCGCAAACACCCACAGCACTCACTGCATAAACGCCCCGCACTACGCATACAGCCACCGACTTGTCAGGCACACCGACTCACAAGCTCAGCCCACGCCCATCACTCATGGCCCCGCCAACTATGCATTCAGTCCCACATCATGACGACCCCTCAAGTGTCCTCAGCCCCCGTTGCTACCCACCCCTATGCATAGCGCGCGGGAGCACACTTACGCCCTCCGCACTACTGCATACAGCCCACCGCACTCACTGCATACAGCCCACCGCACTCACTGCATACAGCCCACCGCACTCACTGCATACAGCCCACCGCACTCACTGCATACAGCCCACCTCACTCACTGCATACAGCCCACCCACTCACTGCATACAGCCCACCGCACTCACTGCATACAGCCCACCCCACTCACTGCATACAGCCCACCGCATCACTGCATACAGCCCACCGCACTCACTGCATACAGCCCCCCCGCACTCACTGCATACAGCCCACCGCACTCACTGCATACAGCCCACCCCACTCACTGCATACAGCCCACCGCACTTACTGCATACAGCCCACCTCACTCACTGCATACAGCCCACCCACTCACTGCATACAGCCCACCGCACTCACTGCATACAGCCCACCCACTCACTGCATACAGCCCACCCCACTCACTGCATACAACCCACCCCACTCACTGCATACAGCCCACCTCACTCACTGCATACAGCCCACCGCACTCACTGCATACAGCCCACCCCACTCACTGCATACAGCCCACCTCACTCACTGCATACAGCCCACCGCACTCACTGCATACAGCCCACCCACTCACTGCATACACCCACCCCACTCACTGCATACAGCCCACCCCACTCACTGCATACAGCCCACCTCATCACTGCATACAGCCCACCGCACTCACTGCATACAACCCACCCACTCACTGCATACAGCCCACCTCAACTCACTGCATACAGCCCACCGCACTCACTGCATACAGCCCACCCACTCACTGCATACAGCCCACCCCACTCACTGCATACAGCCCACCCACTCACTGCATACAGCCCACCCCACTCACTGCATACAGCCCACCCCACTCACTGCATACAGCCCACCCGCACTCTCCCACCTGCATATCATCGCCCACCGCACTCACTGCATACAGCCCACCCCCACACTGCATACAGCCCACCTCATCACTGCATACAGCCCACCGCACTCACTGCATACAGCCCACCCCACTCACTGCATAGAGCCCACCCCACTCACTGCATACAGCCCACCTCCATCACTGCATACAGCCCACCCACTCACTGCATACAGCCCACCCCACTCACTGCATACAGCCCACCCCACTCACTGCATACAGCCCACCCCACTCACTGCATACAGCCCACCCCACTCACTGCATACAGCCCCCTCACTCACTGCATACAGCCCACCCCACTCACTGCATACAGCCCACCCACTCACTGCATACAGCCCACCCCACTCACTGCATACAGCCCACCCCACTCACTGCATACAGCCCACCCCACTCACTGCATACAGCCCACCCCACTCACTGCATACAGCCCACCCCACTCACTGCATACAGCCCACCCATCGCTGCATACAGCCCACCTCATCACTGCATACAGCCCCCCTCATCACTGCATACAGCCCACCTCATCACTGCATACAGCCCACCTCATCACTGCATACAGCCCACCCCACTCACTGCATACAGCCCACCCACTCACTGCAAAACAGCCCACCTCACTCACTGCATACACCCCACCCCACTCACTGCATACAGCCCACCCATCACTGCATACAGCCCACCCACTCACTGCATACAGCCCACCTCATCACTGCATACAGCCCACCCACTCACTGCATACAGCCCACCCCACTCACTGCATACAGCCCACCCACCACTGCATACAGCCCACCCATCACTGCATACAGCCCACCTCATCACTGCATACACCCCACCCCACTCACTGCATACAGCCCACCCCACTCACTGCATACAGCCCACCCACTTACTGCATACAGCCCACCTCATCACTGCATACAGCCCACCGCATCACTGCATACAGCCCACCCACTCACTGCATACAGCCCACCCCACTCACTGCATACAGCCCACCTCACTCACTGCATACAGCCCACCTCACTCACTGCATACAGCCCACCCCATTCACTGCCTACAGCCCACCCCACTCACTGCATACAGCCCACCTCATCACTGCATACAGCCCACCTCACCACTGCATACAGCCCACCCCACTCACTGCATACAGCCCACCTCCACTCACTGCACTATCAACAGCCCACCTCACTCACTGCATACAGCCCACCCCACTCACTGCATACAGCCCACCCCACTCACTGCATACAGCCCACCGCACTCACTGCATACAGCCCACCCACTCACTGCATACAGCCCACCCCACTCACTGCATACAGCCCACCTCATCACTGCATACAGCCCACCTCACTCACTGCATACAGCCCACCCCACTCACTGCATACAGCCCCCCCGCATCACTGCATACAGCCCACCTCACTCACTGCATACAGCCCACCGCACTTACTGCATACAGCCCACCTCATCACTGCATACAGCCCCCTCATCACTGCATACAGCCCACCGCACTCACTGCATACAGCCCACCCACTCACTGCATACAGCCCACCCCACTCACTGCATACAGCCCACCCCCATCACTGCATACAGCCCACCTCACTCACTGCATACAGCCCACCCACTCACTGCATACAGCCCACCCCACTCACTGCATACAGCCCACCCCACTCACTGCATACAGCCCACCCACTCACTGCATACAGCCCACCCCACTCACTGCATACAGCCCACCGCCACTCACTGCATACAACCCACCGCACTCACTGCATACAGCCCCCCCGCACTCACTGCATACAGCCCACCCCACTCACTGCATACAGCCCACCGCACTCACTGCATACAGCCCACCTCATCACTGCATACAGCCCACCCACACTGCATACAGCCCACCCTCACTCACTGCATACAGCCCACCCATCACTGCATACAGCCCACCCCACTCACTGCATACAGCCCACCTCATCACTGCATACAGCCCACCTCATCACTGCATACAGCCCACCTCATCACTGCATACAGCCCACCGCACTCACTGCATACAGCCCACCCCATCACTGCATACAGCCCACCTCATCACTGCATACAGCCCACCCACTCACTGCATACAGCCCACCCCACTCACTCCCCCATACACTCACCCCACCTCACATGCATACAGCCCACCCCACTCACTGCATACAGCCCACCTCATCACTGCATACAGCCCACCTCATCACTGCATACAGCCCACCTCATCACTGCATACAGCCCACCCATCATCACTGCATACAGCCCCCCCACTCACTGCATACAGCCCACCCACTCACTGCATACAGCCCACCCATCACTGCATACAGCCCACCCATCACTGCATACAGCCCACCTCACTCACTGCATACAGCCCACCTCATCACTGCATACAGCCCACCCCACTCACTGCATACAGCCCACCCCACTCACTGCATACAGCCCACCGCACTCACTGCATACAGCCCACCCCACTCACTGCATACAGCCCACCTCATCACTGCATACAGCCCACCCCACTCACTGCATACAGCCCACCTCATCACTGCATACAGCCCCCCCATCACTGCATACAGCCCCCCTCATCACTGCATACAGCCCCCCATCATCACCCTGCATACAGCCCACCTCATCACTGCATACAGCCCACCCCACTCACTGCATACAGCCCACCACCGCAACGCTAAACTGCATACAGCCCACCTCATCACTGCATACAGCCCACCTCATCACTGCATACAGCCCACCTCATCACTGCATACAGCCCACCTCATCACTGCATACAGCCCACCTCACTCACATGCATACAGCCCCCACCCCCACTCACTGCATACAGCCCACCTCATCACTGCATACAGCCCACCGCATCACTGCATACAGCCCACCGCCTCACTGCATACAGCCCACCTCATCACTGCATACAGCCCACCCTCACTCACTGCATACAGCCCACCTCATCACTGCATACAGCCCACCGCACTCACTGCATACAGCCCACCTCACTCACTGCATACAGCCCACCTCATCACTGCATACAGCCCACCTCATCACTGCTACAGCCCACCGCACTCACTGCATACAGCCCACCGCACTCACTGCATACAGCCCACCGCACTCACTGCATACAGCCCACCTCATCACTGCATACAGCCCACCTCATCACTGCATACAGCCCACCTCATCACTGCATACAGCCCACCTCATCACTGCATACAGCCCACCGCACTCACTGCATACAGCCCACCTCATCACTGCATACAGCCCACCGCACTCACGTCCACACATCCACCTGGCCCTCGCAGCTGACTCGCTTCTCTTTTTCCTCTCTGTCTGACTGTCTCTGTTTCTATGTCCCCTCTGTCACACACACACACACATACGCCACGATGGTCCAGTGGATAAAGCTTTGGCTCGCCCTTCCGTGGTTAGCCGGTTCGAATCTTCGCTCGCTCACGGGGATTTTTCACTAACAAATTAGGGCGGTTACTATCCCCCTTGAGCAATGGGATGTTGGTGTGTGGTGTGTGAGGTCCCAGGACGCCAGCAGTTATACACCACACAACAACTATATAATATCACAAGCTACACACACGGAGAGTGAACACTGGCCGATCGCGAGCCGCATCCACAGCACACAGACCACGTACGAACACACACACACACAACACACACCACACACACACACACACACACACACACACACACACACACACACACACACACACACACACACACACACACACACACACACACACGAGCGTTATGTCAACACAAAATAACAAATAGACAGACGTGCCAATAACATCACAGGAGGGACAGTGCACTGATTCCTGTAATGAAACACGATCTCTCTCTCTCTCTCTCTCTCTCTCTCTCTCTCTCTCTCTCTCTCACAGACTGTATGTATGTGTGTGGTGGAACTGGTGGGGGGTGGTAGTGTGTATATGTGTGTATGTGTATGTATATGTGTGTGTGTGTATGTGTGTGTATGACGTGTATGTGTATGTGTGTGTATGACGTGTATGTGTGTGTGTGTGTGTGTGTGTGTGTGTGTGTGTGTGTGTCTGTCTGTGTGTGTGTGTGTAAGCAAACAGACAAACAGACACACATAGGACACAATTCCTACACAAAATTCCATAGAGACAAAAGGAAAGATGACAAAGCGACGAAAGGAGGCCATGAAGGATAAGGAATAAAGGATAATGCCAGACAAACAGAATCATAAAAAGACAACTAACTAAGCGATCAAGCACTCAACCAAATGTGCATACAAGAACACACACACACACACACACACACGCCCCCCCCCCCCCCCCCCCCCCCCGCCACACACACGACCTTCCCACGCACCCTCCCGCCATAGCCTTCCTGGACAATCCCATGCACGCTACTGAGAAGGTCCCGCCATGCTGTACCTTGCTCTGTACCTTCCTATGACCTTCCCAAAACATGACACCTTAACCTGACCTAACCTGACCTAACCACGACCTAACCCTTGCATAACTAACTCCATGACCTTTAACTAACAAAAAAACCACAGCCTTACAAAGTACCCAAACTCTACACAACACAACAGAGTTAACAGTCAAATGCAACTCAATTTTACTTTAACTGCAAACTATAAAAAACGGTGGCTTTGTTATGGCTCAAAAAGTACATGAAAGGACATGGGTTTAAAGGGACACGGGACAGCTATAGGACAGTCACGTATCTCCACCAGGCCACCTAGAGAGCGGTACCCAGGTGTCCCGTCTCTGTCCCGTCCTCTGCCCCGCCGCCTAACAAGCCACCCCACACACGCCTGTCAGTGAGCGATGACAGTGTTAGGGCGGTGGGAACGGCGAGGCGGTGGTAGTGGTGGTGGTGGTGGTGGTGGTGGGAGACAAGGAGAGATGGAAGGGAGAGATAGAATGGAGGGAGAGAGAGAGAGAGAGAGAGAGAGAGAGAGAGAGAGAGAGAGAGAGAAGAGAGAGAGAGAGAGAGAGAGAGAGAGAGAGAGAGAGAGGAGAGAGAGAGAGAGAGAGAGAGAGAGAGAGAGAGAGAGAGAGAGGAGAGAGAGAGAGAGAGAGAGAGATATGGGAAGCAGGACTAGGAGGGGGCTGGTCACAACCTTCGAGCATCCGGCTGCCCGAACCTCCACACATACACATACACACACACACACACACACACAAACACACACACCCGCACATACACACACACACACACACACACACACACACCATCACAAACACACACACACACACACACACGCACACACACACACACACACTACTCAGGGGTATTCCGTAGTGTAGAGGTAGCACGCTTGGCTCACAACCGAGAAGTCCCGGGTTCATCCCGGGGAGCGAAGACAGACGGGTGGTCTTCTTAAACCCGAACCCCTGTCCCCGCAGAGTGAATGGTACCGGGTGTTAGCCAGGGGTTTTGTGAACCCGCCTCCCGGGTGGTGGCTTCGGCCTACACTAAGACTACCGGATGAATGATAAAAAAATGTAGCATGGAGGACGGGCCATACGACGTAGCTCGGCCCTGTATATCCAACTACAACTAGATGAATGATACACACAACACCTGCGTGGTCAAGTGGGTTTAGAGCGCCGTGTTAGCCATTCCATTTTCACATGTTCGACCCCGCTCGCTCTCGGGGATTTTTCACTACAAATGTGATGCGGTTACTGTTACCACCTTGAGCAAGTGGATGGGATGGGGTGCGTGTTGTGTGCGAGGTTCCGGCATTACCCAAAGATCAGTCACTACGACTCCAAGCTCACACCTACTTCGAAAAAAATAAAAGTATAACAAAACAAGACGCCATAAATATAATCCCCGTCGAGAGAGAGAGAGAGAGAGAGAGAGAGAGAGAGAGAGAGAGAGAGAGAGAGAGAGAGAGAGAGAGAGAGAGAGAGAGAGAGAGAGAGAGAGAGAGAGAGAGAGAGTATTGTCACTCCTCATTCTGGTCCCGTGCGAGCTGCTGGTTATTTCAGATGGGATGTAAAGAATGGCTGTGTGTGTGTGTGTGTGTGTGTGTGTGTGTGTGTGGTGTGTTGTGTGTGGTGGTGTGTGTGTTGTGTGTGTGTGTGTGTGTGTGTGTGTGTGTGTGTGTGTGTGTGTGTGTGTGTGTGTGTGTGTGTGTGCGCTGAAATCCTTCCGAGATATCAAAACAATAAAAAACAAAAAACACGCCCGTCCTCGTCCTCTTCTTCCTCTTCTTCCTCTTCCTCTTCTTCCTCCTCTTCCTCCTCTTCCTCCTCCTCCTCCTTGTCGTTGAATGATCAAACGTTCACCAGTAATAAAAGATTTCAAGATGGCTGGTAAACAACTCTATAAACAACTTTTCTTCAGTAACGTTGCCAATATTTGGAGTAGCGGTCCCCTTGCATGTTGCATTCGTTCACAATAATACTGTTCATGTATTTAAAAATGGACTAGATAAAATTGTCAAAAAAAATCCAGAACTCATATTTTTTCAAGATACTTTTCCAACATGTCAGTGGTATTACTTTCAGAGAATATTTTTTTTTTTTTTTCTCTCTCTCTCTCTCTCTCTCTCTCTCTCTCTCTCTCTCTCTCTCTCTCTCTCTCTCTCTCTCTCTCTCTCTCTCTCTCTCTCTCTCTCTCTCTCTCTCTCTCTCTCTCTCTCTCTCTCTCTCTCTCTCTCTCTCTCTCTCGTCCTCGCTTCCTTACATATTATAAAATGATCAAGTATAGTGTATTTCCTACTATAGTTCCAGTTACAACAAAGAAAACCTTAATTTCAACACAGGAATAGGGTACTGTCTCCTTTTTGAGGCTTTTGAGGCTTTTTGAGTCTTTTTTCCTTGCATTCCTTTGTATTTTATCTTCTTTCTCCTCCAATCCCTCAACACACTCCCGAGTTCGAGTTCCTTCCCCTGTGTCAAGTTTTTCTCAACGCTTGACGCTGCACCACCACCACCACCACCACACACTTCTACCACCACCATACATCCAGTAGCCTATCTTCTCCTTCTCTATATATTCCCCTCATTTCCCACACACTTCTCCACCACCCCAACACACCACCCACCCCCACCACCCCCTACACACCTACACCTATCTTCTTCTTCTAGTTTTCCATCAACACTTCTACCACCACCACTACCACTACTACTCTTCTACCTTCTCGTATACTAGTTTTCCTTCAATCTTCGTCGTAGGCAAACGTTTGACCACCTCCCTTCTGCCCCGCCGCTGTCCGCTGACATACAAAGGTCTCTGTTGACATTCCCATCCAGCAAAGGGCGAGATCGAGACGGAATGAAGCACCAGGCGACGTCAAGGCAGCAATGATTGACCTGTCCCTGGAGCGCTCCCATGCAGAGATGCGCCTATTTTACCAGAGTGGTGCCGTGTGGAAAGGTTAAAAGGAAGGAA
The DNA here is from genome assembly GCA_016584305.1 of Chionoecetes opilio. Classification (NCBI taxonomy): domain Eukaryota; kingdom Metazoa; phylum Arthropoda; class Malacostraca; order Decapoda; family Majidae; genus Chionoecetes; species Chionoecetes opilio. The sequence continues at coordinate 717,298 of JACEEZ010023598.1, forward strand.
GGAAGGAAGGAAGGAAAGGGAAAGAGGAAGAAGAAGAGGAAGGAAGGAAGGAAGGAAGGATGGAGGATGGATGGATGGAATGGAAGGAAGGAAGGAAGGAAGGAAGGAGGGAAAGAAGAGATGGATGAAAGGAAGGAGGAAGGAGGAAGGAAGGAGGAAGGAGGAAGGAAGGAAGGAAGGAAGGAGGAGGAAAGAAGGAAGGAAGGAAAAGGAAGGTGGATGGAAGGAGGAGGAAGGAAGGATGAAGGAGGAAGAAAGAAGGATGATGGAAGGAAGGAGGAAGGAAGAAAAGAAGAAGGAAAGGAGGAATAAGGAAGGAAAAAAGGAAGGAAGGATGGAAGGAAGAAGGAATGAAAAGGAAGGAAGGAAGGAAGGAGGGAAGGAGAGGAGGGAAGGAACAGAAGGAAGAAGGGAGAAGAATGATGAGGAGGGAAGGAAGAAGGATTGAATGAAAAAGAAGGAAGAAGGCTAGGAGGAGGAAAGAAGGATTGAAGGATTACAAGAAGAAGGTAAGTGGAAGAAGGAAGGAGGAAGGAAGGAAAGGATTATTACGGTGATAACGAATATGAGATTGAGTAGGAGAGGAGGAGGAGGAGGGAGTAGGATTAAACAGCAACAACAGGCCTTTAAGTCTTATAAAGTGCTTATTTGTCTTCACTAGTCTAAACTAACTACTTGTATTACAGAGAAGATAGTAGAGTAGTAGTAGGAAGAGGAGGAGGAGGAGGAGGAGGAGGATTTTTTTTTTTACATAGGAATAACAGACACCAGGAGACCTATTGGTCCATAGCGAGGGTATCTGCTGAACTACATACTACTAACTATCAACTACTTGTAAGAAAACAGTTGGAAAATGATACCATGTCCCTAAAGAGGATAGGAACATGGAAGTTTCATAGTGCAGAATGATAGGATATGAAAAATACTAACTACAACTATCACTACAACTAATCGATACGGGGGACTAGATATGAGGAGGAGGAGGAGGAGGAGGAGGAGGAGGAGGAGGAGGAGGAGGAGGAGGAGGAGGAGGAGGAGGAGGAGGAGGAGGAGGAGGAGGAGGAGGAGGAGGAGGAGGAGGAGGAGGGGAGGAAGAGAGGAGGAGGAGAGGGGGAGGAAGAGAAGGAGGAGGAGGAGGGGGAGGAAGAGAAGGAGGAGGAGGAGGAGGAGGAGGAGGAGGAGGAGGAGGAAGAGAAGGAGGAGGAGGAGGAGGAGGAGGAGGAGGAGGAGGAGGAGGAGGAGGAGGAGGAAGGAAAGGAAGAGAAGGAGGGAGAGGAAGAGTGAGAGAAGGAATTAGCAGAGGTACACGAGAAGAAAACAGGGAGAGAGAGAAAGGAATTGCTAATCAGTGAAAGAGGGAGAAGAAAATTAAGATGAAGAACCAAAGGAGGCAACAGAAAGAATGCATAATAAACAGGGAAGAGCAGGAGAAACAAGGAAATAGAGAAGATAAAGGGTAGAGGAAAGGAAGGGAAATAAAGCAAAGAATATGAAGAGCTTGAAAGGGACAGAAGGAAAGACAAAAAGAGGAACGTAAAAAAGTGAGAACTGAAATGAAATGGGAGATGAAAATATGGACGAGACAAGAAGAAAGTGGTGGGAATACGACACGCAGGAGAGAGAGAGAGAGAGAGAGAGAGAGAGAGAGAGAGAAGAGAGAGAGAGAGAGAGAGGAGAGAGAGAGAGGAGAGAAGAGAGAGAGAGAGAGAGAGAAGAGAACCTACACACATATCCCTTTACCCTAACAAAATCCTTCCCTGTTCTCACGTCCAATATTGATGCGCGCTACGATTTCACCATTACCTGGCATTACCGCGCATTACACCGTGACGCGCACCGTGGCATCCGGGAGTTAGAAACACTCTTGCCGTTGCGTCGCTTAACTAAAAAGAAGAGGCCGCCAGCCTTACGAGGGACCACTATACTAATACTTACAAATGATAAATAGATAAATAAGGTCAACTATGGTATCTTTCTATATACGAAGAGATGACGTGATAAGAAATTCCCTTATAGTGTGTGTGTGTGTGGTGTGTGTGTGTGGTGTGTGTGTGGTGTGTGTGTGGTGGTGTGTGTGTGTGTGTGTGTGGTGTGTGTGGGTGTGTGTGTGTGTGTGTGTGTTGTGTGTGTGTGGGTTGTGTGTGTGTGTGTGTGTGTGTGTGTGTGTGTGTGTGTGTGTGGTGTGTGTGTGGTGTGTGTGGGTTGGTGTGTGTGTGTGTGTGTGTGTGTGTGTGTGTGTGTGTGTGTTATTCACTCATGCTCTTGTCCACGCGAGCTGCCTAGCGATCGTTAATTTTCACCCTCTCAGTGCGAGTTTGGAGCTCATTATTACCGATCTTTGGGCAATGCTGGGACCTCACATACCACACACCCCCATCCCCTTGCTCAAGGGGGACAGTAACCGCCCGAATTTGTCAGTGAAAAATCCCCGGGAGCGCGAGGATTCCAACCGCCTACCCACAGAATGGGGGACCAGCACGTTATCAACATGACCATCTCACGGTGTGTGTGTGCGTGTGTGTGTGTGGTGTGTGTGTGTGTGTGTGTGTGTGGTGTGTGTGTGTGGGTTGTGTGTGGTGTATGTGGTGTGTGTGTGTGTGTGTGTGTGTGTGTGTGTGTGTGTGTGTATTCATCTAGTTGTATTCATCTAGTTGTATTTTTACAGGGCCAGAGCAACGCTCGTATGGCCCCGTCTCCATATCAACATTTTTATCATTCATCCTTAGTGCTTAGTTTTGGCCGAAGCCACCACCCCGGAGACACAAACCCCGGCTAACACCCGGTACCCATTCACTGCTGGGTGGACAGGGGCTCGGGTTTTAAGGAAACAGCCCAACTGTTTCCGCTCCGCCCGGGGATCGAACCCGGGACTTCTCAGTTGTGAACCGAGCGTGCTTCCTCTACACCACGGAGTACCCGTGTGTGTGTGTGTGTGTGTGTGTGTGTGTGTGTGTGTGTGTGTGTGTGTGTGTGTGGTGTGTGTGTGGGTGTGTGTGTGTGTGTGTGTGTGGGTGTGTGGGCGGTGGGTGGGTGGGTGGGTGGGTGGGTGGGTGGATGGGTGGGTGGTGGTGGTGGGTGGGTGGGTGGGTGGGTGGGTGGTGGGTGGGGTGGTTGGGTGGTGGGTGGATGGGTGGGTGGGTGCTGGGTGGGTGGGTGGGTGGTGGGTTTGGGTGGGTGGGTGGATGGGTGGGTGGGTGGTGGGTGGGTGGGTGTGTGGGTGGGTGGGTGGTGGTGGGTGGGTGGATGGGTGGGTGGGTGGGTGGGTGGGTGGGGGTGGTGGGTGGGTGTGGGTGGGGGGTGGGTGGTGGGTGGGTGGGTGGATGGGTGGGTGGGTGGTGGCTGGGTGGCTGGGTGGGTGGGTGTGTATGGCGTCGCTCTTGTAGGTTATCGTTGGGAGGAGGGTCGATGGAGGGGAGGGTGTTGGCTGGTGAGTGGTGGATGTGTGAGTGGTTATGGTCCTGCCTGCGTCATGGTAGAGAGATGAGGGAGGAGATGAGGAGGTGAGGAGGAGAGAGAGGGAGGAGAGGGAGAGGAGGAGAGAGAGGAGAGAGAGATGAGGGTGAGTAGAGAGATGAGAGAGAGGATGAGAGAGTGAGAGAGAGAGAGAGAGAGAGAGAGAGAGATGAGGAGAGGAGAGAGGAGAGATGACGCAGATGAGAGAGAGAGCGAGATGACGAGAGAGAGAGGAGAGAGAGTAGAGAGCAAAGAGAGAGAGAGAGAGAGAGGAGAGAGAGATGAGAAGAGATGAGAGAGACGAGAGAGAGAGAGATGAGAGACGAAGAAGAGGATACGAGAGAGAGAGAGTGAGAGAGAGAGAGGAGAGAGAGAGAGAGAGAGAGAGAGAGAGAGAGAGAGAGAGAGAGAGAGAGAGAGAGAGAGAGAGAGAGAGAGAGAGAGAGAGAGAGAGAGAGAGAGAGAGAGAGAGAGAGAGAGAGAGAGAGAGAGAGAGAGAGAGAGAGCGAGAGAGTTTATAAATGAATATTCAACATTTTTTGACAGATCCTGCACAATTCATAACAAAAAACACGAAACGCAACACAGATGTCAAACAACAAAACAACAACAACAACAACAACAACAACAACAACACAGCAACAGCAAAACTTCACTGCCTTATTCTGAAACTGTGAACTTTATACTTTTTTTCCCGAACACTTTCCCGCAGCTTGCACGTTCAGGAGAGGAATAGCAAAATCGGCCTCTTGTAGCTTCCTTATTTTCTTAGGTTCTTATGTCTCCAAGGGAACTGAGACCGTTCGTATATACTTGAATTTATGTCCATTCTATGTCTCTGAACTTCTTTATTCCTTCATATTTTCTTGAAGAGAGGCGATTCTGCAGAACTTTATATTTCTCTTCGCTTCATAACCCTTGGACAAATCTCCGCTTCGTAAAAAAAAAAAAAAAAAAAAAAAAAAAAAAAAAAAAAAGCTTGAATATGAGTCAAATCTATAAAATAACATTGAAAATATGATTCTAACAGTGTAAAGAGAAAAAATTGAACGTGGAAAATATCATCATTCTAGCAACGTGAAGAGAAAACATCGCATCAGTCCCATCCGTCAAGCAATCAACAGAGGCGTCACTTCTTAGGCCGCCATAAACATGAGGTGCCACGCCACTTCTCGGACATATTATTTATACGCGTCAGGGAAAACTTGGCAGCCAGGACCATTACTTCTTCTTCTTCTTGGGACCTTTGACGCTTAGTATCGCTTCATAGGTCCTCTTCAACTTCGTCTCCTTAGTTAACAATCTTGTCAACTCTTCCCTTGGCTATTTCACTTGGGATCTTAAATTTTCTTGTCTTCTATTGCCAGCTGACGAGGAGGCCAGTGGCGCCCCTCGTGTCCATAGGTTATTTATCGCGAGGCGAGGAGGAAATGTACGCGTGAGCACGGAGGGATATTGAAAGGAAGAGGAGAGGAGAGGAGAGGTGGGGCAAGGAATGTGGGAAGAGAGGAGGTGGGGCAAGGAATGGTGGGAAGAGAGGACAGGTGGGGCAAGGAAAGGTGGAAAAAGTGGAGAGGTGGGGCAAGGAAAGGTGGAAAAAGTGGAGAAGTGGGGCAAGGAATGGTGGAAAGAGGAAAAAAAGGGAAATAGGAAAAGGGAGAAAGGGAAAAGAGAAATGGGAAAGGCAGAAGGAATGGGGGAAAGAGGACACGCAAAGACGGAAGAGGCGGGGCAAGGAATAATGAAGAGAAATGGGATGCCACTGTGATAAGATAAAGTGTCTGCATGGGCGTTTGTACGGATTTTATGAGTGTGGCGTTGCTCCGTGTCTTCTGTATTACGACGCGTGTTCGGATGAGACTCTCAAGGAAAAACTCAAGCGTGACAACTGACATTATGGAAAAAGTCCCGAATTTGACGACATAAATTATGGAAAAACACACTAACGTAGTAAAGGAAATTAAGAAAACTCCCAAACGTAGCAAAGGAAATTTAAGAAAACACTCCCAAACGTAGCAAAGGAAATTAAGAAAACAATCCCAAACGTAGCAAAGGAAATTAGCTAAAAACTCCCAAACGTAGCAAAGGAAATTAAGAAAAAACTCCCAAACGTAGCAAAGGAAATTAAGAAAAAACTCCCAAACGTAGCAAAGGAAATTAAGAAAAAACTCCCAAACGTAGCAAAGGAAATTAAGAAAACACTCCCAAACGTAGCAAAGGAAATTAAGAAAACTCTCCCAAACGTAGCAAAGGAAATTAACAAAACACTCCCAAACGTAGCAAAGGAAATTAAGAAAACACTCCCAAACGTAACAAAGGAAATTAAGAAAACACTCCCAAACGTAGCAAAGGAAATTAAGAAAACACTCCCAACGTAACAGGAAACTAAGAACACTCCAACGAGCAAGGAAATTAGCTAAAAACTCCCAAACGTAGCAAAGGAAACTAAGAAAACACTCCCAAACGTAGCAAAGGAAATTAGCTAAAAACTCCCAAACGTAGCAAAGGAATTTAAGAAAACACTCCCAAAAGTAGCAAAGGAAATTAGCTAAAAACTCCCAAACGTAGCAAAGGAAACTAAGAAAACACTCCCAAACGTAGCAAAGGAAATTAAGAAAACACTCCCAAACGTAGCAAAGGAAATTAAGAAAAAACTCCCAAACGTAGCAAAGGAATTTAAGAAAACACTCCCAAACGTAGCAAAGGAAATTAAGAAAAATTTCTTAACAACTCCTTGATGGCCTGCGTGTTTGGTCTGGTGGTGACGCCAGAAGGCCACTCACATCTCTGTCAATATTTTCATAACTCAAAAGTGCTGCGTTCAGTACAAATAGAACTGCACTGCACGAAATAAGTTGTGTTGTGTTCTGCAGTAATGTTTTGAAGTAAAATATACCGGTAGGATGAAAAATATAATTATGAAACATGGAAACAGCGTCATAATTAGTAAAATTTTAATATACAATTTCCAGTGATGACCTATATTTATTAACATGAGCATATGTCGGCCGTGGAAGGTCACCTGGATTATTCCCGTGTATACCTGCCAAAAAATCATGCAATGTTATACTTCGAGGACTGAATATGAAAACTGTGACATACGAAGAACAAGAAAAGTTGAGTTTATAGAATTTTGCGATATGGATTATGGACCAACATCCGGGCCTGCAGGAAGGGGAGGGGAGAGGTGGGAGGGGAGAGGAGGGAAGGGGAGAGAGGTAGAGGTGGGAGAGGAGAGGAGGTGAGGGGGAGAGGGAGAGAGGTGGGAGAGGAGAGGAGGTGAAGGGGGAGAGGGAGAGAGGTGGGAGAGGAGAGAAGGGGAAGCTTGTGGATAAAGAAATGACGCATCTAGATACAGGGAAACGCGTGCCCCTGAGTCAGTGTATCGCCTCAGTCTACAGTAGTGCAGCGGTTCTTAACCTGGGGGCGTGGGTAATTACCTAGGGGGGCGTGAGCCAAGAGAGAAAGAGGAAGAACTGTCAAGCATTTAAGTTTAAGAGCGCCCTTCGCTTTAACCCCTTCACGCCCAGATCTTTCCTTTGCTATATGAAATCGTCTGTTATAAGCTATAAAATTACGAAAAGTGACTGAATATACCAAATGAACTAGTGGACAAGGATACTAAACAGGTCATATCTATAAAATATTGCTTATATTCACTAAAAATCTTCTAATTGTAGGCAAATTACAATGGAAATTACGTTCTGGGCTCAAAGGGTTAACATGAAGCTCACGCGCGAGGGTGACCGAAGAAAGTCGGTACTCGGTACAGAGAAGCAAGCATTAGGAAAACTCTGCGGTAATGTCTTGTGAGGTTTCACTAACTCGGTAGAATTTTATGCAATATTATTTTTTTGTTATCGCCATTACCATAGACCACTGCATACCGAATACAGTGGTCTATGCCATTACACATTACTATTTCTATTATTATTATCATAGTCCATTTTTTTTAACAAGACAATTCCATTCTATTTTAAGGTCTCATGCTTAACATTTTGTCTATATTCACCTGATAATAGGGTTAACTATGATAAAATACAGCTGAAATTTAGAAGAAGCGTAGTATTCCCTTCTCCTGGCATCAAATATCAGTCAGTAAGCAGCAGGGTCAGGATTTTTCCCCTCGTTAAAATAAACAAGAGTATAGTAGTAGTAGAACGGGCAGTCGGTGGCGGATTTAGCTACGGGGCGACAAGGGCAATCGTCCAGGGCGGCATCGTAATGGGGCCGGCAGGGAGCGTCGCAAAAACCATGATTATAAAAAATAATATTTGTTCTTTGCTTTTTATTACTCTTCTCTTCTCTGCCGAGGGAGATACAAGAGAAAATAAAATAAGAGAGAGAAGAGAAGAGAGAGAGAGATAGAGACGAGAGAGAAGAGAGGAACGAGGAGAGAGAGAGAGAGAGAGAGATTCATAAGCACTGTATTACATGTACAAAACCATTCGGCGTGTCTTTCAGAGCATCATACTTATTACGGGTAACTTCTGCCAGTCCCCCAAACAGACAACTTTGCATCCCCTTTTTCACTCACGAGACTTACGGTGACACAACACCTTAATCTGGTGATTTATAAAACAAAATGGATAGAACTTCTGTGATCAAAGTAAATATGTGCAAGCACATCCTGATGGCCGTGTTGATGGTCGTGGGGGTGGGCATCGCTGCCCTCCTCATGAGTGCCGGGCAGGACGCCTAGCGGGTGTCCGAGGTGGTGCAGGCGTGGAAGGACAAGGGCCTGCACGCCACCACAGCATGGCAGGTACGGGAGCTCCTGGCTCACCAGGGGTGGCTGGGACCTCTGTGCCCTGCCCCACCTCGAGACCCCCTGGAGGCGTGCGCGGCCCCGGTGGGTGTGTCGTGGTGGGACCGCCTGGTGGAGACGAGGCGGTTCCTCGGCTGCCTGGAGGTGGAGGTGGTGAAGGCCGAACACGACCACGCGGCCTTCACAGCAACACTCACCTGTGTTGCTGGGTGTTTCTTGGGATGTGTTGCGCTGCTAGTTGTTGGGTGTTTGGTTGCCCACTTTTATTGGGGCGGATCCAAGAAAGCGGGTCCAGGCCAGTCCGGCGATGGTGCAGGCGTTGCAACTGCCTCTGCAGACCAGGATGAAAAGGAAGGTGATCAGAAGGAGACCGATTCTTCTGCCGAGATAGATGGGACACAGGATTATATTGATGAATCCCCTCCACGTGTAATCGAGCAGTGCGGGGAGACCAAGGATTTCAGTGTAATTCTGGCCGTACAACAACCTTTGGAGGACCCTCAGTGCTGTCCAAAAGAGAACGAAGCTTCCGCGGAAGGTGAAAAGATCCGTAAAAAGCGTAAAAAGCGGAAGAAGCAGAAGAAGGCTCCTGCTACAGACAACGAGTCCGGGGAATAGCAGGCTGTGTGTAAGAGTCGCAGGAAATGCCGCGACAACATCCCTGCTACCGAGGAAGTCACCGAGGCTGTGCAGGAGAGAGTCACTCCTACACAGCCAGCCAAGAAGAAAAGCGTCGTCAAGGCCAAGCGAAAGACATTGGCAAGAAAGGAAGACTCTCCGCGGCAAGGTGCGCAACACCTGGAAGGAGGAGACGGTGAAGGTGTTGCTGCCGGTGCCACCGGGCAGACGGCAGCACGTCATCGGGCCCCGGGGGGACACTGTGCGTAAACTACGCCACGACTACCCCGGCGTGCGCGTGACGGTGCCCCTGCCCCAGGACCGCACCTCTCAGCACGTCAGCTTCGAGGGCCCCAAGAGTAAGGTGGCTGCCGCCGCGAAGGACGTCACCGGCCGCCTGGAGGGCATCGAGGCACAGCTGCGTGAGGCAACCGAGCGTCGTAAAGCGGCCAGAACAAAGGTTGTCCTTGAGGTGGCACCCGACATGCGGCGCCACGTGGTGGGCCCCGGGGGCGAGGCACTCCTCAGGCTGGCTCAGGAGCACCCTGGCGTGAGGGTGTCGGTGCCCCCCGCCACCAACACACAGTCCCGCCAGGTGAGGATAGCGGGCCCTCCCGCCGAGGTGGCCGCCGTCGAGGCCTGCATCAAGGCACGCCTGCAGGCGGCGGAGCGGCGGCGACAGCTCCTGAAGCTATGGCGGCAACAACATCGACGAGGGGCGGCGGCCAAGGAGTGAGGAGTTCGCTGATGACCACGTCATTACTCACTCCTTGATGTACTCACCGCCGTGACCCATACCGCTGATACCCAACACGGTGTCTGTGACCTCCGAACGGCTGGCACACCACGCCGCGTGACCCATTCCTGGATGCCGGATGTCCTCCCTACTCATGGTGGTGACAATTATTATCTTACTGTTTCCTGTATCTCTTTTCTTAAATGTCGTTATTTTACTTGTACTTTTCTCATAATTGCCAAGGATTCATAATTCCCGACACCTCGTTGTATATCTATGGTTTTTCGATTCGTCCAAATAATCATTAATTATGTTGAACTATATTATTTTTGTAAAATTTCACTAAGACGATGAAAAAGTCGAAGAAAAAGAACACTGATGAAATCTTACTATAATTCACCGATTGTCCGTCTGTCCGGCTGTACAGCTAAGGCTCATTTCTGTCCCAATTTCAACTAAACTTTCAGGAAAGGTTGGGGTCATCCCTAAGATGGCTATGAGCTATTTTTAGCCAGGTTTATACATTTTTTCATAAGTTGAATTTTTTTTTTTTTTTGCAGCCTGGGGCAAACCTAGCTGGCAAAGGAGACGCTTTTATGTTTCTGCTTTTCACCTAACTTCTCTCTCCTTCTCTCTCTCTCTCTCTCTCTCTCTCTCTCTCTCTCTCTCGAGAGAGAGAGAGAGAGAGAGAAGAGAGAGAGAGAGAGAGCTATGATGAAGTATGATGCTCAGAAAGACAATCCGAATGGCTTTGTACACGCAACACCGTGATTGTGATTTTTTTTTTCTCTCTCTCTCTCTCTCTCTCTCTCTCTCTCTCTCTCTCTCTCTCTCTCTCTCTCTCTCTCTCTCTCTCCTCTCTCTCTCTCTCCTCTCTCTCTCTCTCTCTCTCTCTCTCTCTCTCTCTCTCTCTCTCTCTCTCGAGAGAGAGAGAGAGAGAGAAAAAAAAAAAATCACAAACACGGTGTTACGTGTACAAAGCCATTCGGATTGTCTTTCTGAGCATCATACTTATTACGGATACCTTGTGTGTGTATGTGTGTTGCACATGTTGTCGAAGCTTTGTATATAAAGCACAACAACTTTTGAATTAAAAAACAGACTAGACGCGTACTGTAAAGTAAATGGGTTTTGATATTGCCCTGCGAATATATATTATATCGTCCCCTGGATCAATTAGCGTTCGTGGTAGTTGTAGTTAGCATACTTCATATCCTATCATTCTTCATTACGAAACTTGCGTGATCCTATCTTCTTTAGGGACATGGTATCCTTTTCCAACTGTCCTCTTACATGTAGTTTGATAGTTAGTAGTATGTAGTTCAGCAGATACCCTCGTTATAGACCAATAGGTCTCCTGGTATATGTTAGTCCTATAGATATATATATATATATATTCCTATGTATTATACTCGACCTTAGTCTTGAGCTGCACTGATTCGCATTCTTCCGATGTGTATGATTTTGAGCCTAGACTGAGACCACAACAAGACCCTGGCAGCAAGGCAACTCCCGCCACGACACACACAACACCTGCCATCCCAACACTGAAACACCACCTGCTACACGACAACACTGACAAAGCAATATAGCAAATTAGATCACGCACACGCACACGCACACGCACACGCCACGCACACACACACACACACACACACACACAGCCTCGCCAGGGTAACAAACAAATGAATGAAAGAGAATCACATAAATGAATTTCAAAGTACAAACACAAACAAATGAATTAATCTACTAATTAATACAAAAACAACAACAATAACAAGGTACACTACACAGGTGGAAATACAAAGAGCTTTTATCTGATGAATTCATGTCAGATCAGCCTGTCGACAACAACACAAAACCTTGCCACCCCCCCAACACACGCACAAACACTTCCTTTTTTCTACATATCACACACACACACACACACACGCATACACATACGCATGAATATTGACGAGCGTTAAGATTGACGACCTAAACTGGATCCTGGCGTCTGTGTGGTCAGTTTTTCTGTACAATTCTGTATTACCTATGTCAGCGGTTTTTAATTAACCTGGGGGCGCGGCCCCTTAGGGGGGCGTGAGCCAAGAGAGAAAAAGGAAGAACTGTCAAGTATTCAATTTGAAGCTCGGCCTTCGCTTTAACATGAAGCTCGCTCGCGAGGGTGAGCGAACAAAGTCGGAACAGAGAAGAAAGTGGGGCTGAAAAACTCTGCGGTGACTCTGTGCCAGATTTCACTAACTATTTAGACTTTTATGCAATATCATCTTTTTATATTGTTATAACTGTTATGATTGTTATTATCAGTTGAATAATAATATTACTATTAGCCTCTGGTATGCGGCACGTAACTGAATAACCACCGAGCAATGCAAAGACAACGCGTAGCTGCTGGTGTGCTGCGGCCTTTAAACGTGATCTAACTCCATCTGCTGGGTATATGCAAAGTGTTTATGAATAATTATGTGCACAAAAAGTGTTCACGCATTCTTAACAAATTCACGCAAAACACGCATCTTTTCAGTTTTTCTTTCTGATTCAGGATTATTTTGAAATATCTTGCCTGCAGAAGTGAAGGGGGGGGGGGGGGTCATGGAGGCAAGGACCCACTACTAAAGGGGTCGTGCTGGTAAAATGGCTAAGAAACACTTATTCATGTCAATGTGTTCATCTCCGTCCATTGTAAGCAGTGGAGTTTGATTCATGGCACCACGGATAAACATTTACTGGTAATATTTCTGTCCCCAAACTTAGCGTCGCATTAACTCGTCTACAGCCTCCTTACTACGTATACAGAGCCTCGGGTTTGTATAGCTAAGTGCCAAGGGAAATGTTCTTTCATGACCTTGTACTGATCTGGTGTATTATTTATTTTCTTTATTTAGTTATTTTACGGTAAAATAGGCATATTGTGGCAGATATGTAGAGGTAAATAATGATTTGAGTAATGGTGGTGGTGGTAGTACTAGTAGTAGCAGTGGCAGTAGGATTTGTAGTAGTAGTAGCAGTAGTATTAGAAGTAGTACTAGTAGTAGAAGTAGTAGTAGTAGCAGCAGCAGTAATTATAGTTGTACCAATAGTAGATGCAGTCATGGAAGCACTTATCATAATAGCATTAATAGAAACCATGTGTAGAAGCAGTAGTAGTAGCAGTTGTACAAGTTTTAGTCGTACTAGTAATAGCAGTGTAGAAGTTTAACCAGGATGCCAATACCACAACAATGCTACGAAGAGAGGTAGTTCCCACAGCCACCCATGGAAGGCACACCCACTCCTCACCACGCCCCTAACACCCCACCCATGGATAGCACACCCACTCCCCACCATGCCCCTAACACCCACCCATGGAAGGCACACCCACTCCTCACCACGCCCCTAACACCCCACCCATGGCAGGCCACACCCACTCCTCACCACGCCCCTAACACACCACCCATGGACAAGGCACACCCACCACTCCTCACCATGCCCCTAACACCCCACCCATGGCAGGCACACCCACTCCTCACCCGCCCTAACCCCCACCCAGAGCACCCCACCCACCCCCACCCAAAGCCACCCATGGCAGGCACACCCACTCCTCACCACAGCCCCCTAACACCCCACCCATGGAAGGCACACCCACTCCTCACCACGCCCCTAACACCCCACCCATGGAAGGCACACCCACTCTCTCACCAGCCCCTAACACCCCACCCATGGAAGGCACACACCAAGTCCTCACCACGCCCCTAACACCCCACCCATGGAAGGCACACCCACTCCTCACCATGCCCCTAACACCCCACCCATGGATAGCACACCCACTCCTCCCACCAGCCCCTAACACCCCACCCATGGAAGGCACACCCACTCCTCACCACGCCCCAAACACCCCACCCAAGCACCCATGGATAGCACACCCACTCCTCACCACGCCCCTAACACCCCACCCATGGAAGGCACACCCACTCCCCACCATGCCCCTAACACCCCACCCATGGCAGGCACACCCACTCCCCACCACGCCCCTAACACCCCACCCATGGAAGGCACACCCACTCCCCACCATGCCCCTAACACCCCACCCACTGACACACATAACAAAAGGAAGTAACACAAGAATCATTCCTACAACATGAACAACCATCAAGAATCAGTCCTACAACATTAACAACCATCAAGAATAGGTCCTACAACATTAACAACCATCAAGAATAGGTCCTACAACATTAACAACCATCAAGAATAGGTCCTACAACATTAACAACCATCAAGAATAGGTCCTACAACATGAACAACCATCAAGAATCAGTCCTACAACATGAACAACCATCAAGAATAGGTCCTACAACATGAACAACCATCAAGAATAGGTCCTACAACATTAACAACCATCAAGAATAGGTCCTACAACATTAACAACCATCAAGAATCAGTCCTACAACATGAACAACCATCAAGAATCAGTCCTACAACATGAACAACCATCAAGAATAGGTCCTACAACATGAACAACCATCAAGAATCGGTCCTACAACATTAACAACCATCAAGAATCAGTCCTACAACATGAACAACCATCAAGAATAGGTCCTACAACATTAACAACCATTAAGAATCAGTCCTACAACATTTAACAACCATTAAGAATCAGTCCTACAACATTAACAACCATCAAGAATAGGTCCTACAACATGAACAACCATCAAGAATAGGTCCTACAACATGAACAACCATCAAGAATAGGTCCTACAACATGAACAACCATCAAGAATAGGCCCTACAACATTAACAACCATCAAGAATAGGTCCTACAACATTAACAACCATTAAGAATCAGTCCTACAACATGAACAACCATCAAGAATAGGTCCTACAACATTAACAACCATTAAGAATCAGTCCTACAACATTAACAACCATCAAGAATAGGTCCTACAACATGAACAACCATCAAGAATCAGTCCTACAACATGAACAACCATCAAGAATCAGTCCTACAACATGAACAACCATCAAGAATCAGTCCTACAACATGAACAACCATCAAGAATAGGTCCTACAACATTAACAACCATCAAGAATAGGTCCTACAACATGAACAACCATCAAGAATCAGTCCTACAACATGAACAACCATTAAGAATCATTCCTACAACATGAACAACCATCAAGAACAGGTCCTACAACATTTAACAACCATCAAGAATCGTTCCTACAACATTAACAACTCACAACTATGGCTTAAACATCGGAAATAAAGAGAGGGTAAATAAGCAGGAGGAAAAAGGCCGAAGAAGCGAAAGACGAAGATGAGAGAACAGCTTCGTAACCACATTAAGACACGATCACAAAAATATGAATAATTCTCTCTTCTCTTCTCTTATCCTCTCTCGTATAAGGTCATTCTTTCTATCCACTTCCTTACGTGCACTAACCCCCCCCCCCCCCGCATTGACCTATCACGGCGAGGCTCCTGCACATTTGGGAGGATTAGCCATTAGGTAAGGTGGGGTCACTC
Organism: Chionoecetes opilio; assembly: GCA_016584305.1. Taxonomy (NCBI): domain Eukaryota; kingdom Metazoa; phylum Arthropoda; class Malacostraca; order Decapoda; family Majidae; genus Chionoecetes; species Chionoecetes opilio. Next base: position 732,379 of record JACEEZ010023598.1, read on the forward strand.
AGGAAGTCGGTTGGGATTGTCCATTATCTCAATATCATGGTTCTGACGAGACTACCTACCTGGGTTGAGATGGGGAGAGGGGGAGGGGAAGAGGGGAAGAGGGGCAGGGGAGTGAGGGGAGAGGGTAGTGAGGGGAGAGGGGAGTGAGGGAGAGGGGACGGAATAGGGTAAGATGCGTGCTGAGAATAGAAGAATAGGAAGTAGGTATGAGAAGGGGAGAGAGAGAGAGAGAGAGAGAGAGAGAGAGAGGAGAGAGAGAGAGGAGAGAAGAGGAGAGAGAAGGGAGAGAGAGGAGAGAAGAGGAGAGAGGAGAGGAGAGAGAGAGAGAGAGAGAGGAGAGAGAGAGAGAGAGAGGAGAGTGGAGAAGGAGAGCGAGAGGAAAAGAGAGGAGAATGGAGAGGGAGAGAGGAAGGAGAGTAGAGGAGGAGAGAGGAGAGGAGAGGAGAGGAGAGGAGTAGGAGAGGAGAAGGAGAGGAGAGGAGAGGAGAGGAGAGAGAGGAGAGGAGAAGAGAGAGAGAAGAGAGAGAGAGAGAGAGAGAAGAGAAAGAGAGAGGAGAGAAGAGAGAGAGAGAGAGGAGAGAGAGAGAAGAGAGAGAAGAGAGAGAGAGAAGAGAGAGAGAGAAGAGAGAAAAGAGAGAGAGAGAGAGACAGAAGAGACAGAGAAGAGAGACCAGCGAGCAGCGAGCGAGAGCGAGAGCGAGAGCGAGAGAGAGAGAGAGAGAGAGAAAAAAAAAACAACAACAACAATAGAACAAGGCTGAATGGTGTTTCGCTTCTGTTCTCATCTTGATACCTTCTTGTATTATTGGTCTTTGCCTCCTCTCCCTGCCGCAACGTCTTTGTACTGTACCGGCGGCTGCCCCATTCTTTGCCGCCCCGCTAATAAGTCATCTCTTCTTCCTACGTACATACAACCCCAGGGAAAAAAAGAAAAGAGAAAAAAAAAGATATCCTTCCCCGTAACGCTTCTATTGCCATCCTTGCTCTCTTTCATGTTAGCTGTTACGTACACACACACACACACACACACAGACACAGACACAGACACAGACACAGACACCCACCCACACACACACAGACAAACACACACACACAGACACACAGACACACACACCCACAGACACACAGACACAGACACAGACACAGACACACACAGAAACACACAGACACAGACACACACACACACACACACACACACACACACATCCTGCAGGAAATCTAACATGGTCATGGGTTTGTCGTGGCCTTTGGTAGCACAAGAGCATTGCCTAACACACCAAAACTCGAAGAGACATTTTTTCTTCCTACCGAGTGGTTTTCTTTATATTTTTCAGTACAAAATAATAATGTTGTAAAAAAGAACGCTAATTGCCAGTCTTCTTATCTATGGTGGATCGCTAAAAGACTTGTTAGCCCCTTGAAGCCCATTACGTAATTTCCATTATAATTAGAGGGCCATTAGACGATTTTTTTTAGTGAACATAAGCATTATTAATAGCTATGACCTGTTTAGTATCCTTGTCCACTAGCTAATTGGGTATATTTAGTTACTTTTCGTAATTTTATGGCTAACAAGACATTTTTTATAGCAAGATAAGATAAGATAAGATTTTCATCCTATCTAGACACTTTGCAAGTACCAACTACAAGGTTATTGACTATACAAAGCGCCGCCACGTCAGCACGAACTAGGCGGACTCAAACCGCTGACCGAATGCACTTTTTATAGCCAAGGAAAGATCTGGGCGTGAAGGGGTTAAGGACGTTAGCTAAAGTGATTGTTGTGTTCTCGAGGACTTAGCTAAGAACTGTATTACACTCTTACGAATACTTACACTTATGTGAATACTTACTGCACACAAGGACATACTTACTGTAAAAGAAGCCTGTTAAAAGAAAATGTTAACTATTACTACAATGATATTAAGCCTGAAACCAGACACACGATCTTCCTCACTTAGACTGATTACATGCTCATGAATGTGATTATACTTTTATTGACGTATCAAACGAGTCTATTATAAAATATGAACTATTACTACAATAATATCAACCCTAAAACCACAGCCACAACCTTGCTCACTGATATCTAATTATATGACCTGATGGCATGACGCAAAGAGGGAATCGAACCCCGGCCTTCCTAATGACAGATTATTAACACATGCTAATTAGGATCAAAATATATAATTGACTATCTATGATCTATCTAATTGACTATCTTGATCTGTTGCTAATTTTAATCGCGGCTCTGCTTTGATGTATAATATTCTGTCTGTCTGTCTGTCTGTCTGGCTGTCTGTCTCTCTTTCTCTCTCTCACACGCACACACGCAACGCACACGCAACGCACACACAACGCACGCACGCGCACACACACGCACGGACGCACACACGCACACACACCGGGAAACATATTGCCGTTTTATGCAATAGGTTGTGGTATGGTGGATGTCTCTAGTTTATCACCGTTGTCTAAGCTCGTGACTTCACCAGGGTGGAACTTAAGTGATGGCTGGATTATAACTTGTGTTATATTTCACATCATTTATAAAGTCTAAAGTCCAAGCTAGGTCAGGTTGGGTTAGGTTAGGTTAGGTTAGGTTAAATGAAACAATCTAATAGGTCTAATCTTAAATTAAACAAACACATTATAGCCCAGTGATCACGTTGGCTCCACCCGCTATGTGACGTCACGAGCTTGGGCATCGGTGATTGGCTCGACATCCCCACACCACATACTGCTCCAGAGAACGGCAATATGCCCCCGGGAACACTGTTATGATGGACACTCAACACAGGTGAGGTGAGGGCAAAGGCATCTCTGTCTAAGCCGAGCCAACGACATTTGTGAATCTGTATTTCAGTCAGGAAGTCGATCAGTTCAGTAGGTAATCAGTCAGTTAACCAATCATTCAGTAATTTAGATGAGACAACGACACCTGTGAATCTGTCAGTCAGTCAGGAAGTCGATCAGTCCAGTACGTAATCAGTCAGGTAACCGATCATTCAGTAATTTAGATGAGACAACGACACCTGTGAATCTGTCAGTCAGTCAGGAAGTCGATCAGTCCAGTAGGTAATCAGTCAGTTAACCGATCATTCAGTAACTCAGACGAGACAACGACACCTGTGAATCTGTCAGTCAGTCAGGAAGTCGATCAGTCCAGTAGGTAATCAGTCAGTTAACCGATCATTCAGTAACTCAGACGAGACAACGACACCTGTGAATCTGTCAGTCAGTCAGGAAGTCGATCAGTCCAGTACGTAATCAGTCAGTTAACCGATCATTCAGTAACTCAGACGAGACAACGAGAGCTGTGAATCTGTCAGTCAGTCAGGAAGTCGATCAGTCCAGTAGGTAATCAGTCAGTTAACCGATCATTCAGTAACTCAGACGAGACAACGACACCTGTGAATCTGTATTTCAGTCAGGAAGTCGATCAGTCCAGTAGGTAATCAGTCAGTTAACCGATCATTCAGTAATTCAGTCAATAAGTCAGTGAGGCGGTAAGGAGTGGGAGGGGAGGAGAGAGGAGAGGGGGCGGGGGGGGGGGGAGGTTGATGGAAGCCGTCACTTTTTGGATACGAAGTTAAGGAGAAGAATTGATTCCTCGTCCAGAATGTGAAAGCGGAGCGGTTTTCTTAAATGGTCAATTACTCTTCATTATCGAGTTATGGATCGGGGCTTCATGGATTTATCTGATACGTTAACTGCTTGTGTTGCCAAGAATCAGGTTAGAGGACCTGTGTCAACACGCTATATCTTGTCTCCTCGGCCCGACCTTTAATAGCATCCCTTCCTCCCTCTCTCCCTCCTTCCTTCCCTCTCTCCCTCCCTCCCTTCCTTCCTTCCTTCCCTCCCTCTTCCTTCCTATTCCTCCCCTCTCTTCCTCTTCCTTCCCTCTCTCCCTCTTCCTTCCCTCTCTCCTTCCTTCCTCTTCCTTCCTCCTCCTCCTGAAGCGCGTCGCCAATGCTCGATGGTCGCCCTTGAACGACAAGTATGACATTCTCTCTCTCTCTCTCTCTCTCTCTCTCTCTCTCTCTCTCTCTCTCTCTCTCTCTCTCTCTCTCTCTCTCTCTCTCTCTCTCTCTCTCTCTCTCTCCGCAGCACTCCACTATCAACTCCTCACAACCCCTGAGCCTCATTCGCTATACGTACTTCTCTTTAAGCGAGGAACCACCACCTTAAAGAGACACCGTGGCGTTGGGGAGGCGCGCTGCCGGTGATCACGCCGCGGGGATGTCGCCAGGAGGGAGGCAGCGTCATGCACACGGCCGCGATGACACACACAACCAAATGAGAAGACAATAGACGCACCGCTTGAGTGGACACTACATTAGGATAGAGGTGGCTTCGGTATACCGGGAAAAATGTAGGAATTAGCGGTTTATTGAAGGGGATGAGGTGGAAGTGCGTTATAAATTCCTCCTAGTTTCGTGTTTCTGACTGTAAAGCGGTTCTTAAACTGGGGAGCACCACCCCCCTCCCTTGGGTGGTGTGGGTAATTATCAAGGGGGGCGTAAGCCAAGAGAGGAAAAGGAAGAACTGTCAAGTATTTCATTGAACGTGATCTAACTAAATCTGCTGGGTATGCGCAAGGTGTATACATAATACTAATTATGTGTATACTAAAAGTGCTAAAAACACACATCTTCAGTTTTTTTTTCTGATTCAGAACTATTTTGAAATATCTTGGTTGAAGAAGTGAAAAAAGGGGGGGGGGAGGCATGGAGGCAAGGACTAACTACTAAAGGGGGCGTGGTAAAAGGGGTGGTAGGTAAAACGGTTAAGAAACACTGCTCTGACAGAATGGTGATTTTTGTTTGCAGAAAGAGAACTTGAGGAAGGTGTACACAGTGTTTGCCATCTTGACGGGAGGACTTCTTCGTGGCGCGGCGCATCATGGGACTGAAGGGAAGGATACTCGAAGGGGGGAAGGGGGGGAAATTAGTGTGTGTGTGTGTGTGTGTGTGTGTGTGTGTGTGTGTGTGTGTGTGTGTGTGTGTGTGTGTGTGTGTGTGTGTGTGTGAGAGAGAGCGAGAGAGCGAGAGAGCGAGAGAGCGAGAGAGCGAGAGAGCGAGAGAGCGAGAGAGCGAGAGAGCGAGAGAGCGAGAGAGCGAGAGAGCGAGAGAGCGAGAGAGCGAGAGAGCAAGAGAGCAAGAGAGCAAGAGAGCAAGAGAGCAAGAGAGCAAGAGAGCAAGAGAGCAAGAGAGCAAGAGAGCAAGAGAGCAAGAGAGCAAGAGAGCGAGAGAGCGAGAGAGCGAGAGAGCGAGAGCGTAATGGCGTGTCACTAAATGATTATATTCCCCTCCAAAATGTCAATATGTGGCGGCTATACGATAATTACTTTACCTTTCAAGCTTTCCCGAAGAGCGCAGCAGTCATCCTACGTGTGCCAGACAAGTATCGATAGCATGTCAGAGGACGGGTGGAAGGCGAGGCAGTCCGTGGCCTATAAAGTCCTTCCATAAGAATTTTTTTTGTATTGAGTTGAATCTGCGACGTGAGATCTGAAGACACTCGTATGTAATGTTGAAGGGGGAATTAAGTGTCTATCGTCTATTATTTTTATTATGGTCAAAATGCAGTAAGGAAGCCACGCCCCCTGCCTCCCCTTCTATTCTACGGGGCAGCTGATTGGTGCATTCCTCGTATCATCACTACTAATCACAATAGCTTCACTACTTAACAGCGGCGTGACCACTGGACAGAGCCATCTTCACTACAGAGGGATTTTTGGTTTTGTCACCCTCTGTAGTGAAGTGGTCACGCGGTCACTCTGTCCAGTGGTCACGCGTTGTTAAGTAGTGAAGATATTGTGATTGGTAGTGATGATACGAGGAATGCACCAATCAGCTGCCCCGTAGAATAGAAGGGCAGGCAGGGGGCGTGACCTCCTCAGTGCATTTTGACCATAATACAAAAAATAGACTATAGGATGTGTGAAGGAGAGGGGGAGGGGGATCAGGGGGGGGGGCAGGGGGGGGGCAGGGGGGGGGGGGGCAGGGGTTGAGTGCTGTTGTGTAGTTAGTAATGTTGTTGTCATCGTTACCATCCTCATTGTCTTCATTGTTCTTGTCGTCATGGCTGTTAGCGTAATTTTACTATTATCATTATCATTGTAAATAGTATTAGTAACAATAATAATAATAATAATAATAAAACTAATAACAACAATAATAGAAATGATAATACCAATACTAGTAATAATAATGATAATAATAATAACACCAACAATAATTACAATAATAATAATTGTCATATCAATTATAATATTATCATAATCATTATTATCATTATCGTTATTATTATCATTATTATCATCAATTATTGTTACACTCATCATCATCATCATCATCGTAGTCAACAAGCTTCGTCTCCTCTTTCTCATCATCATTAATTATAACCATCATTAATTACCTTCGTTATGGACAGCTCTTAAAATAATCACCATCACCCTCTTCACTACTATCGTAATTACCCTCATCATCCTCATCATCATCACCACCGCCGCCGCCGCTGGTGAGTCAGTGGTGGTGAGTGTCAGGGTGAGGGTGTTGCTTCATCTCGTGACTGTGATGCTTTCTGTTCTGCTTCTTCCTTCCCCCAACATGGTAATTTCCCTTCCCTTCTTACCCTCATACTCACAACAATCACAGACACACACACACATACACACACACACACACACACACGCAATCACTCATACACACACAATCACGTAGACACACACACACACACACCACACACACACAATCACTCATACACACACAATCACGCACACACACACACACATAGACCCCCCCCCCACACACACACCTATAGGGGAGGCAGGGAGAGGCGGGCCCATGCAGGACTCGACACAGCCTCAATCACGAGTGTTTTGATCGAGTCCTCAATACGAGCAGACACATCCATCCATCACCCATTCAGCACCACCACCACCACCACCATAACTATCATCATTGTCATCATCAGGATCAACAGCAGCAGCAGGAGCAGCAAGGACAGCAGGCAGCATCGTGACCGCCCGCCCCGTACCACCAGTGACACACACAGCAGGACGCACTGTTACGGGCAGGCTGCCACACTACGTACAGTATATAAAGGCTGTGCACTGCCTCCCGCCCACACTCTCCCGCCGTCCGTGGCCCCTCGAGCACTACCACGCCTCACCGCCCATCGCGCGCGGCCCTCCATTACTGTTCGTCAGTGTAGCAACAAACACGTTTTTGATCGTCGTTAGTGCCGGGAAGTTTGTCGGGTGTAGTTGTCTGATCATTGTGTTATAACGACAAACGTTTCTTCCCGAAGGTCTAAAGGTCCCGCTTGGCTTATAAAGGTGTTGTGGCGGTGCCTTCATGACCACACAGTGAGCCACAATACCTCCATGATGGCACAGAAAGGCGCCACGTGACACCCCGGATAGAGCAGTGATTGCCAAGGATAACCATTGATCGCCGCACACGTGCACTGCCGGCTGCTGGGCTGATACTCAAACTACAGTGCCGTGCGTGTGACCCTCGGGGGTGACCCTGCCTGAGCGGTGCCCCGAGCTTCGCGGCGAGGTGACATTATACAACATGGACGCCGTGCGCTGACAGGCGCCCGTGCCTAGGCTACCAGGGTTCCCCGCACTACCTTCCCTCACGCCGAGGTAAGTACCTGGTGATCGTGTGTGCATGCTGTATTCTCTTCGAATTTCAGCTTTCCCGTCACACGCTCCCTTCAGGCGTGGCGCCGCGCCGCTAAGGCCGCCTGGAGCATCCTCGACTGTCAGACACTTTGCTTCAGACAAAGAATTAAACATTTTAGGATGTGCAGGTGTTATGCATGACGCTAGAATCACATCAACGATTATTTACACCACATCCACACAACAATCAGGGATAAACAACAATTAAGATTTTGTCACAAGGGTAGTGTGTTCAGAGAATAGGAAAACATTTCACCAGATCGGCCCGCCGCTGCAGGCTGTCAGGCGTTGTGATGCCACCACACCTTGGAGACACAACACACAACACAGACCGTCACACAGCCATGCCGGCGACACACATGCCTTGCAGGCGCGCCGTTGCATGTGGCCGGTGCCGGTGTAGTACAACAAAATATAATTTATATAATTACCTTACACTGCTGTCACTCCGCGCCGCGCGTCCTGCTGGGTGGCCGCGGAAAAGTCGCTCCCTCGGCCACGCTGCAACACACAAACACACGCTGTTACCCACTCTTCACAGCGCTAAGAAATAATACAATGACTTCATTATATTTCCTTATTATTGCATCGAAATACCTTTATACAAAATAACACGCAGCGTCATGTTTAGGAAAAGTAAGAATAAAGACAATCTTGAAATAGCGACGGTATGTACTTAAGAACCCCGACACCAGCCTTGTCCTGCCCTGGGGCGCCCTGGACCACGGACCACGGGCTGCCAGGGGGCTGGAGTGCCAGGGGGCTGGAGTGCCAGGGCGGCGGAGGCTGGTGGCTGGCGGACCCGGAAAGGAAACAGCAGGGGAGGGCGACACCGCTACGACTGTATACACCAATGTTAAAGAAAAGTTTTAGTATTTATCTAAGCCGAGGCGAGTGAAGCGTTAACGACTTACGATGGACAAGAGTACACACACACACGCACACACACACACACACACACACACACACACACACACACACACACGCACACGCACACGCACACGCACACGCACACTTCCCAGACAGACAATTAATAGCTGGTAAACTAAATGATAATAGAAAAAAGAAAATAAAGCAAACCAAATGTGTTTTCGGGACACACACGAGGCTGTTGCAGACCCGCATCAGGTGAGGGTGAGGCGAGGCGGGGGGTGATGCAGGGGGGGGTTGACGCAGGGGGGGGGTGATGCAGGGGGGGGTGATGCAGGGGGGGGGGGTGATGGGGGTGTGGGGGGTGTCTCGTGTGCCACTGGAGGGCAGGACAAGTTTTGAGGGGAGGGGGGGGGAGAGGAAAGGCCAGAGTGATAGTGGTTATTCTTCTGAAGCATTTATTGTGTTCTTGTTAAGTTAATTTTGGTTGGTATGATTAAATTCTGTGTGTGGTGCGTGTGCGTGTGTGTGTGTGGTGCGTGCGTGCGTGCGTGTGTGTGTGCGTGTGTGTGTGTGTTTTCCTATTTTTTTCCTTTCCTTTTTCTTGCTGTTTTATTTTGTATTCTCGATTCATGATTATTTTAGTTTTCTTTCATTTTTTAAACTTTATATATTCTTCCATTTCCGATAATTGCTATTTTAAATCTTTCTTCCTTTCTCTTTTTCTATTATTTTGTATTCTCGTTTTATAATGATCTTACTTTATTTCCTTCTAATTAATTTTCATTCACATTTCCTCTAATTATTTTGCTGTTGCTTTGATCCGTAAGCCGAGTTATTTTTTTCTTTTTAATAGTTTACAGCCTTAATCTTCTGTCTGTATGTCTGTCAGGTTGTTCTATTCACCCCTCTCGTCTCCATTCCACTTTCCTCTCACTCAGCGCATGAAATAAAGCGGGAGTAAAAAAGCGGGAGAAATAAAGCCTGAAATAAAGCGGGAGAAATAAAGCCTGAAAGAAAGTAATAACGCGCCATCAGTGATAAAGCGGCCACCACACCCTCGCCAAACAGTCCTCAAAGAACAGGAATCAGGCTTTGTTGCTACATCATCACATCACTTCCTCGCCACTCGCCTACCACACGCGTCAGTCAGGTCATGCTACTACTACTAGGCTACTACCAATAATGATAATAGTAATAAACTAATAATATCACTATTAATCTTTATACAACCAACCCTTTTCCACACGTGTGAACCATCATTATAATTTCATACATCAAGAGAGAGAGAAAAAAACGATGACTAAACTATGACTAAAAATATACAACAAAATCAAAACAATACTCTTCCACACATTTTTTTTTTAACACTTCGGGCTGTAGCGCCTGTATAGACAGTGACCTCCAGGGCTCAGATGGTAGGGCCTAGAGGTAGACATGAGGGCTATGATGGTTGACCCTCGTCCGTGGTGGCACAGGCAGGATTTTTATGGTGGCGACTGTAGTTAGAGGCTCATGCCGCCCCTGTGTCCTCCGATGTACTCGCCGTCGAAGGTAAAGTTAATTGGCAGTATGTGATTGTTCTAAGGCCACTCGACGATTACCGTAAGATTTTGGCACCTGGCAGGATTCGAACATGGTACACTGAGCTGTCCACTGCCAGACGCTTACCACTCGGCCACCGCCTTCCCACCACTCAGTCACTCCCTTCCTACCACTCAGCCACTCCCTTCCTACCACTCGGCCACTCCCTTCCTACCACTCGGCCACTCCCTTCCTACCACTCGGCCACTCCCTTCCTACCACTCGGCCACTCCCTTCCTACACTCGGCCACTCCTTCCTACCACTCGGCCACTCCCTTCCTACCACTCGGCCACTCCCTTCCTACCACTCGGCCACTCCCTTCCTACCACTCGGCCACTCCCTTCCTACCACTCGGCCACTCCCTTCCTACCACTCAGTCACTCCCTTCCTACCACTCGGCCACTCCCTTCCTACCACTCGGCCACTCCCTTCCTACCACTCAGTCACTCCCTTCCTACCACTCGCCACTCCTTCCTACCACTCGGCCACTCCTTCCTACCACTCGGCCACTCCCTTCCTACCATCGGCCACTCCCTTCCTACCACTCAGTCACTCCCTTCCTACACTCGCCACTCCTTCCTACCACTCGGCACTCCCTTCCTACCACTCGGCCACTCCCTTCCTACCACTCGGCCACTCCCTCCTACCACTCAGTCATCCCTTCCTACCACTCGGCACTCCCTTCCTACCACTCGGCACTCCTTCCTACACTCGGCACTCCCTTCCTACCACTCAGTCACTCCTTCCTACACTCGGCCACTCCCTTCCTACCACTCAGCCACGCCCTTCCTACCACTCGGCACTCCCTTCTACCACTCGCCACTCCATTAACTCGGCCACTCCTTCCTCACTCGGCACTCCCTTCCTACCACTCAGCCACTCCCTTCCTACCACTGGCCACTGCCTTCCTACCATCGGCCACTCCCTTCCTACCACTCAGCCACTCCCTTCCTACCACTCGGCCACTCCCTTCCTACCACTCGGCCACTCCCTTCCTACCACTCAGCCACTCCCTTCCTACCACTCAGCCACTCCCTTCCTACCACTCAGCCACTCCCTTCCCTCCCCACATACTTCCCTTTTCCTCGAGTAAAATAAGGTTTTGGAGACCCCACCGCCCGCTGCCCACCACACTGCGCCGCCACCAATGCTTATGACCATGACCATGCCTATACCGAGATCTGGGGAGTCGGAATATTGTTGCCGTATTCACCGTGAACCGCATCATGGTGTATAACAAGTCCTGGGCGCGAGGACGAAGGGCCACGAACTCTTTCCACGGATATGTGTGCCTTTAACTCGCTAGGTCACGATACAGGAGGGAAGATGGCAGCGAGAAGAAACACGGGATGAGGCGGAAGATGTTTATTTCTCCCACGTTTCGACTACACTGTCCTGCTCAGAGAGAATGAGGAACTCTTCATTCTCACCAAGGAAGACCGTGTATATAGTTGAAACGTAAGATAAATAAAGTACTTCTGCCTCATCCCTCATCTTCTGCCACAGGAACTACCACGTGTAGGTCTCGCAGCCTCTTGTAGCTTCCTTATTTGCTTATGTTCTTATGTTATCCCGTGTTTCCTCTCGCCGCCATCTTCCAGTCACTTGTCTTGCTTACAAACAACAATAATAAGGATAACACCGGCGGGGCGGCAGGAGGTTGTAATCATCACAAGCGTCCGTAAGAGATCCTACCTGCGCCACCACGGGCCACGGGCATTCATCACAGCCTTCCATTGATAAAAAAAAAATACAGGTGCTATAGGCTCAAACAAAAACAAGAAAAGAAATGCAATTACAAGATTCTACACTGCTGAATTAACAGAGCGTCCTGCTTATGCGGCTGTCAACCATGTGACTGAGATGGGCTGCTAGCATCGTAGGTGCCTGCTGTTCCACAGGCAACATGCTGTCACCCGAGGCACAGCCGCGCTACCTGTGCTGTACACTAGAAAAGAAGGTAGAAAGTAGAAAAGGTTTTGTAGGATGAAATATGCTACCCTTTTTACCCTTACAAATATACCCTTTTGCAACCCTAAATATACCCTTTTCCAACCCAATATATCCTTTCTCATCACCTTGTCTAAAGGGTAGTAAAGGTAGATGAAGGGTATAACAGCAACATGCTACCCTCCAGCCTGACATAGGGTATAAAGGAGGATGGTGTGATGTAACAATTCTACCCTTAATATACCCCTTATTTCTGAGTGTGTACACTAATGACTGGTTATTGCTGCGTCTCTTTTAGTGTTTCCGCGACGCCACCCTAGAACCTCCGGGCGATGCATCTTATCTCCCCTGATGCCGTGATGAACAGACTTGTACAGGCGTCCTCATCTACATAGCATTGACTACGCTCACGTTCCGTTCTTGAGATATTCAGTGGGTGTGTGAGCAGGTTAATTCGAGTAAAGATTGTCGGTGACTTGTGGTTCATGCAATCTATGATATACGTGTGACGAAGTACATTCTTTATCCTTGGGTCAGAAGCCTCGGCCATTAACATTTACCAGAGCATCACTCCACGCATTCACCTTGCAATACAAGTACCTGAGGCTCCCCCATCACATCGCTAAGCACTAGTGTTGAAGTCAAAGTCAAAACATTTATTTGAAAAACTATAAACCGAAGAAAATGTACACATCCCAACATCTAGGCAGAGCTCTTTTAAGTTACAATTTTAAAGAGCTCCCCAAAATAATGTACGTATATTACAATAATTACCTAGGGCACATACTCTAATATAATAATGCATACCTATTCATACTGTAAACTCGTATCTGCAATTTCAACAAGAGGTAAAAGTATCTAATCTTAGCAGCTGTGTGGGGTAACCTGCCTCCCTTAACCCCTTCACGCCCAGATCTTTCCTTTGCTATATAAAATCGTCTGTTGTTAACCATAGCATTAGGAAAACTAACTTAATATATCAAAAATTAGTTAGTGGACAAGTATACTGAACAGGTCATATCTATAAAACACTGCTTATATTCACTAAAAATAGTCTAATGGTACCCAAATTACAATGGAAATTACGCTAAGGGGTTAAATACGCCATGCACATTTTGCCTCCTGTTCTGCATGCCATTGTAGTGGTCAAAATGACCATCTACACCGTTGTCACCATTATGTAGTGCCCACCTTGGGAGTGTACTCTACAGTCCTGGTTACTCCGCTGCCACCACCCACATTAAGTGGGAAAAAATATATGAATGAACAAAAATAAAAGATTTAAGAAAATATGTAAGTACTGGTTGGAAACTGAATGACAACGCGTTAATATATTTCTAATTATAATATATTTAACTCTTTACTGTCTCCATTATGTAGTTATTATACATTCACAAGTTATCTTAATATTAAGTCTTCCTTCCCTCCTAGCGATACGCACGCGAAATGCTCAAGTCGTTATCCTAATATAGTTTACTATCTTTGGTAACTTCGGTTGCACTGTCACCACATTAACGATACGCACATGTAATGCTCAAGTCGTCATCCTAATATAGTTTACTATCTCTGGTAACTTCAGTCGCACTGTTACCCCTTAACGATACGCACATGTAATGCTCAAGTCGTTATCCTAAAATAATGTATACGTAGTCTATCCCACTTCCAACTGTTTCCCTCTCACTTATTTTTCTATTTCCTTCTTTTTCCTTGTCCTCACACGGCTGGCTGTGACATGTTGTAGTTGCCCCCTCTGCTAATTTGTGAGCGCTTGGCCCCCTGGTCCGCCAACAGCATCCTACCTTGGGACCCTAAGTAATACACTTCATTAGTCCTGGTCAACAAAAAGAATCACCAGTAAGTCATGTCTACATCTCTAGTTAACAAACATTTCATAACATACCTTTACCAAGGGCGAGAATATCACCTCCCCACAGGCGACTTAACTCAATGAACGTCGAGCTGCTTCTAAAATTATTCTAACCTAGAATCCCCGTTCTCACCTCGTTTCGCTACGTGTCTAATTACTACTGGCTTAAAATATAAGCCTAACCAGTGATTCAGGAATGAGGCGTGGAGGAAAATTCCTCGTTAGCTTATTGATACTTATGTGTTATTTCATCTCTTCCCCTATTAATGTAATTTCTCGCGTTACACCATGACCTGATGTGGACTAAGCGATGACCCACAGGCGCGCAGGTCATCCGGTGAGCGACCTGAGGGCAATGACATCGGTGCATTCCTCTTCCGTGGAGCCGAGTCCCTTTAGTCCTGATCGGCAGGCCAATCACCGCCATGGAGGTGCCGTTCCTCTGCCGTGCCCGTTCTATCGCCTTGTCGTCGCGGAAATATCCAACCAGATTCAAAATTTCTAGTTTTTGTTTTATTTTTGGTTCTCTTTTTTGTTTTCTTTTTTTCTGTTAGTAGATCCATCTTCAACCTACCTACCTACCTGGGAACTACTACCGCTGTTCCTCCTCCTATTTCTACTACAACTTCTACTACTGTTGGTACTGCTACTACTACTACTACTACTACTACTACTATTACTACTACTACTATATACTACTACTTCTACTACTATTATTATTACTACTACTGCTTCTACTATTACTACTACTACTATATACTACTACTACTACTACTACTGCTTCTACTATTACTACTACTACTTCTACTATTACTATTACTACTACTACTATATACTACTACTACTACTGCTACTACTGCTTCTACTATTACTACTACTACTTCTACTACTACTGCTTCTACTATTACTACTACTACTATATACTACTACTTCTACTATTACTACTACTACTACTACTACTACTTCTACTACTACTGCTTCTACTATTACTACTACTACTACTACCGTATATTCTATCGTTTTCACTACTTCAACCATTATTCCAGCTTTCTATCACCAGACGCAGGTGACATAGCTAATCATCAGATATACGCATGTGGAGTAATGTCAGGATGGTCCGTAAAACACGTGCTGCCAATACGGGTCACGGCACAACAATGTCATCATCACGAATACCATACAGCAGGTGCACTCGCATGTTAACTGGCTTTATACGGTCCCTTTGTTACCCGTTATTCTTATGGCTTATGGAAATTTCTGTTTTATTTTGGAAGGAAACGGTAGCATAGGAAGGAACCTCATATTCAGACTCTACGGCAAAGCTACACGGATAGGGATTAACAATATAGATCACAGAGCCTTATAGAAGAACCTCATATTCGGACTCTACGGCAAAGCTACGGATATATGGGATGAATAATATAAATCACAGGCAGGGAAGAAAGGAAGGGGGTATTGGG
>JACEEZ010023598.1:752809-762809 GCA_016584305.1 Chionoecetes opilio
AGAGAACGGGAATATGCCGCCCGCGCGTCTGGACAGGCCTTTAGCCTGGCGAGGTGTGACGTAGCGGCACACAATACAAAGTCCATAACTCGACTTGGAATGAGAAGGGCAAGGGCATGTCTGCACAGCACCGTGATGCACTGCTCTTCTTTATTTTCTTCTCTTTTTTCATGTTATTATTTCTTTTGCTTTTCTTTCTTTTCTTCTCTTTTATCAATTAATCAATTTTCTCTTCTACTGCATTGAAGTAAAGAGGAGTTATGGAGTAAAGATGAGCTATGGAGGGGTTGTTATGTGACGTACACAGCGTGAAGGGCGTGGCCAGGCGAGGCTGTGGAGGTGGACGTAGTTTCATGACACATATAAGTCACGTGCGCCCGACGAGGTACACGGGAGGCTGCTCGGCCGACTAAAACGCGCACATCACACACACTTTGGTTTAATGAAGCTTAAATGTACTATTTCAGTCAATTCTTGTACAATGTCTTACTTCTCGTCCCTTAGAAATCCATTCTTGTCTGTCCTTCAGGTATGAGCTTTCAGAGACAAATAAATGTCTCTATATGTTTCAGAGTCAAATAATAAATATATTTCAAATAAGTTATGAAGACTAAAAGTATTCCTGGACGTCCTGGGACCACCGCGGCGCTTAAAGCGAAGATGACCTTGCGCTTGAAAGAAAATGTCCTGTATTATTTTTCAAGCCAAAAGGTTCACGTCCCCATCACGAGGCGCGCCCTGGTGGCCTCTGCGTGCCGCCCTTCACGCACACGTGTATCAAACATTCGCAGGACACAAACTTTCCAAAGCAACACAAATTTTCCATCGTCCTGTGTTTTTCGTTTTTTCTCCTCACTTTCCTTCCTCTGTCCCTGCCAAACTTCCCCTCCCTGCCACTCTTCCCCGCCGCGGCTGTCTTTCATGTCCTCAGCCTGACAATGGTACACTGCCCTTGGTAACACCCTCAGAGGGAACACTTTCTGGTATAAGCAGGTGATGTTATGGAGTTACGAAGTCTGGCTCAAGTCACACTACTTTGCTAAACTATACATCATAGCTTTACTATCCCATTTTTTTCATGAGTCAGATACAAAAAGGATGTACAACCGACATATAAACTCTATATCTGTTAGGGTCTGTGTAAGTCACGTACTCAGGCTTTATTTTGATCAATACTAACTTACCACACTGCCAAAATGTATAACGATAAACGGTCAAAAACCCTGACTATTAATCATCAAAAAGATCAAATTCCTCCTGAGAAGCTATACGATACGACGCACTTTACTGAGTCTGTTTCCCGGTTCTATCCTGTTATTAAAGGTAACAAAAAATGGTGGCAGCGGTGGGATACGCTGCCAAAAAAGAGTCCTGTCGAATGCGTATATTTTCTATCACGCTTCCTGTATAGATGTCCTAGCATAAGTCTATACATTCCTAGCATACATGACTGAGGCATCACCAACACCGGGCAACACATAAACCCTTCACACAAACACACTCCCTAAACACGCCATTCAAATAATATCTTTTCTCCGAATTTTGAGCTGCAACATAAAATCCCACGAAAAAAACCCCACACATATGCATACTGAAATACTTCCACCGCGATAACGAACAATTTCCAAACGATTAAATAAATACTTGTCCTAAATGTATAAATGAAATGGCTTATAATACCGTTTCAGGAACGTTCATATAACTGGTACGCATATTGCTGGTCGGCACAATGAAACACCTGTCCTGTGTCCGTGTATTAAGCGAGACAGGTGTGTGAGTGCCTGTGTGACGGCTGAACACACACACCTACACAAACACCTGTCCTGTGTCCGTGTATTAAGCGAGACAGGTGTGTGAGTGCCTGTGTGTGACGGCTGGACACACACACACACACACCTACACAAACACACACACACACCTACACAAACACACACCTACACAAACACCCACACACCTACACCTACCTACCTACACACACACAGTCCTACACACACCACACCTACACACACACACACACCTACACACACACACACATACCTACCTACACACACACACACACACTACACACACACACACCTACACACACATACCTACCTACACAGACACACACACACACACACACACACACACACACACACACACACACTACACACACATACCTACCTACACACACACACACATACACATCACACACACACACACATACCTACCTACACACACACACACACACACACACACAAAGCTCCTCGCGTCACACTCACTCAAAGCTAAACTCAATCCAACGGAAATTATGAAAACAGGAAACGCGTGTCGACATTATTTTGTTTTTTTACCTTTTTTTCTTTCTTGCTGATGGAAAGGTTTGACGCTACGTCGTTTTTCATTGCTATTTTTTCGAATTCTCACCGTGTTATATCAGTTTTTTTTTTTTCTCTCTCTCTCTCTCTCTCTCTCTCTCTCTCTCTCTCTCTCTCTCTCTCTCTCTCTCTCTCTCTCTCTCTCTCTCTCTCTCTCTCTCTCTCTCTCTCTCTCTCTCTCTCTCTCTCTCTCTCTCTCTCATACCCCTTCATCCCCAATCAAAACCTTTCCCTCTCTATCAAAACTCTTCCTCATCTTTTAACATTTCCCCCTTCCCCCCTTCTTCCTTCTCATTCCCTCCCTCCCTTCTTATCCCCTCCTCGCCCTCCTCAACCCCCCCTTCCCCCTTCCCTCTCCCCTCTTTAACCCTCACGCACCCTCACAACACCCCCACCACAACCCGCGCCAAGGGGACAACTAACATGTATTTTCTTGGGTTATTTATCTTTATTGCAAGTCTTTCCCGCTTGAGGTATGTGTCCGAAAGGCCTTTGGGTATGTCAGCTTCAAGCCTCAGCACTCGCTCTCTCGCTCTCTCGCTCTCATTACATTACTACTTGACTTAATCACTTCAGCTTCTTACAGTTCTTCAGTATGTAATATAACCGTCCAATATAACAATTATATATGTATATATATACTAGTTTCTTATTAATGGTAATTGCATGCGTGCGTGCGTGCGTGCGTGCGTGCGTGCGTGCGTGCGTGCGTGTGCGTGTGCGTGTGGGTTACTTTCTTATATTCCCCTTGCATCTATTTATTTCCTTGTGATACTACTCTCATTTATTCTCTCTAATCTACCAAGACCTCTTCCGTTTCTTTTTCCATCAAGGTTTCGTCACAAATGTTCACTTCTTCGCATTCTGCCTCTAATGACTACTGTATTCAGTCTGGCAAGGCCACTCACGATAGCTTAGTCCTGGCGACTCCACTTCCCCCGGCGGGTTGGGTAGCTGAGATACTTAATATCGGCAAGCATTTATGTTGACTACTTACTGCCGCTTATAGGTATGTATATCCAGCCCGCCGGGGGAAGTGGAGTCGCCGGGAGTAAGCAATCATGAGTGTCCTTGCCAAAATGAATACAGTAAAGTTAATGTTTAAACAATCAATCTAATTCTTCCATCTATTCCATTCCAAATACTATTAAACAGCTGTCGAATTCATTTTATGTATTCTCCAATGACTTTATGATTTGAGGTATAACGTACAGCTTAAACAGAATCTCAATGAATTTTAAGTATTCACCAATGACTTCAAATAGGAGGAATAACGTACAGCTTTGGCAGAGTCCACCGCGGAGTCTCGCCACCAGTTAACCCTTCACGCCCAGATCTTTCCTTTGCCATATATTATCGTCTGTTAGCCATTATGAAAAATAGCTTAATATACCAAATTAGCCAGTGGACATACTATTCTTACAAACGTGTATTAAACAGGTCTATAGATATTGCTTACATTCATTAAAATAGTCTTATGGTAGCCAAAATACAAAGGAAATTACGTTTTGGACCTCAAGGGGTTTAAGAGTGTGCGAGGCTGCCGTGACCTTGAGGAGCCAGCTGGGGTGCACCGCCGGAGTGGAGAGGCTGGCAGATCAAAGTGGACGGAGGGGATGGTGTCTATATAGGGAATGGAGGTGTGTGGAGTGAACATTGGAGGAAGTCATTGGAGAATACGTAACATGAATTCAACAGCTGCTTAATGGTATTTGGAAGGGAAAAAAGAATGAATGAAATATATGGAAGATATTAAATAAAGTGAGTTGACGCGAGGGGATAGCCAGTACTCGTGGTGGTGGTGGTGGTGGTGGTGGTGGTGGTGGTGGTGGTGGTGGTGGTGGTGGTGGTGGTAATGATGGTGGTAGTGGTAATGATGGTGGTAGTGGGAATGATGGTGGTAGTGGTGGTGGTGGTAGTGGTAATGATGGCGGTAGTGGTAATGATGGTGGTAGTGGTGGTGGTAGTGGTAATGATGGTGGTAGTGGTGGTGGTAGTGGTAGTGGTAGTGGTGGTGGTAATGATGGTGGTAGTGGTAGTGGTGGTGGTGGTGGTGGTAGTGGTGGTGGTGGTGGTGGTGGTGGTAGTGGTAATGATGGTGGTAGTGGTAATGATGGTGGTAGTGGTGGTGGTGGTGGTAGTGGTAATGATGGTGGTAGTGGTGGTGGTGGTAGTGGTAATGGTGGTGGTAATGGTGGTGGTAGTGGTGGGGGTGGTGGTGGTGGTGGTAATGATGGTGGGTAGTGGTAGTGATGGTGGTGATTGCATAGGATTACAAAGAAAGACCAGCTATCAAGAGATTTAAATGAAGCCGGTTTTCCATGCGTGAGAATAAGTGAATACTATACAGAGGACGTCAAATTGATACAAAAACAGTAACGGTGCGGCAAGCGAGACACCTGGGTAAGGAAGGTAGACAGAAACATAAGTGTCGTGCTACAAGGTTGCACGATTTTGTGTGTGCCCTGTCTAAGTCAAGGTTTCGGGGTTCAAAGGGAACACGGTTGTATCTTCTGAAGTTTAAATCTAGTTTTCCTGATAATCTTGTGTGTCTGATAATCTTACTCTCTGTCTATTATGATCTACGAGTCACAAATAACCAACTGGAGCTGTTGTGCGGTTTCTCTTGTTATCGTAAATTTTCCTTCTTGCTTCCTTTACTGTCCGCATGACTCTGCTCTTGATTTTAGTTGTTTCTTTCTTGTTCCTATGTCGTGTAGGGTTACCACAAAAGGAAAGAGCGGGAATGAACAACAAACTGTACACTCTTAGAAAAGAAGGGTAGAAAAAGGGTGTTTGTAGTGATGAAATACTGCTACCTTTTTGTATACCCTTACAAATATACCCTTTCGGATCGACGCAAATAGACCCTTTTCCAACCCTCTCGTCTAAAAAGGGTAGATAAAGGGTAGATGAAGGGTATACTCGGCAGCATCTACCCTCCAGCCTGGACATAGGGTTTAAAAAGGGTAGTGATGGTGCGATGTAACAATTCGACCCTTAATGTACTTTTCTGTAGAGTTTCTGAGAGTGTAATGATCAATGGGCAATATATAGCAAGGCATGAGTAGCGGGGACATACAGAAACGAAGCATCTAAACAGAGGAAGCCAGAAGGTTAGCATGTGTGGGAGGAAGCCGATGGTATACGTATATATAGAGACAGAAGGATAACATGAACCTCCTGACAGCCACTCGATAGCACTCAGCACGCCTCAAGACACCCATCTTGAAAACACTCCACGTGGACGCTCGCCGCAGACAATTACTGCAGTTACTCGAATGTCTAAACCGAGAACGAGGATGAGGACGCAGAAAGGGCGAGCGGTGTTGAAGGAAGAAGAGGGGGAAGAAGAGGGGGAAGAGGAGGAGCGGCAAGGAGGAGAGGGAGGAGAAATACATAGGAATAACAGACACCAGGAGACCTATTGGTCCATAACGAGGGTATCTGCTGAACTACATACTACTAACTATCAACTATCAACAAGAAAACAGTTGGAAAATGATACCATGTCCCTAAAAAGGATAGGAACATGGAAGTTTCGTAGTGAAGAATAATAGGATATGAAATATACTAACTACAACTACCACTACAACTACAACTAACCGATCCGGGGGACTAAATATGTATTCGCAGGGCACTATCAATACCCATTTACTTTATAGTGCGCATCAAGTCTGTTTTTAAATGTAGTTATTGTGCTGGCTTCGACAACATTTGCTGGTAACTTGTTCCATCGATCAACAACTCTACCATTGAAATAATTTTAACGGAGATCTGTGATGCAACGTTGGCCGTTAAGTTTTAAACCGTTATTTCTTGTTGTCACTTGAGGAGAAAGCTCGAATAGGTTCTCTTGATTAATGACATCAAATCCTTTTAGGATCTTAAAGGTTTCTATCAAGTCCCCACGGATTCTACGATCCTTTAAGGAAAACATATTAAGTTTCCGCAGTCTCTCTTCATAAGATGAATTTCGCAGAGATGGAATTTGTTTGGTTGCTCTTCTTTGCTCTGATTCCAATTTGGCTTTAGAGGAGGAGGAGGAGGAGGAGGGAGGAGGGAGGAGGGAGGAGGGAGGAAGAGGAAGAGGAAGAGGAAGAGGAAGAGGAAGAGGAGGAGGAAGAGGAGGAGGAGGTAATAGGGTCCAGAGGGGATGGAAGGAAGGCGGCAGCAGCAAAGGAAACCTGTATACATGTTCGGACTTGACACATACAAGACACAGGATTAATTGGTTCTATGGTTGACACACACACACACTGACAATAGGACTCAGCTACATCATCATTCCCCTATATATAGCAGCACAACACCTATACACAACACCACAGTGAGGGTGTGACGCAGGGAGATGACGGTGACAGAAACATAATATAATATATAGTATAAATATTTCACGGAGGAAACTATATACAAACACATATCATACTTTAGTTTCATACATTTCCAATTATTTTCCAGGGACGTCATACATTGAATTTATTTTTGAGAGAGAGAGAGAGAGAGAGAGAGAGAGAGAGAGAGAGAGAGAGAGAGAGAGAGAGAGAGAGAGAGAGAGAGAGAGAGAGAGAGAGAGACAGAGAGAGACGAGAGAGAGAGAGAGAGAGAGAGAGAGAGACAGACAGAGACAGAGACAGAGACAGAGACAGAGACAGAGACAGAGACAGAGACAGAGACAGAGACAGAGACAGAGACAGAGACAGAGACAGAGACAGAGACAGAGACAGAGAGACAGAGAGACAGAGAGACAGAGAGACAGAGAGACAGAGAGACAGAGAGACAGAGAGAGAGAGAGAATCTGCACATTACACAACATTTCTAAACGCAGCTCTACTCGGGTCAAGGTTATAACAAGATCACACACACACACACAGCGGGGCGGCGGAGGCGGTACAAAGGGGACTGACACACGCTACATTACCTTCACCCTCGAGACAAACCAAGCACTGGAGGCGAAGAGCAGAATGAATAGAGAGTGCGATAGAGAGTTCCAAAGGGAGGTTAAACAATTTCACGGAAGGGGATGAAAGGTGGATGTAGGCATGTGTTTAGTAACAGGAACTACCACGTGTAGGTCTCCCAGCCTCTTGTAGCTTCATTATTTTTTGATGTTCTTATGTGATGAAGCGAGGAATTAACATGTGTACCAGCCTATAGGGAGGAACACACCCACACCCACACCACACACCCACACCCACACACACACACACGAGGAGAAGAAGAGCTGTGAGTGTTACTATAGACACTTTTTCAGTTCTGTGCCGCCAGCCTCTTCCTCTCTCCCTCTCCCAACGCAAAGAAGCTGCTCTCCCGTCTGCTTCATCCGCTTCTTTCCTTTACCGTTGCCTTCCCCTTCCTCCTCATCGCCTCTGATTTCCCCTGAGTCCCCCCTCCCTTTTCCTGCCATATACCACGCCCCCCTACCCTCCCCTTCCACCCTTCCCCCTCACTCACTTCGCAGTCCCTCTCATTCACTAAGAAAAATATAAGAAAGGAAGAATTAATACAACAATAGATTTGAGACCAGAAGCTTTTATGTCACCAGTCTTGCTACTTATCTTAACCCCTTCACGCCCAGATCTTTCCTTGGCTATAATAAATCGTCTGTTGTTAGCCATAAAATTACGAAGTCACTGAATATACCAAG
Organism: Chionoecetes opilio; assembly: GCA_016584305.1. Lineage (NCBI taxonomy): Eukaryota > Metazoa > Arthropoda > Malacostraca > Decapoda > Majidae > Chionoecetes > Chionoecetes opilio. The sequence continues at coordinate 760,814 of JACEEZ010023598.1, forward strand.
TTAGTTAGTTGACAAGAATACTAAACAGGTCATAGCTATAAAATATTGCTTATAGTCATTAAAATTGTCTAATGGTGGTCAAATTCCGTCTTTTAGGATGATGTTAAAAAAAGTTTGTTTCTTCAGCAATATATCATTTTTTATTGTTGTTATTATTGTTTTCTCTTATTTTTCTGTCTGGGCCATTCTGTCTGGGCTGTCTGTCTCAGCATTTCCCAACCTGGGGGAAATTTCTGATATTCTAAGGGGGAAATTTATCCTGAGGGACATCTCAATTACTAGCATTTAGTCGACAGAAAAAAAATGTCTTAGAATACGGCTATTGACTTTTCTTCAAGTATATATAGATATAGAGGATATAGTATCTAAACAAGTGCTTGTGAGCCCTTCGGACCCATGTATTGATGTTTGTAGTAGTAGTATATATTAGACAACATGTGATTGCAAACTCCAATCGTGTTGTTGCTGTCGTTGGTCACTGGTCAAAGTGCCTTGGGGTAGACCACGTTCCGTGTGATTCCAACCCTTTGTGTTCCGTGTGATTCCAACCCTTTGTGTTCCGTGTGATTCCAACACACACACACTCACACAAACGTCCATGAGTCTACTGAGTTTGTGGAATGCGGCAAAACGTTACCGCAGAGTTCCTTCCTGTAATCTAATCTCTGATAAGTGTTTTTAGCCCAAAACCCCCCTTCAAAATGATTCAATCGTCATGGGACCAAGCCGCTTACCACCTACTATTTATTTGCGATTTTTTGAGCCTACTCTCATCAAAATTGAATTTACAGTTTCGGCTACCCAAAACAGACACACACACACACACAGACACACGGCTACTCCTATAGTATATTAGATACTTGTTTTATTAAGCAAGTTAGTTTTGTGTTTTGGCTACTTGATTCCGTGTTCACATGAAGGGGGAAATCTAGATGGTTGAACTGGTTGAAGGGGAAATAACAGGAAAAAGGTTGGGCACCACTGGTCTAAAGTAATAGACGCGTCGCTTCGTCAGTTATTAAAGATATCTCGAGTAAGTTGTGTAACGCATTTTTTTTCGTAACTTAACGTTTTTCTCTCTCTCTCTCTGTTTAAACACACACACGCACACACACGCACACACACACACACCACACACGCACACGCGCACACACAGTCCGTGTGGTCTGATCGGTTGTGCCATCGCCTGTTGTTCAGTAGGTTAGCGATTCGACCCCCAATTTGGTTGGAGTCCGCTGACATTACATGTTTTTATTGTCCCCCTTGAGGAAGGGAAACACACACACACACACACACTTGACACATAGATCAGTAAAGAAAAAAAAAAGATCACCTATTTAAGCACAGAGAGAGAGAGAGAGAGAGAGAGAGAGAGAGAGAGAGAGAGAGAGAGAGAGAGAGAGAGAGAGAGAGAGAGAGAGAGAGAGAGAGAGAGAGAGAGAGAGAGAGAGAGAGAGAGAGAGAGAGAGAGAGAGAGAGAGAGAGAGAGAGAGAAGAGAAAGAGAAAGAGAAAGAGAAAGAGAAGAGAGAAAGAGAAAGAGAAGAGAAAGAGAGAGAGAGAGAGAGAGAGAGAGAGAGAGAGAGAGAGAGTGATAAATATCTCAAACATATCTTTCAAATGTAATAAAACGTTCAATACCTTCAAGACAGATCCTGCTGTCTGCACGCTCCTGCTTCCGTCTTCTCTTGAGGATTAGGGCAACAATATCTCACTTCCTCGACATCCACGCTGGAACTGTTTGTGGCTGCCACGACAACTGGCCCGTGCGCGGGCTTACACAGAAGGCCGTGGCTTACCCTGCCACTGTTTAGTGTAGCCGTTTCTTGGTGGCAGCCGGCAGCCACGGAAAAGTGGCCCGTTCGTGGAGGCCCGTATAGTAGTAGTAGACAACACATACCAGGCAGTAGCAGCAAGCAACACATACCAGAGACAGAGAGGCACCTATGCAGTGGTCATTGGCCGCTTGTGTGTCCAGCCTGGCAGATAATTGGTCCT
>JACEEZ010023598.1:767809-795309 GCA_016584305.1 Chionoecetes opilio
AGAAAGAAGCTTAAGAAAAAAACCATACCAGTCAATTATAATGTAGTGAAAAAAGCAGAGAGAGAGAGAGAGAGAGAGAGAGAGAGAGAGAGACGAGAGCGAGAGAGAGAGCGAGAGAGAGCCAGCGAGAGCGAGAGAGAGCGAGAGCGAGGAAGAGAGAGGAGGAGAGCGAGAGAGCGAGAGAGAGAGAGAGAGAGAGAGAGAGAGAGAATTACAAAGAAATACACAAATCACTATCCAAGTACCAAAACATAAAATAGTCTGTCCTAAATCTAAAAAAAAAAAAACAAAAAAAAAAAAGTAAAAAAAACTATAAAAATCAACCGAGAGAGAAAGACAAAAGATAGAAAGAAAGAAAGAGAGACCATTCAGTTATCAATAGTACAGCGATAAAGACACATAATAGCCGTACAATACCAATCTTAATTCGGTAGTATCTAACAACCATGCAACAGCAACCGCCGCGCACGTTGCTTCTCTGCGTGTTGCAATGCTTCGAGACTACAACTAACACAAACAGGGCGAGGTGTTGGCTGTTAGCTGACGGACCGACCCTGCAGCTGCGTGAGAGAGAGAGAGAGATGAGAGAGGAGAGAGAGAGAGAGAAGAGAGAGAGAGAGAAGGAGAGGAGAGAAGAGAGAGAGAGAGAGGAGAGAGAGAGAAGAGAAGAGAGAGAGCAGAGGGGTTTGAGAGGGGAAAGGATAGAAAGGAAAAACGGAAAAAGGATAGGGAAGTGGACGAGAAGAGAGATGGGGAGGGGAGAGGGAGGGAAGGCAAGTGGAACATAGGGTAGGAAGGGGGAAGGGGAGATGATGGGAATTTTGTTAGATAAGGGGGAGGGTGGAAACGTTTGTGTGTGTGTGTGTGTGTGTGTGTGTGTGTGTGTGTGTGTGTGTTGTGTGTGTGTGTAAGAGAATGAGAAGGATAAAGCCATGAAGAATGTGGATGAGGAAAGAAGGAAGATGAAGGATAAAGAAGAAGAAGGAGGAGGGAGGAGGAGGAGGAGGAGGGGGAGGAGGAGGGAGGAGAGGAGGAGGAGGGGAGTGAGGGAAGTATTACCAGAGTGAGGGGAGAAATGATAACGGGTTCTGGTGTTGAGTGAGTGAGAAGGAGGAAGAGGAGGAGGAGGAGGAGGAGGAGGAGGAGGAGGAGGAGGAGGAGGAGGAAGGGAAGGCCTGGTGTTGCTTGCTTAGAGGGGAGGTGGTGATGGTAGTGGGTGGGAAGAGGGAGAGGAGGAAAAGGGGAAAGCTGCTACTATTTCAGGGATGCGATACAAGAAAGAGAGAGAGAGAGAGAGAGAGAGAGAGAGAGAGAGAGAGAGAGAGAGAGAGAGAGAGAGAGAGAGAGAGAGAGAGAGAGAGAGAGAGAGAGAGAGAAAGGACGAGGAGGAGAAAGACTAACTGAAACACACTCTTTTTTTCTCTTGTTTGTTTTGTTTAGAGGATAATGCCTCAGAGCCATAGTGATCTACCGCTGCTGCATATTAGTGTTGGCCGAAGCCAACACCCCGGGGGGGGGTTACAAACCCCCGGCTGGCACCCGGTACCCATTCACTGCTGGGTGGACAGGGGCTAGGGACACACACACACACTAACTAACACACACACTCTCTCTCTCTCTCTCTCTCTCTCTTTCTTTCTCTGACTATATGACTGACTGACTGAATGCCCTCTGTGAGTCACCCCTGTTCCTCCCCCCCCCTCCCTCCCCCCCTCTCTCTGTGCCTTTTCTCGGCCCCTTCTCGACCCCGCTAGTTAGTTCGTCAGCGCCTCAGAAAAGAAACACGAGGCTGGCGTAAAGCCGTAAACAGTGAACAGATTTAGAAGGTGGTGGGGTCTTAGGCGCTGCTACCAGGAGAGGGGAAAAGCAGGGCCAGAAGAAGAAGCAGGAGAAGAAACAGGGGCAGGAGAGGGGAAGAAGCAGGGGTAGGAGAAGAAGCAGGGGCAGAAGAAGAAGCAGGGGAAGAAGCAGGGGCAGGAGAGGGGAAGATGCAGGGGCAGGAGAAGGGAAGAAGCAGGGCAGGAGAAGAAGCAGGGGCAGGAGAAGGGGAAGAAGCAGGGGCAGGAGAAGGGAAGAAGCAGGGGCAGGAGAGGGAAGAAGCAGGGGCAGGAGAAGAAGCAGGGGCAGGAGAAGAAACAGGGGCAGGAGAAGAAGCAGGGGCAGGAGAAGAAACAGGGGGATAAGATTATTGCAAGAGTTTTAAAGAAATGGTAAATACTTGGTCGATAGTGGAGTAAGAAAGGACAAATTTATTGGAAAAAAGTTTGAAAAGTTTGCTCACACAGAAAATTAATTTTTGCCAAGGGAAAAGTTGAGCAGAGAGAGAGAGAGAGAGAGAGAGAGAGAGAGAGAGAGAGAGAGAGAGAGAGAGAGAGAGAGAGAGAGAGAGAGAGAGAGAGAGAGAGAAAACAACAACAACAACAACGCATCGAGTCAAGAAATCAAATCAGAAAACAGAAAACGCGCTCCGAAGGTCACTTGAGATTTTTTTCTTCTGTCGACAAAAAGCTTTCAAAGGAGAAGAGAGGAAGGAGGAGGAGGAGGAGGAGGAGATCAAGTGTCAAGAGGAAGCTAAACTGAGGACTGCGAGGAGATAATGAACACACACACACACACACACACACACGCTATATCTTTGTCCTAATCCATCTTTGTTATAAAAAATAAAAAAAAATTACCCCTTGAGACCCAGAACGTAATTACCATTGTAATTTGGCTAGCATGAGACGAATTTTAGTGACTATAACCAATGTTTTATAGATATGACCTGTTTAGTATCCTTAAACTTTTCGTAATTTTATGGCTAACAACAGACGGTTTTATGTATTAATGGAACGATCTGGGTGTGAAGGGGTTAATAGCAATCCTCCTTCTCTTACTAACCCATCCCATTAGACGGCAAGTGCGTCGAGAGACATCGGGGGCATCATGGGCTTCTAATTATCACAAATTGCGGGATTTTCGTTATCTCTTATTTTTTGCTCCTGGCCAGTCCATTGTGATGTAAAAATGAAAGAAAAAAAAAGCAGACATCACCATATAAATTCTACACACACACACACACACACACACACACACACACACCACACCCAGACCAACTAACACACCCACACCCACACACATACATACGCAGACCAACTAACACACCCACACCCACCCACACACATCCACACACACACACCCACCCACACCCACACCCACCCACCCTCAACACACACACACACACACATAAAACCTCAACTAAGCTAAATCCACCCGCCATTTACTGTATCTGATATATAAACTTGTCTGGCCGAAGCACTCCTAACTTTCCTTCAGACAATCGTGATGTCTGTGTTAGGTTGTCCAGTGGCTACACGTGTCCCACTGGTTGCCTGCCTCTCTGGGAACGCCTCCACGGAAACACTGGATAGGTATAAGTTGAAGAGCATCTCGATAGGTAAGATGAAGCTTATGAACTATTGAAAAGGCAGGGTCGCTAACTCGTATATATCGGATGTAAACACATGACTGACTGCGATATTACGTTGATGGGAAGATGCCTGAGAGAGAGAGAGAGAGAGAGAGAGAGAGAGAGAGAGAGAGAGAGAGAGAGAGAGAGAGAGCGAGAGCGAGAGAGAGCAAGAGAGAGCAAGAGAGAGCAAGAGAGACAGACAGACACACAAAAAAATACACCTTCCGTTCTATACTACTCGAAATCACAAAACTCACCCACCTATCCTATCTCTCCCAATACTCCATCTTCTCAATTCTATATCCCCTCTGTTACTATACTCGCCGCACGTTAAGTTGGCGAAAATTTGGCCCCTTCACTCCCCCCTTCCGAACGCACGGGATTGGCCGAGGTGTTGGGTGTTGGGTGAGCATGCCGTATTACCCCAAGTTCCGCCCTAAAGCCCCAACACAAACGTGCGGCGATTATATAAACACTATTTACCCCCATAAAAACAGCAGCCTCATAACGTTGATCCCAAGCACAGTGGCTCCAAAACTACGGACCTTTATGACTTGCTGGGTTAATCCATTCACGGTGCTGTTATCTCGCTCTTATAAACATGGTAGTAAATGTTGATATAATGACTGATATAAAAACTACTTTTATTTGTATATTTAATGGAAGTTTACGATGCTTTTCTAGACTGGAGAATAGAAGGTATTTGATTTTTTTTCTCTGTCTCCCTTTGTCTCGGTCTGCCTGTCTGTTTCTCTCTCTGTCTGTCTCTGTCTCTCTCTGTCTGCCTGTCTCTCTCTGTCTGCCTGTCTCTCTCTGTGCCTGTCTCTCTCTCTCTGTCTGTCTGTCTCTGTCTCTCTGTCTGTCTCTCTCTCTGTCTGTCTGTCTGTTTCTCTCGCGGTCTCTCGCTCTCTCTCGCTGTCTCTCTCGCTCTCTCTCGCTGTCTGTCTCTCTGTCTGTCTCTCTCTCTGTCTCTCTGTCTGTCTGTCTCTCTCTCTCTCTGTCTCTCGCTGTTTCTCTCGGTCTCTCTCGCTGTCTCTCTCGCTGTGTCTCTCGCTGTCTCTCTCTCTGTCTCTCTCTGCGAGGACAAAATCGTATCATCGTGCTTGCAAACTTTCCTCGATCTCCCTCCGCGAAGTTTACGAGGAATTGTAAGTTTACGAGGAATTGTAAGTTTACGAGGTTTTGTAAGTTTACGAGGAATTGTAAGTTTACGAGGAATTGTAAGTTTACGAGGAATTGTAAGTTTACGACGTTTTATTAAGTGTTAAGTATATTGAACCCACGGGGCTGGCGTAACTATTTCCGTAAGGGTTAAAAGTAAAAGTTATGAATTTTTTAGTGAGGGAATATTATCATCCCGGCTCAGAGAGAGAGAGAGAGAGAGAGAGAGAGAGAGAGAGAGAGAGAGAGAGAGAGAGAGAGAGAAGAAGGAGAGAGAGAGAGAGGAGAGAGAGAGAGAGAGAGAGAGAGAGATATTTACTGCTTTAATTTCAAAACTTGGCAAATTTTTTTAAATCACAAATACCGTTCATAGTAGCTCACCAAACAATGAATAAAAAACACACAATAAAAGAAGAAGAAAATGATGATGATGATGAAATAAAAGAAAAAAAAAACAGAAGAAGAAGAAAGAACAACAACAACAACAACAGGTAGACGAAAAAACACAAAGGAAGAGCAGATGAAGAAAAAAAGAAGTAAAAGAAGAAAAAGAAGTAAAAAAAAATAGAACAGAGGAAGAGGAAGAAGAAGAGGACCAAAAATATACAAAAAATGAACAAAATCTAAAAAAAAAAAAAAAGTATGAAAGGAGGGAAGAAAAAATACCACCACCACCACCACCACCACCACCACCACCCTTCCTTGCCCTTACTTCCTTCCCCATCCTTGCCCTCCCCATCCTTGCCCTCCCCATCCTTGCCCTCCCCATCCTTGCCCTCCCCATCCTTACCCTCCCCATCCTTGCCCTCCCCATCCTTCTCTTCCCCATCCTTCTCTTCCCCATCCTTGCCCTCCCCATCCTTCTCTTCCCCATCCTTCTCTTCCCCATCCTTGCCCTCCCCATCCTTGCCCTCCCCATCCTTGCCCTCCCCATCCTTGCCCTCCCCATCCTTCTCTTCCCCATCCTTCTCTTCCCCAGCCTTGCCCTCCCCATCCTTACCCTCCCCATCCTTACCCTCCCCAGCCTTGCCCTCCCCATCCTTCTCTTCCCATCCTTGCCCTCCCCATTATTGCCCTCCCCATCCTAGCCACCCTCCATCCTTGCCCTCCCCATCCTTGCCCTCCCCATCCTTGCCCCCCCCATCCTTGCCCTCCCCATCCTTGCCCTCCCATCCTTGCCCTCCCCATCCTTGCCCTCCCATCCTTGCCCTCCCCATCCTTGCCCTCCCCAGCCTTGCCCTCCCCAGCCTTGCCCTCCCCATCCTTGCCCTCCCCATCCTAGCCCCCTCCAGCCTTGCCCTCCCCATCCTTGCCCTCCCCCTCCTTGCCCTCCCCATCCTTCTCTTCCCCATCCTTGCCCTCCCCATCCCCTTCATCCTTGCCCTCCCCATCCCTGCCCCCTTCATCCTTGCCCTTGCCTTGCCCCCTTTAGCCTTGCCCTAATGCCCGCAAAGAAGGTCAGTGTTACCCATCCCTCCCTTCCTCCGAGGCTGCCCTAGAGAGAGAGAGAGAGAGAGAGAGAGAGAGAGAGAGAGAGAGAGAGAGAGAGAGAAGAGGAGAGAGAGGGGGTGTAAATGAATGCACCCACGCGGGAAATGAGAGATTATGATGAAGCGGCTTACTCGAAAAAGACTAAAATCTCTCTTCTCTCTCTCTCTCTCTCTCTCTCTCTCTCTCTCTCTCCCTCTCTCTCTCTCTCTCTCTCCTCTCTCTCTCTCTCTCGTCTAAATTATTGGTTTAAGGATTGATACATGAGGAAGTTCGTGTTTACAATGTCTATTTATAGTACAAGTAGCGCACGTGCGTGTGCGTGTGCGTGTGTGTGTGTGTGTGATACCGGAAGCCCTTACTCAGTCTCGATATTGAAGAAGTTAAGTCGCAAGTCTTCATAATTCCCTCTCCCCCCTTTCCTCCTCCTCCTCCTCCTCCTCCTCCTCCTCCTCCATAGTCTTCCCAGAATCCTACGGGACCAACTTTTCTCCCTTCTCGCATCAACAAGTCCTTTCACGGCTGTGGTTCTCGTCTGGTACCTTTCCCTTCGCTTCAATTAAAGGCTTCCACTTCATTAACTTCTCTCTATCTGCAATTATCTAATCATAGTCACTCTCCCTATTATACAACTTTTCCCTCTCTCTGTCTGTCTGTCTGTCTGTCTACGCTCTCTGTCTGTCTACACTGTCTGTCTGTCTGTCTACACTCTGTCTGTCTACGCTGTCTGTCTGTCTACGCTGTCTGTCTGTCTGTCTACACCTGTCTGTCTGTCTTTGCTTGTCTGTCTATGCTTGCCTGTCTACTACGCCTGTCTGTCTGTCTGTATGTATGTGTGTGTGTCTGTGTGTGTGTGTGTGTGTGTCTGTGTGTGTGTCTGTGTGTGTGTGTGTGTGTCTGTGTGTGTGTGTGTCTGTGTCTGTGTGTGTGTGTGTGTGTGTGTGTGTGTGTGTGTGTGTGTGTGTGTGTGTGTGTGTGTGTGTGTGTGTGTGTGTGTGTGTGTGTGTGTGTGTGTGTGGGATCATTACGTGCCAATCCCACTAAAACATCACATCGAAAAAAACTTAGGGAAAGAAAAAAAACTTGGGCGCCATCCATTCTTGTAACTGTTTTGCTCCCCACGACTGTCTGACTGACTGTCTGACTGACTAACTATCTGAGTGACTGACTGCTTGACTGACTATCTGACCGACTGACTATCTGACCGACTGTCTATCTGACCGACTATCTGACTGACTGACTATCTGACGGACTGACTATCTGACCGACTACCTGACTATCTAACTGACTGACTGATTATCTGACTAACTGACTGACTGACACTCGACTCAACATCCACCTAAGAATCTCCACTATTCAAATAATTCAACACGACCATCACACTTTACATTACAAAAAAAAAAAAAAAAAAAATAGATGTGGCCGAAAATAACTTCCATTCCTATAAATCTAGAAGGAAAAGAACAAAAGCAAGCAAGCAATTACTACTTAAACTAATAATTGCTAATCGTCTTGATAATCTCATCTATTACTTGAAAATCACTGCCTGTCATCAAACATTTCATTCAGTAAAATGGATCTCTATATGTACCTTTAGTGGACGCCTTAATTAGCTGAGGACGCTTAAGACCATTAGCAGAAGTGTTAATGGTGTGGAATAATACGAGAGAGAGAGAGAGAGAGAGAGAGAGAGAGAGAGAGAGAGAGAGAGAGAGAGAGAGAGAGAGAGAGAGAGAGAGAGAGAGAGAAAAAAAGAAAGAGATAAATAAGTAAAAGATAAGGAGGCAGGCGGGTCTGGCAGCGATTAACCATTGGACTGCACCGCCCAAACGAGCAAGGTGGCCCATCCATCGCCACACTAGACCACTACAGCAGGCACTCCGTTAGCACCGTCAGCACTTGCCTCCTCACGTCCTGCCCCTCCGCTGCTCAAGCCTGGAGGACGACGGCGAGAGAGGCAGACAGATGTAGCCTTGAGAGACAGAATTGGAGGCCAGGGAAATAAACTAAAGAACGAGAGAGAGAAAGAGAGAGAGAGAGAGAAGAGAGAGAGAGAGAGAGAGGAGAGAGAGAGAGAGAGAGAGAGAGAGAGAGAGAGAGAGAGAGAGAGAGAGAGAGAGAGAGAGAGAGAGAGAGAGAGAGAGAGAGAGAGAATTTTAGTTTTTTCGAGTAAGTCGCTTCATCATAATCTCTCATTTCCCGCGTGGTGCACTCATTTACCCCCCCCTCTCTCTCTCTCTCTCTCTCTCTCTCTAGGGCACCTCGGAGGAAGGGCGGGATGGGTAAAACTGACTTACTTTGCGGGCATTGAGAGAGAGAGAGAGAGAGAGGAGAGAGAGAGAAAGGGAAAAAGAGAGAGAAAGAGGGAGAAGAGAGAGAGAGAGAGAGAAGGGAAAAAGAGAGAGAGAAAATAAAAAAAGACAGGGGGAAAGGAGAAAGCTGGAAAAAGGAAAAGGGAACGTAAAAAAAAAAAAAAGTGATAAAAAAAGACAGGTTCAAAGGGGCAAGAAAAAACGGAAAAAAAAACCCCAAGAAAGGGGGAAAAATAAAAAGATAAAAGAAAAAAGGATAGGAAAGAAAGGTTCCCAAATTAAAAAGGGTAAAGGCACAAAAAGAACAACCCAATAGACCTTTAAAAGGTTTGTTTGCTTAACACCCAACTACACTAACGAAAATAAGGGGGAGAAAAGGATAGGGACAGTGGGCGCTCCCCACCCAAACCCATCCTCCATCGAAGCTCCAAAAGAAGGTACCTTCAAAAGGCTGCAGGGAAAATTTGGGAAATTTTAAACTGTAACTAGGGCAACCCCAACTAATATTTGGGGGGGGGGGGGGGTTTAGTCTTGATGGGGGTCCCGAGTTGTTTTGAAGTAAAACTGGGGAGGTAAGGGTAGCCCCAAACCCTTTCCCCCTTTTTTTGGGGGGAGCGAGTAAATCGGGCCCCGGGGGCCTCCTTTCAACCCCACGGCGGTTTACTTTCCTGTGGGGCCACACCAGCCCCCACAACCCCTGTACCTTTTCCCCAGGGGCCAAAACTCGGCCCCTTACACCAAGCCCGCAAGGCGGGTATAGTGGTAACCGTTAACTCGGGGCTATCTGTGTGGTCATGAGGTCTAATGTGTTTTGGGTTTTTGGGGCTAGTGTGGAATTCAAGGGGGGTCGGCCCCCCCTTGTCTGGCGTTTTTTCTGGGAGGCAGCATCAATCCCCCAGCTCCGTTCAACCCCCTGCGGTAGTGCACTTTCCAATAGGACCCGTAAACTTCAGTCCCCCTGCAGCGTGCCCCCTGTAAAAAAATCCCAAAATGGGGGTTTTCCCAAAACTGTCCGGGGCCCCTTACTAAAAACCACAACCCCGTCACAGGTAAAAAAAGTTTAGTAGTGACCGTTTTACTCGGGGCTGTCTGAGCGTTGGGGGGGTTTGGTAGACGCAAATTTTCCAATCATTTTCACGCAATGGGGGAGTAAGCATCAAGGCCCGCAAGATAAATTATTATTCCGGAAAAAACTTAAAAAAAAAAACCGGGGATTTAATTTTAAAAAATTTACGAGGCGATTTTTAAATGTTCTATTGTATTTGGTTTACTACGTTTGACCGCCCATTCCATTTACAACAGGGTTTTTAAAAGAAGTATTTTCCCCCTCGTTCGTTACAAAACCGTTTCTCTTCTTTAAAATCCGTTTTTTCTAGTTGAGCTTGACCCGTTGGGCGTAAAAATTTTTTTTTGGGAAACTACGTTCGAAAAATCCTTTAAAGTTTTAAAATTTTCGATGGGGGCCCACCTTTATCCTTCTTTTGTTAAGGGAAAAAATTTTAAGTTTTTTTGAGCCGATTTTCGTACGATTTTTCGAAATCTGGGTATCTTTTGGTTACTCGCGCTGTTTTTTTTTTCAAAATTTATCTTTTTCCTTTTTTTTATAATAAGGTGACCAAAAACTCCCCAATATTCTAGATGGGGGGAAAAAAGCTTTTTTAAAAAGATGGTAAATTTTTTTCAGTTTTAAAACTGAAAGTTCGCCAATAAAGCCAACAATTTTTTTTCATTTTTTTACTACCTCTAAAATTTTGGGTTTTTGGGTTTTGAATCTTTCGAGATTTAACGCCTAAATCTTTTTTAAATTTTGTTGGAAATCGTTTTCCCCGTAAAACTTTATGGGGGTTTTTTTTACCCATTGTAGTAAACATTTGCCCGGTTGAAATTCCTTGCCCTTTTGGGGTTTTTTAGGGGGGTTTAAGCTTTTTTTTATTGGGGGGGGGAAAAATTTTTAAACTTTTGTGATTTTCCCCGTCAAGCAAAATTTATATTATTATTTGTCAAAAGTCTTTAAAATTAAACGGAAAAATCCCAAAACTGTCCTTAAACCCCCTTTAAAAAATGGCCGCCAAAAATTTCCCTTTATTTCCCCCCCTTTTTTACTTTGAAAGGGAAATTTTCATCCCTTTGAAAATGGGTAACCATTTTGAAAAGAAAAAAAAAAGGGGGAGAGGAAAAAAAAAGGGGGGAACCCAAAAAAAAAGGAAAAAAAAACGGAAAAAAAGGGAAAAAAAAAAAAAAAAAAAAAAAACGCAAAAAAAGAAAAAAAACGAAGAAAAAAAAAAAAAAAAAAAAGAAAAACAAAGACAGAAAAAAGGACGAAAATTTATAAAAAAAACAAGAAAAAAAAACAGCAAAGCCGAAAGGGAAAGAAGACGGTAAAAAAAAAAAAAAAAAAAAAAAAAAGAGGACGAAAGACAAAAAACAAAAAAAAAGGAAAAGAAAAAAAAGACAGGAAAAAAAAGGGAAGGAAACCAAAAAAAAAACAAAAAAAAAAAAAGGGAAAACAAAGGGGGGCAGAAAGAGGAAAAGCAGTGATACATAAAAAAGGGAAGGGGGAAAAGGGGCCCAAAAAAAAAAAGGGAAGGGGCGAAAGAAAAAAAAAACCCCGGAAAAAAAAGGAAAAAGGGGGAAAAAAGAAAGAAAAAAAAAGGAAAAAAAAAGGGAAAAAAAAGAAAAATAAAAAAAAAAAAAAAAAGCCAAGGAATAGAAAGAAAGGATAAAAAAAAGAAAAAAAAAAGGAAAAAAAAAAAGAAGGAAAAAAAAAAGGGAAAAAAAAAAAAAAAGGGGAAAAAAAAAAAAAAAGGGGGAAGGGGTAAAAAAAAAAAGGAAAAATAAAAAAAAAAAAAAAAAAAAAGGGGAAAAAAAAAAAAAAAGAAAAAGAAAAAAGGAAAAAGAGACAGTGATAAAAAAAAAAAAAACCCGAGGGTTTTAAATTTTCTTTCCCCCCTTTTTTCCCCCCCCCCCTTTTTTCCCCCCTCCCCCTTTTTTTTCCCCCCCCCTTTCTCCCCCCTTTTTTTTAAACCCCCCCTTTCCTAACCCGGGTTTTCCCTTTCCCCCCCCCTTCCTTTCCCCCTTTTTTTCCCCCCTCCCCCCCCCTTTTTCTTTTTCCCCTTTTTTTTTCCCCCGGGGTTTCCCCCGCCTTTAAAAAAAAAAGGGGGGGGGGAAAAAAGGGAAAAGAAAAAAAAAAGGGGGGGAAAAAAGGGGGGGAGGAAAAAAAAAATTTTTGGGGAAAAAAAAAGGGGGGAAAAAAAAAAAAAAAAAACCCCAACCCCTGCCTGCCCCCTTTCCCCCCCCCTTGGTCCCCTTTTTCCCCCCCCCTCCTTCCTTCGGGGCCCTTTTTCCCTTTTCTCCTTTTTCCCCCTTTTCCCTTTTCCCTTTTTTTCAAATTTTTTTCCCCCGTTAAAAAAAATTCCCCTTTTTCCCCCCCCCTTTTTTTTTTCCAAGAAATTTTTCGTCTTCTAATTTCACGTTTTTTTCTTTTTCCTTTTTCATCTCTTTTTTTTATTCCCCCGGGGTTTTTTCCTTTTTTTACTTTTCTTATTCTTTTTTGGGGTTTTCCCTTGCCTTTCTAAAAATTTGCTAAAACCAAAAAAAATTTTTTAAAAATTAAGGCAAAAAAAAAAAATTTTTTGGGGGGCCCCGGGTTTTCCCCCCCAAACCCCCACCAAACCCTAATGGGGGGGTTTCCCCGGGGAAAAAGTAAACGAAAAATTAAAAAACCCTGTTTTTCGTCTTCTCTCTCTGTGTCCCCTTTTTTTCTTTTTTTCCTCTCTCTATCTCTCTCTCTCTCTCCTGCGTTTCCTATCGCCTATCAACAGTTTCTCTCTAGAGGAAGGTGGGTAACGAAACAGCAAGGAATAAGGGGGAAGGGGACAGGGGAGGTGACACTGTTTGCGTGATGAGGCAAAAAATGCACAACCCTAGGGTTTTTTGCCCCCACCCCAAACCAACCCAAGATGGACTTGGGGTTAAAAAAACAAAAACAAAGACACCTAGGAAGCACAAACCCGTCCCAGCCGGTAGTTATGTACAACCCTCTACCAATCCACCTTCCCCATCCTGAATTATAACTCCGAAGGCCCCCAAATATTCCCGTTTTTGGACATATGTCGCTTAGTCATGTCAGTCAACATATCCAGGTTATATATTTTTTTAAAACAAGGTGAAAAATCTTGACCACTTGTTGCTTACTGACTGATATTTGATGCCAAGAGAGGGGAATAATACGGTTCTTCTAGATTTCAGCTGTATTTTTATCATAGTTAGCCATATTATCAGGTAAACATAGGCATCATTATAAGTATGAGACCTTAGGAGAGATTGAAATTTTGGCCTTCTTAAAAAAAATTGACTATAGGTTCAGTTAGGTTACGGTTAGGGTAGGGTTTCCTTGACCCTTAGGGTAACTTTGCGTGGGAATCACAATGAACGTATTGTCGAGAGATTCCTATGGTTCTAAAAAATGTTTATAGTTTCGGAGCTACAGCCATGCGTCTTCACTGGGAAACCACATACTCGCATAGAGTTGGGGAATATGCCTCCGGGGAATAGCATGCAAAGCGAAACTGGGGGGGGGAAACATGTATTGGTCGATTACAAGAACAGTGTGTGTCTGTGTCTCTCTGTGTCTCTCTGTGTGTGTGTCTGTGTGTCTGTGTCTGTGTGTGTGTGTGTGTGTGTGTGTGTGTGTGTGTGTGTGTGTGTGTTGTGTGTGTCTGTGTCTGTGTGTGTTGTGTCTGTGTGTGTGTGTGTGTGTGTGTGTGTTAGTAGGAAAAGGAGGGAAAAGCGGGAGAGACAGACAAACTACGAGAGACAGAGAGAGACGGAGAGAGATAAAAAGGATGATCAATTTCGGTGCTGTGAGGATGATGAATCGGGTAGAGACGACGGGAGGAAAAAGAAAAGAAGAATATAAGGAATAAATGTTGACGATACAAAAATTTCCTTCTCGTGGGTATAGCGAGGTGACTCATAGCCTTTCTGCGTGAACAAGGTGCATAGTGAGATAATTAAGTTATGTACTGATATGTACAGCGGTGGTCTTTGCACAATAGGAAGCAAAAGGTGGCTCGCGTACAGTCAGTTCGCGGAATCGACGGCTGGGTGCTCCTCGCTGGCTGATAAAAAAATCTGTTAAATCGACCAGCCTCCCTTCGCTTCCTCTTTTCGCGCTACCATCCTCAACGCTTTCCCTCTTCTCATCTTCTTTTCCCTCTTCCCTTCTTCTATCTCCTCATTCATCCTTCTTCCTCTCTTCCTATTCCTCGCCTTATCTCTTCCTTTTCTCCTTCTCCTCATTCCTCGGACCCTCACATTAATGATAATAATAACAATAACTATCAGCATTATTGTCGTTATGAAAAAAAATACTATTAGTTGCATAATTAAATATTTCTTAAGACTGTTACAATCTTAAGATTGAAATAAATAAAATACAATATAATAAAATGACTAAATAAATAAAATACAATTATAATAATGACTAAATGACTAAATAAATAAAATAAAATATAATAAAATGACTAAATAAATAAAATACAATATAATAACGACTAAATGACTAAATTAATAAAATACAATATAATAACATGACTAAATTAATAAAAAAATATAATAGAATGACTAAATTAATAAAATACAATATAATAAAATGACTAAATTAATAAAATACAATATAATAGAATGACTAAATAAATAAAATAAAATATAATAATGACTAAATGACTAAATGAATAAATGAATAAAATACAATATAATAAAATGACTAAATAAATAAAATACAATATAATAAAATGACTAAATAAATAAAATAAAATAAAATAAAATAATGACTAAATGACTAAAATACAATATAATAAAATTACAAAATAAATTAAATACAACATAACTGACTAAATGACTAAATAAATAAAATACAATATCACAGAATTGAAGAGTAAAAGAAAACTAAAATCGCATTACTGAGATGACTGTTCCAGCAATCCCTGAGAACACTTTACTCAAAAGTTTCAAACCTCACTCAGACAGATGGCTTCGCGGGAGACTCAGTACACACAATCGGATCCTATTAGCCTCCAATACGCGAGGAAACAAGGAAACACACACGCAATCAAACAGGTCAACAAATATGAGAGACTCCGATTAAAGTGGAGCTGCGACAAGCGAATCTTTAGACGAAGGACGATATACCACCACCACCATCACCACTACCACTTCCACTACCACCATCACTACCACAACCACCACCACCATCACCACTACCACTTCCACTACCACTTCCACTACCACCATCACTACCACCACAACCACAATCACCATCACCACCACTATCACCACCACTACCACCACCATTACCACCACCATTACTACCATCACTACCACTACCACCATCACCACTACCACAACTGCCACAACCACCACCATCACCACTACCACTACCACCACCACTACCACTACCACAACTGCCACAACCACCACCATCACCACTACCACAACTACCACCACCATTACCACCATCACTACCACCACAACCAGTACCACATCACAACTACCACTACCACCACTACCATACCATCATCGCTGCCGCCACCATTACCACCACCACCATCACACCATCATCACCACCCCTACACCATTATGTATACCATACCATCACTATAACCATCATACCACCACTACCATCACTACCACCACTACCATCACTACCATCACCACAATCACCATCACTACCATTACCACCACCATCACCACCCCTACCACCACTACCACAACCATCACTACCATTACCACCACCACCATCACCACCCCTACCACCACTACCACAACCATCACTACCATTACCACCACCACCATCACCACCCCTACCCCACTACCACAACCATCACTACCATACCACCACCACCATCACCATCACTACCACCACAACAACCACTATACCACCACTACCACCATCACTACCACTACCACTACCACCACCATTACCACCATCACCACCACTACAACTACCACTACCACCACCACCAGTACCATCACCACCACTACAACTATCACTATACCATCACCACTACCACAACCATCATCACGACCACTATACCATCACTACCACAACCCCTAACATCTCCATAACCACCACCATCACTACCACAACCACTAACAGCACCACCATCACTACCACAATCACTAACATCGCCACAACCACCATCATACCACCACTACTACCACCCCCACCATCATCGCTACTACTGCTACTACTACTTTTACTACTTCTATTACAATACCAACACCACGAGAGAGAGAGAGAGAGAGAGAGAGAGAGAGAGAGAGAGAGAGAGAGAGAGAGGAGAGAGAGAGAGAGAGAGAGAGAGACGAAATGAAAAACTTGAAGATTACTTAACACGAAAGAAATCACGTCGGAAGCTTCAAAACGCAGCTTGGGACACATTCATCTTCAGGAGCGCCACGCGGCTTTAAAGGTTCCTCGCCGGGTGACGGGACTACACAGGGGGGGGGGGGGGGGGCAGGCCAATGGAGGGGAAGGGAGGGGGGGGTCGAAGTAGAGGGAAAGGAGGAGGAATATAGAGAGGAGGAGGTGCCAGGAGAGGTAAGGAAGAGGAGGAGGAAGAGGAGGTGTGGTGCCAGGGAGGTAAGGAGGAGGAGGAGGTGCCAGGGAGGTAAGGAGGAGGAGGAGGAGGTGCCAGGGAGGTAAGGAAGAGGAGGAGGTGGTGCCAGGGAGGTAAGGAAGCGAGGAGGAGGAGGAGTGCCAGGGAGGAAGGAAGAGGAGGAGGAGGTGCCAGGGAGGTAAGGAGAAGGAGGAGGAGAGGTGCCAGGGAGGTAAGGAAAGAGGAGGAGGAGGTGCCAGGGAGGTAAGGAGGAGGTGCCAGGGAGGTAAGGAGGAGGAGGAGGTGCCAGGGAGGTAAGGAAGAGGAGGAGGAGGAGGTGCCAGGGAGGTAAGGAAGAGGAGAGGAGGAGGAGGAGGTGCCAGGGAGGTAAGAAGAGGAGGAGAGGTGCCAGGGAGGTAAGGAAGAGGAGGAGGAGGTGCCAGGGAGGTAAGGAGGAGGAGGAGGTGGTGCCAGGGAGGTAAGGAAGAGGAGGAGGAATATTGAGAGGAGGTAGTGCCAGGGAGGTAAGGAGGAGGAGGAGGAGGAGGAGGAGGAGGAGGAGGAGAGATCTTGGCCAGTAAGTAGAGGGAAACAGCTGACTGAAGAGAAGAGGGGAGAAAGGAGAGTAGAAGGAGAGGGAGAAAGAGAGGAAATAAATACGTAGGAAGGGTTGGTGGTAGTGATGGGGGGAGGAAATTGCCTTAAATATTTCAATAATATGAATAAGAATACTCAGTTCAATCCTATGAATAATGTGAATATAATAATGGTAAGAAAAGAAGGGAGAGAAAGGAGAAGGAAAAAGAGGAAGAGAGAGAGAGTAAAGGGGAAGAGAGGAGACGCGGGAAGTGGTAGGAGTTAAAAATTGAAGGGAGAAAATATAACCGAAATATCACACTAAAAAAAATTAAAAAATATGATACAGCAACAACTAACAATAAACCCTAAATATAAAAAACCAATAACAAAAAGTCTAAACCGGTTCCTCTCTTAGATACATTCGCTCAATTTACAATACTTTGAGAAGGCGGGTGGGTGGGAGGCAGTGGGACGCGGGGCGGGGGGGCTGCCGTACACGCGATGGCCGGTGACTGACAGACTGACAGAGAGAGGGTGATGGATGGACGGCTGGGGGTGGAGGGGAGGGAGGGAGGATAGGGAGGGGAGGGGGGAGAAAGGAGGGGGAGGAGGGGAAGGAGAGAGAGAATAGGGAGGGAAGGAGAGGAAGGTGGGGAGGGAGAGAATAGGGTAGGGGATGGGGAAGGTGGGGAGAGAGGGAGGGAGGGCAGGTACAAAAGGGAAAGGATGGTGAGGCAGGTTAACTTATAGAATGATGAAGTGGTGGAGCAAGTGATAGGTGTAAGCTTAGTGGTGACAGTGAGTGAGTGAGTGAGTGAGAGGGGATGGATTTAGTGGTGGTGAGTGAGTGAGTGAGTGGGTGAGTGAGTGAGTGAGTGAGTCAGTGAGAGGGGACGAATTTAGTGGTGGTGAGTGGGTGGGTGAGTGAGTGAGTGAGAGTGAGAGGGGACGTATGGTTTGGTGGTGAGTGAGTGAGTGATTGAGAGGAGGGACGGATTTAGTGGTGAGTCAGTGAGTGGGTGGATGAGAGGGGACATATTTAGTGGTGGTGAGTGGGTGAGTGAGTGAGTGAGTGATTGGGTGAGTGAATGAGAAGGGACGGATTTAGTGGTGGTGAGTGAGTGAGTGAGAATAGAATAGAATAGAATAGAAGTGAGTGAGTGAGTGGACAGATAGTGTGGTGGGTGGGATGTGTTGTGGTGGAGAGGTGGTGGTGGATGAGAGGGGAAGGAGGTGTGAGAGGAGAGGTGTGGGGAAGGAGGTGTCAGGAGGTGTGGGGAAGGAGGTGTCAGGAGGTGTGGGGAAGGAGGTGTCAGGAGGTGTGGGATAGGAGGTGTCAGGAGGTGTGGGGAAGGAGGTGTCAGGAGGTGTGGGGAAGGAGGTGTCAGGAGGTGTGGAGAAGGTGTCAGGAGGTGTGGGGGAAATGGGGAGTACAGGCTGGCTGACGTAGGGTGTTTTGGAGCCAGCGAACTGTATAAAAAGAGGAGGCGGAGATGAGGAATGAGTAGGACGAAAACTTAAACGGAAACGAAGAAAAATGAAAAAATACGCGATAATGATGCATGGAGAAGATAGAAAGAAGAGAGAAAAAGATAATGCTGCATGAACAAGGTAGGAAGGAGGAAAGAAAATAGGTAATATATATGTTCATGTCCATCTTTGACTCTCGGCGATGGAAAAAGAGAGCGCGACGCGGCGAGAATGAGCCCCCCCCCCCCCCCCCCTCACATACATACATACGTACTTTCTCCATTCACTGTAACCCCTTGAGGCCCAGAACGTAATTTCCATTGTCATTTCGGTGCTATAAGAAAAATTTAGTGACTATAAGCAATACTTAATAGATATATGACCATGTTTAGTATCCTTAACTAATTTGGGAGATTTAGTTACTTTTTGTTATTTTATGGCTCGACAACATACATTTTTTTTATAGCAGAGGAAAGATCTGGGCGTGAAGGGGTTAATTAAGCCAAGACTGGAGGCGTTCCGTTCTGAGCAAAAGTTAGCAAGCCAAGCCAAGCCAAGCCAGTACCAATCTCGGGCAAGGCTACTGCCGACTGCCACTTGGGAATAGCGCGAAATACTCCAACTTGGCTGATACACAAATTATAGCCTTCTTAAAATTGGAGGAGGGGAAAAAATATATAATACTAATAATAAATAAAATAAAATAAAATAAAATCCAGCGTATAAATGAAAAACACCGCAAATATACAGTCTCATTTCTATCTTATTTGCCTCTCTCTCTCTCTCTGCCTCTCTCTCTCTCTCTCTCTCTCTCTCTCTCTCTCTCTCTCTCTCTCTCTCTCTCTCTCTCCCTCTCTCTCTGCCTCTCTCTGCCTCTCTCTGCCTCTCTCTCTCCCTCTCTCTGCCTCTCTCTGCCTCTCTCTCCCTCTCTCTGCCTCTCTCTCCCTCTCTCTCCCTCTCTCTGCCTCTCTCTGCCTCTCTCTGCCTCTCTCTGCCTCTCTCTGCCTCTCTCTGCCTCTCTCTCTCTGCCTCTCTCTCTCTGCCTCTCTCTCTCTCTCTCTCTCTGCCTCTCTCTCTCTCTCTCTCTGCCTCTCTCTCTCTCTCTCTCTGCCTCCTCTCTCTCTCTCTCTCTGCTCTCTCTCTCTCTCTCTCTCTCTCGCCTCTCTCTCTCTCTCTCTCTGCCTCTCTCTCTCTCTTCTCTCTGCCACTCTCTCTCTCTCTCTCTGCCTCTCTCTCTCTCTCTCTCTGCCTCTCTCTCTCTCTCTCTCTGCCCCCTCTCTCTCCTCTCTCTCTCTCTCTCCTCTCTCTCTCTCTCTCTCTCTCTGCCTCTCTCTCTCTCTCCTTGATGGACGCCTCAGGGACCGGTATAATGACAAGTGACAGGGGACGGAATTAAGAGTATATATTTCACCTGGAATTACTTAAAAGTCGCCTGGCCGGGTTGAGAGGCGCATCAAAGAGCCATTTCCAGATATCTGCTCTAAGGCTTCGAGCGTCAGACATTCTATTTATATCGTCTCTTACCGATCCTTGTGATGTAAAACGAAAGGAGGAAACGCAGGATGCACTTAGGTTCGGTTTTACATAGGTTAACAGGCCAGAAAAAGCCCTTGTGGCATCTAATGAGTCTTTAACTAATGTATGCTTTGATGCTGCTTGCTCTTGACTTCGATTATCTTCCTTTTTCTCTCCTTACTCTTCACTTGACTTTATTTTCTCTACTTCCCTCCCTTCCTCACTCTCATGATTAGGTTTTCCCCCTTCAATTCCTTTCCTAGTTCTCTCCTTGCTCTTCCTTTCCTTCTTATTTTCCTTATTTCTTTCCTACTCTCCTTCCTCTCCCTATTATAGTTGGTCTGTAGCACGCACGCGGACACGCACACACACGCGGACACGCACACACACGCGGACACGCACACACACGCGGACACGCACACACACGCGGACACGCACACACACGCGGACACGCACACACACGCGGACACGCACACACACGCGGACACGCACACACACGCGGACACGCGGACACACGCGGACACGCACACGCACACGCACACGCACACGCACACGCACACGCACACGCACACGCACACGCGCACGCACGCACGCACGCACGCACGCACACACACACACACACACACACACACACACACACACACACTGCACAAATTATCCCTTCTTCCCTTCCTTCCTCCCTCTCTCCTCATCCAAACCTCCTTCCTCTCCCATTGACTGCAAATTTTCTTCGTCTCTTTCCTCCCTCTCTCCTTCTCATCCAACCCTCTTTCCTCTCCCCTTGACTTCAAATTTTCTTCCTCCTTCTCTCCTCTTTCCAAAGTTCAATCACAGTTCCCTTCCTTCATCCTTTTAATCTTCCTTCCTCCCAGCCAGTCTTAGCAGCACCTTTCACCGTTAATCACAGTACAGTCAGGCGTCAGAATAAACTCCACCGTCACAGTTTATATAAAGTCAGTGTGTGTGTGTGTGTGTGTGTGTGTGTGTGTGTGTGTGTGTGTGTGTGTGTGTGTGTGTGTGTGTGTGTGTGTGTGTGTGTGTGTGTGTGTGTGTGGTGTGTGTGTGGTGTGTGTGTGTGTTGTGTGTGTGTGTCGTGTGTGTGTGTGTGTGTCCGTGCGTGGTGCGTGCGTGCGTGCGGTCGTGTGGTGTGTGTGTGCTACAGGACGGCTATATAGTGACCACTTGTAATCGGGGGGCGGTCCATGTTGCACAACGGTTATTCCATTTGTGCCCCAACACAAAGCATGGTTACTGTCCCCTTCTTGCCCCCCTCCATCACCCTTCCCTAACGACCTCTCTCTCTCTGACTCTCTCTCTCTCTGACTTCTCTCTCTCTGACTCCTCTATCTCGTCTCTGACTGTGCTCTTTTCTCTGACTCTCTTAGTTGTACTCTCTCATCTTGACTCTCTCTCTCTGACTCTCTCTCTCTGACTCTCTCTCTCTGACTCTCTCTCTCTGACTCTCTCTCTGACTCTCTCTCTCTCTGGTTCGAATCCGCCTATTGTCCTGACGTTGGTAGCGCTTTGCATAGTCAATAACCCTTAGTGGTATCTTCAAAGTGTTGCATGTATCAAAGTATCCTCTCTCTCTCTCTCTGTCTTCTTCTCTCTCTCTCCTCTCTCTCTCTTCTCTCTCTCTCTACTCCTCTTCTCTCTCTCTCCTCTTTACCTTGTAGCCTAGTTCTATAGTCTTTGTCATCTTCATCTCATCTTCACTTTGCAACCCAAATTTCTTTTTCACTGGCCTTATTTCGTCTTTCTGGTCCCTCCTTTTCAGCAGCAGGTGAGCGGAACCCTTCGTATAAGGACAATATGAGTGAGAGATGAGAAGAACAAAGAAGAGGAAAAGAGATGAGCAAGTATGTGCGTGTGTGTGTGTGTGCGTGTGCGTGTGTGCGTGTATTTCATTCATCCGGTCCGAGGCTATTTTGGTTATAAAGATCAAATTTTCTTCAGTGTTTTCCTTATATTATCTATTTTCCTCCTCCCTCCTCCTCCTCCTCCTCCTCCTCTTACTCCTCCTCCTCCTCCACGGAAATCATGACTAATCACCTCCACTAAAAATTTTCCTCCTCCTCCTCCTCCTCCTCCTCCTCCTGCTCCTCCTCCTCTTCAGGGCTAAAAATAACTGCATTGCCCTTCTTAAAGACCTCTTGAACGAGTCCTCTTCCTTTGCGATGGTCTTGTTCATCTTGTTCATTCTACTTTAGACTGTTATTCCATCATTTCATTATTCCATTATTGCATCATCTTACTTCTTTCTTATTTCATCTTTTCTTTTCCTTTCCTTTCTTTTATTTCATCATGCTTTACTTTACTGCTTTCTTTCACTCTATTTCTTTCTTCTACACCTATCATGCTTCTTTCCATTCCGTGACATTTCTAGTATTACATTTTTGATCTATTCTGTCCTTTACTCTCTTTCTCTCTCTTGTATTTTGATTCTTATAACTATCATGTTTTTTTCCATCATCCGTAACACTTTTGGGCCACCTTTTTATTTTATTTATCCTGGACCCTTTTTTTTCCCGCCTTTTTTACAACTCGTATTTTTTTTCATTCCTGAACATTTTGGTCCATCTTTTTTGGTTTGTTATTATACTCTACCCTCTTTTATTTGTTTGATTTCCTTTATTTCTTTACAACTGTCATATTTTTTCCATTCCTAAACACTTTTGGGCCACTTATTTTATTTATCCTGGACCTTTTTTTCCCGCCTTTTTTACAACTCATGCTTTTTTCCATTCCTAAACACTTTTGGACCGTTTTTTTCTATTTATCCTATCCTTTATCCTCCTTTATTTCTTTACTTTTTTTTTCAAGACCTATTTTTTCCATGCCTAAACACTTTTAGTCCACTTTTTATATCTGCATCCTGACTCTTTTCTTTCTTGATTTCTCTTTTTTTTACAACTGTCATGTTTTTTTTCCATTCCTAAACACTTACGACCCATTTTTTTATTTGTCATATCCTTTACCCTTTTTTCTTTGTATTATTTCCATTATTTTTTTACAACTATCATATTTTTTTACATTGGTAGACATTTTTAGTCCCTTTTTATAAATCTTTTCAACTCCTTTACCCTTTTTCTTTCATTTATTTCCCTTTTTTTTACTATCATTAAATTCTCCTTATTCCATGACGCCTGCTTGTACTGTCTCCCTTTCTTCTCTCCTTCGTAAAACCTACATCAAGATCTTGCTTCGTGAAAATCCACCCGTCTGTCTGTCTGTCAGTAACTTCATAAATAAAGGTAAACACAGAAGTTGAGAGTGAAGTTAAGGTGAATCTCATCTACTGCAGGAGGCGAGACAAGACTGGCTGGGTGTGGAAGATATTGAGTGAGAGGAAAGGAGCTGAAATAAGATCAAGAAAGGAAGGAAATAATTAAACAAAGAGGAAAAGGAGCTGAAATAAGATCAAGAAAGGAAGGAAATAATTGAACAAAGAGGAAAAGGAGCTGAAGTAAGAAAAGAAGGGAAGGGAATAATGAAACAAAGAGGAAAAGGAGCTGAAGTAAGATGAAGAAAGGAAGGGAATAATGAAACAGAGGAAAAGGAGATGAATTAAGATCAAGAAAGGAAGGGAATAATGAAACAGAGGAAAAGGAGCTGAAATAAGATCAAGAAAGGAAGGAAATAATGAAACAGAGGAAAAGGAGCTGAAATAAGATCAAGAAAGGAAGGGAATAATGAAACAGGAAAAGTAAGAAGATGGAGTCAAGGAAGGAATGAGGTTGGATTTAAAGATGAAAAGGAGAACAAGAAATAAGAAGGAGGGAAAGAGATGGGGCAGTAAGGATGGAGGGAAGAAGAAAGCCAAGAAGAGAATGTGGTAATAGGCAAAATGAGGAAGAGTGAGGAAGTAAAGCATGAGGAAGGGATGAAAGGGAGGGAGCAAGGGAATGATGGATAAACAAAAGACAGAAGGGAAAAAAGAAGAGTAGGAAGAACAGAGAGAAGAAGATGAGGAGAGAGGAGAGGAAGAGCAGAGAGAGAGAGATAAGAGAGGAGATGAAGAGAGAGAAGAAGAGAAGAGAGGAAGAGAAGAGAGGAGAGAGAGAGAGAGAGAGAGAGAGAGAGAGAGGAGAGAGACACACAGAGAGAGACAGAGAGACAGAGAATGCTATGAAAAGAAATAAAGAAGAAAGAGAAGAGGAAGTCAAGTAAGGTAATAAGGCTGAATAAGTAAGTATGTGACGTATAACAGGGTGTAACCGTGGCCACCGAGATGACAAGGCCTGATGCATCGCCCGTGACGTCACACCATGTAGTGCCCACCCGCTCCGCTCCCCGTACAAGTTTACCTACCTAATATAATGTTTATCAGTATAAAAGATATACTGTTATCTTCAGAAATGTTTGTTCTATAATAGTATCAAATAAAAAATCGTAAAACACACAAAAGAAATGCCATTATGAGACTTTCAAGAAATATGCATTAACTTAAACTCTTCGCCATTTAATATTTTGCTCGAAACCTCTTTACATGGAGAATATCAATAGAAGCGGAATTTAATAAGCTTTCCATTGATATATTTCGTTTAATCATAAATGAATTAGCATCTCGGTGGCCACGGTGTAACACGGGTCTCTGCAAATATTGATACAGGTGAAAGAACGTGTTATTCTAAGTAGAAAATGTTCTATACACATGTTATTTGTGTTTTATAGGGGTGATAATGCTATTGAAACGTGCACTATTATAGACTTAGTGAGCAAAAATAGGGTAGTGGTGGTGGTGGTAACCCGAGCTAAGACAGAACGATCCACCTGCTGCACCCTGCTGCACCCCACTTCACCCCCCCCCTCTCCCCCCCACGTGATCAGAGCCTCCGGGAAGCTGGACGCCGTAGGGAAATTTGACTTTAATCACATTGGGAAAACTTACACCAGGGAAAGAGTCTAGTTAGGAGGGAGGGTGGGGAATTTGGGTGGTGGTGGTGGTGGTGGTGATGGGGGAGGGGGAGGTAGTTAGGAGGGGGGAAGTATTTGGGTGGTGGTGATGGTGGAGGTGATGGGGGAGGTAATTAGGAGGAGGAGGTATTTGGGTGGCGGTGGTGGTGGTTGTGGTGGTGATGGGGGATGTAGTTAGGAGGGGGGAAGTATTTGGGTGGTGGTGGTGGTGGTGGTGGTGGTGGTGGTAGTTAGGAGAGGATAAAAGAGACGTAAAAACTAATTATCTGGCAAAAAAAAGAAAAAAAAGAACAGATAGTCTAACAAATAAATACATAGATGAATAACTAAAATAAACGAATAAATAATCAAATATTTAATAGTCAATGTCAAACAACCCCAATAAATTCCTCCTATAATTATAAGTCTTCAAGTAGCATACAAAAAAGTGGGACAGTCAACACCTTAACCCCTTGAGACCCAGATCGTAATTTCCATTGTAATTTTGCCACCATTAGACCCTTTTTAGTGAATATAAGCAATATTTTATAGATATGACCTGTTTAGTATCCTTGTCGGCTAACTCATTTGGTATATTCAGTTCCTTTTCGTAATTTTATGGCTCGACAACCTACAATTTTTTATAGCAAAGGTAAGATCTGGGTGTGAAGGGGTAAAAGGACAACTTAATGGTCACGTATTCGTTGTATGTAGAGGAGAGGTGGGGGTGAGGGGGGGGGGGCAACACCTTTTTTTTGGGGGGGGGGAGAGGGGCGTTCGTACACCTGTAACGCCCACATCACCCGGGAGGAGGAAAGTGTGCTCTCTCTCTCTCTCTCTCTCTCTCTCTCTCCTCTCTCTCTCTCTCTCTCTCTCTCTCTCTCTCTCTCTCTCTCTCTCAGTTTAAGTACGTCGATTTTTCCTGTCAGATTATCTCTCTCTCTCTCTCTCAGTTTAAGTACGTCGATTTTTCCTGTCAGATTATCTCTCTCTCTCTCTCTCTCTCTCTCTCTCTCTCTCTCTCTCTCTCTCTCTCGAACAGATCAAAGACAGTGTGAGGGGCTGGATGATGATGATGATGATGACGTTTCTCTTGCTTTAAAGTTTATTCCTTCATCCGTCTCTACATTTTTCCTTCCTCCTGATTTTTTCCGTATTTTTCCTCATCTTTTGCCTCTTATCTCCTCTTTGTTGTCTTGACGTTTTAGCGAGTTATTACATTCACCATTATTATTTTTATCATTATTGTCTTCTTTGTCAGTCTTATTTCTTATCTTCTTCTTGGGCTCTTCCATATTTTTTCTTCTTTTCTTCTGTTTTTTCTATACTTCTTCTATTCTTCTTTTTTCTCTTCCTTCTCACTTTGGAAGATTCGCTGCAGGTTAATCAGAGAGAGAGCGGAGCGAGAAGGAGAGAGAGCGGAGCGATAGGAGAGAGAGGAGGAGAGAGAGACGAGAGAGAGATGAGGAGACAGAACGGGGAGAACGATAGACGAGGAACAGCGTAGAACGAGGAGCTTTTTGGAGCATCTGGAGCGAGAACGAGCGAGAGTTCGATGAGGAAGTGAGAGAGAACGATCGTATGAACGAGAGGTGAGATGAGATTGAGAGAGCGATGAGAGACGAGATGAGATGAGAAGATTCGAGAGGAGAGAGAGAGTAGAGAGAGAGAGAGAGAGAGACGAGAGAGAGCGAGAAGAGAGAGAGAGCACGAGAGAGAGCACGAGAGAGAGCACGAGAGAGAGAGAGAGAGAGAGAAGAGAGCGCAAACAATCACTGTGTATATATGGAAACACAACGAGAAACGACAAAATCAACATCGAACTGAAAGAAGAAAAAAAAGTTGACTCGCATCACCTTCACACAAACTAGAATACTAGGATGCCTCTTGTCTAAGTTTCAATTATTGCTGATACATACATTTGAAGTCCCTCCTTTCCTCCTTGATTCATATATTGTAACGTTAAAGATTGAGGAGAACGAGAACTTGAGGTATAGTGGAAATATATACCAAATATTTCACACGTGCTTTTAACCCCTTGAAACCCAGAACGTAATTTCCATTGTAATTTGGCTACCCTGAGACGATTTTGAGTGATTATAGGAAAATTTTATAGATATGACCTGTTTCGTATTCTTGTCCACTAGCTAATTTGGTATATTCAGTTACTTTTTGTAATTTTATGGCTCCACAACAGACCATTTTTTATAGCAAAGGCAAAATATGGGCGTAAAGGGAATTAATCCTTTACGCGCCACATGTAAGCCAAGCACGTAGTACATAATGGAGGACGTTTCCCCCCCATGACATTTTCCCCACTGACAGATTTCCCCTCTAGACAATTCATCCCGAGACATTTTCTTCCCTTATAAGTTTATCATATAAAACAAATTTGACAGCAGAAAAGGTGTCAGTGAAACTAACCCAACCTTACCTAACCAAACCTAAACTATAACAACAATGGTTTCGGTCAGTGTTTCGTTATCACAGCAGGTGCTCTCAAATACATCCAGGGGGGAAAATATCCACTGGGGAAACTGTATGGAGGGGAATAATATGTCCAGGGGGGAATCTGTCAGGGGGGAAACTGTCAGGGGGGAAAATGTCAGGGGGGAATCTGTCAGGGGGGAAAATGTCAGAGGAGGGGAAATGTCAGGGGGGAATATGACCGAGCCGCATATTCCCGTTTTCTAGAACAGTATGTCGCGTTTACTCTTGAACACATTAGGTTAGGTTATAAGAATTAGGTTACGGTTAGGTTAGGTTAGATTTCCTCGGCCCATCACCGAAACTTTGTATGGGAATCGCAATGAGGGTATTTACGAGAAAATCCTATGGTTAGTTTCGGAGCTACAGCCCAGCGTCTTCACTCGGAAACCACAGACTTGCATAGAGTTGGGGAATATGCGCCCGGGTCCACGTAGTACCAAGGGCCTCGTGTATTTCAGCCCCCCCCCCTCCCCCCCCCCCCAGTAGAAAGAAAACTTACGACATTGCTCCCCCGAGACATCCCTCCCCTCCCTC